>CM053582.1:445715661-445747621 GCA_028627135.1 Pseudochirops cupreus
TGAAATGTAATTTCTTCTTTGTTCTTCTAATTTGTTGATTATATCACTTTTTATGTGTCATATCTATTTGGAATTTATTTTAACATGTGTTATGAAATATGGCCTATAATTTTGGTCTATTTGCTTCCTAGTTTTCTAGCACATTTTGCCAAACAGTGAGTCCTTACCACATTAGGTGGAGTCTTGGGGTCTGCCTAACGCTATGCTACTATATTCCTTTGCTTCTGTATATTCTGTACCTAATCTGTTCCACTGATGTTCCTTTAAAAAAACTGGCATACCAAATTTATTTAATGTTTACTGTGTTATAGGATTATTTGAGATCTGATAAGCCTTCCTTTCTTTTTTCATTATTGATATTCTCAACCTTTGCTCCTCTATGCATTTCGTTATTTTTTTCTAGCTCCAGGAAACAGTCAATTTATACTTAACTAGTTACAGTATTAGCATTTTACATGTGCTGGACTTCACAATTGACATTTTGGACATTTTAATAGAGAGCAATTGACATTTCCATGACTTTAGAGTGAGCATCTACTTGTATAACTTGTTCATTTTTTCATCTACATACAGGATGTGCCAGAAAGTCTTAGTGCAGTTTTAAACCTTAATAATAATCTGGTCCTAGGATTTCTATGGGCTTCACATGAAAATAACTTACGGGTTTATTTAACTGCCGATAGCTTCCTACAGGAGATGCTGTTTGTTTTTTATTTTATTTTATTTATTTTTAATTGATTTGTTTATTTACTTTTAGTTTACTAGATTCAGTTCCACAGTCCCTTGAGTTTCAAGTTTTCTCCCCTTTGTCTTCGCCCCCCCCACCCCAAGGCGGCGTACAATCAAGCTTAGGATCTGCAAATACTTTCACATTGGACATTAGTCTGGTCGTGTAGAAGGGCTGTAACCAATGGAGTGAACAGTGGGAAAGAAGAAACCAAACCAAAAATGGAAAAGAACACTAGCATGTGGATTGCTTCAGTCTCCATTTAAACTCTAGTCTTTCTAGATCTTTTTCTGAATGTAGTTATCTCCTTCCATCCTGGGACTTGTAGACTTGTCTTATAACTGCATTGCTGAGAAGAGTCCAGTTCATCAAGGTTGGTCATCACACATATGATGCGTCTGCGATTGTGTACAAATTTTTCCTGGTTCTGCTCTTCTCACTTAGCATCAGTTTGTATACGCCTCTCCAGGTGAATATGAAAACTGAGGAGATGAATTAGGCTTTAAAGAATGGGAGGAAAATCAAAAAGCAAACAGAAGGAGAGAGCATTCTAGGAATGCTAGGAAATGGTTCAAGGAGAAGCATGGAGGGTCGATTATAACGCATGTTTACAAGTCAAAGTTGCCATAGCATACACTATGTGTAAGGTACTGTACTTTCATCAAGGATGGGGGCGAGGGGGGGGCAGGAACAACATAGTTCCTGCATTTACAATCTCTTATAGTTATCTTCTGAAATCAGGCAAACAATAGGAAAATTCCAGAGGCAGATATTGTGGAGTGCAATCTTAAACTTAATTTTGGCCAGAGAGGGTAGCCAGTTCTGATCACATTTCCAACTGACTCTTTACCCTGGCTGCCCAGGACACAGGTAGCTCTGGTGGAAGAAGGTCATTGATAAGGCAGGTGATGGATGGTAGACTGGACTGAGAGGCTAGTTCTTCTACAAAAAGTTATTATTTCTGTGAACCAGCTAACATGAAGCTAATAGTAATCAGGTTGCATGAAGCCCCTGGAGAGAACTTCAACAATCATCTCTGCTCCACATTTTCCAGAGTCAGCATTAGGCACTGACTTCTAGAAACTAGGCTCCCCAACATGGTGAAAGCTGGAGAACCTAACAGAGTCTCACACAGTGAATATTCAGTAAATATCCATTGATAGAATGAGTATGGATGAAGGGAGGGAATCATCTGGGAATATAGCTAGAAGGGAGTCCTACCTTCTCCCACAGCTAACTCTAACTCATTGCCACTTCCCTAGAGGTATGTATATAGCTGGGGACAGAACAGAGAGCTTTGAATGTTCTGGATGAAGTGGCTGCAGAGACTGCTGGTTTGAGTCATCAATCAAAATCTCAATATAATCAGCTGATTACACTTGACAAGCAACAATTTTGTGGTGGAAAGGGTAAAGCTATATCTTGTCACTGAAGAGACTCAGATATTTGGGGTGTTGGCACAGCAGGATGGAGGAATACCCTAAAATTGAGACTGACCCAGGGGTGGAAGTTCTCATTAGAAAAAATAGTCACGTCATCAGAGGCATGGAGAGTGCCTGGCACGGAATAAGTGCTTGTTAATTGATGTTTCCCAAGGAAAGGACCTGTTTGGGATACAGAGTGGCTGTAGTAGGATCAGTTTTGGCTTTACGTTGGCTGGGATGGTTTGCCTAAAATGTGACAAGGAGTTTATCCTGGGGATTTGGTTGGTCCAAGAATTTAGGGCCTAAACTTGCCTGAGGGATAAAAAGTCCAGTCTGTTCAGAGCTAGGGATTTAGAGGTTTGATGGAATGCTTACTGCTTGGCAGGAGGTCTTTCTGACCCAGCACTGCTATTGTGGTGAATGCAGAAGTGGAGAGAAGCAGCATCCATTTGAATTAGTAATTGTATCCTTTTAAATATCATATTGCATGTAAACTTATTTTATTGAATTTTATTAGTTTATTATAGTTGCTTTTTAATAAAATTGCATTCCATTCCTAAGCCTGAATTACAAGATTTGTCCAGAATATTGGAGGGCTATACTCCTTTGTGGTATAAATTGAATCAGATAGTCTTTGAGGTCTCTTCCAACTCTATAATTTTTTGGTTCAACGGTATCATAAAGCTGCCAAAGGTATTTTTAAAAATCTGGACCTGTAATTTCCTTGATGTGGGGAACTCCCAGTAAAGAAACGCATTCTACCAATATGGATAAGCAACTTCTGAAACCTATAGTCTTTTGAGAGTTGGCACTGACAGGTTAAGTGATTCGCCCAGAGTCACACAGCCAGTGTGAATCATAGGCAGAATTTGAGCCCTGGTCTTCCTACTTGCCTTTCTTTTGCTATCATAAAAGCACTACTATAAATATTTTGGTGTAATGGGACTTTCCATCTTTGGGTGCCCATCTGTGATGTCCTTAGGGTATATAACCAGAAGAGATACAGGTTCCCTTTTACTGGGATTGGCTCCCTTCTAACCACAATGTCTCATCCCTGTAGCCACCTGCATTTTCTTTGGTCTATACTGTCAGAGAGGGAAGCAGCACTTGCATAGCTTTGGGACCCTGTGCTCCATGATCTACCCTCCCATTTGAGCCGAAAGGACCTCATTTTGTGCTTGGCTTCACTTTCAGAGCTTCCAGAAATTTGCTCTTTCATAGATTGTGGTGAGCCTCAAGTGTGCCAGAAAAGTTCATACTTAAGAAGCAGAGTGGTATAATGAATGAATAGGAAAAAAAAAATTTAATAAGCACATATGTACCAGACACTATACTTGCTCTGTTTACTTATTGGGTGACCTTAGGCAAGTCACAATCTCTCTGAGCCTCAGTTTCCTTACCTATAAAATGAGGAAGTAGAACAAGATGATTTCTAAGGTCCTTTCCTACTCAAAGACTTGTGCTTCTGTGATGTCATTGTTTGTTTTTTTTTTTCTTTTTGGAGGGCATTTGGGGTTAAGTCACATGGTAGTAAGTGTGTCAAGCATCTGAGGCCAGATTTGAACTCAGGTCCTCCTGACTCCAGGGCTGGTGCTCTATTCACTGCACCACCTAGCCGCCCCTACTCTTTTTTTCAAAATGTACCTTTGCAGGGTACCAAGGGGACATAAAAAAGATGAAAAGGACAGGTAGGTGGTGAAGTGAATAGCACACCAGCCCTGGAATCAGGAGGACCTGAGTTCAAATGTGGCCCCAGACATTTAACATTTACTAGCTGTGTGACCTTGGGCAAGTCACTTAACCACAATTTCCTTGCCTTAAGACCCCCCCAAAAAAAGAGATGAAAAATATGATCCTTGCTCTTGAGGACTATATATTCCAGTTTGGAAGATGAAGATCCACACGAAACAACCAAGGAATACTTTTATAAAACACATGCAAATAAATATTATCTAGTTGAGAGCATTCATGCTTAGGGGAGACAATATAGGGGTCATCAGTCAAGTAGAGTGAAGAAAGGCTTCTGGGGGGGATAGTTTCAAGTTGTGAGTACATTTTTGGCATCAGGATTGGTACATGGTAATGACAAGGAGAAAGGCAGAGACCTGGTACAGAATAGGCATCCAAATATTTGTGTTATATTGTATCAATATATACAATTATATCAATTGTAAAAGAAGGTTATAAGCAATTCACTTGAGGAGTAGAGATCGGGGCAGGAATAATAAAACAGTACCCTTTGATTGGAGCAAGCATGTGATGAGAAGGCACAATTAATGAGATAGTTGAGGGGTTTGGAGAAGTTAGATGGAAGGGAAGATTTAGAGTATATATGGGGAGACCATTAAAAGATTAATGAAAGGGAATTGAGGAAACTTCTGGGATCTAAGATGTTGGAGTAAGCAGTAAATTGCCATAACTCTCCCATTCGCATTCAAACAACCATAGAATAGCACCCCGAAACAAATCCTGGAACAGCAGAACCAGCAAAAAGATGGGGTGAAACAATCTTTGAACCCAAGAAACTTAGAAAATATGTAGGAAAGGTCTGTCTCACTTAGATTAAAGGGGAGTGCAGTCTAGGACAGGAAACATCCCAGCAAGCAGCAAGTCCCACTTCAGCAAACCAGTGAGAGATTCTGAGCCCCAGTGCAGTGAAGCAGGGAAACACCAACACCAACATTGATGAAAGGATTGATGATGAGAATTCAGGTTGAGAGGAGACACCATGAACTTTTAGTGGTTGTCAGAGTAATTCTATAATTTTCTGCAGCAATCCTCTTTGTTCCAGGAGCAGGAATAAAGGAAACCTGAGTGTTTTGAATGTGAATATAGTTTCTTGAGGGGGGAAATAATATTACTCTAACATTATACAGAGGTTCCCAAAATGGGCAATACTTCCCCCTGGGGGGAATAATCCAGGAGGGGTTGGTAGTAGCCTCAGGTACAATTGGGGGACATTGGATAAAAATAAGGGGGTGGTGGAAACATAAGGAAAGAAGAGAAGATAAACTTTTGAAAAACCGTTTCTACCTGTTTCATCTGTTGTGTAACAGAGTTAAACTTGTAGTGATTACATTACATTCCAAACAAACACACAAAATGCAAGTTATAACTGATTAGTGGTCAAGTCTGCCTACAGGTTTTAACAAACAAATGTTGGCAGGTGACTGTGTGGCACATTGTTGGGAAGTCCAGCATGCATTGTCAGGAATTTGTGTGTAATGACTTGTTTAAAACACAGTATTGCATCATCAAAATTTTGATGCAGGAAAACTCCCATAAATTTATGATGAAATATTAAATTTAAGATGCATCATTAAAAAATTTATAATGCAAATTTAAAAACACCATTAAAGGGTTTAAAAAAGCAGATTTGCAAGGGGGTGGTGAATAGTTGTTGTTTTTTTCAAGGAAGTGGTAGGCCAAATAAGTTTGGGAATCTCTGCTTTAAGAGGATCATTCTAACACTTACTGGAGAGGAATTCAGCTGCCAGTAGAAATTCATCTAGGATGGTAGAGTATTTCAAAAGTGAAGAGGTGAAAGAAAGTCTGAATGTTATAGGAATTGAAGGAAAGAAGTGTATCCTAGAATCAATGTGCAGAAAGAACCAACAGGATTTGGTGATAGATGGAATATAGGGGATGAAGGAGAAAGAAGAGTAAAGAAGAAAAACTCTTAAAATTGGGGAGCTTAGAAAGCTCAAGACTTCTAGCAATCAATGCTACTGACTTTTTGACTTCATTTAGTTTGTTTATCCTTAAAATGAGAAGCTAGATACCACCTGACAGAGAGGCTATGGACTCAGGATGAAGAATGAGACATAACCCATTTGAGAATTTGTTTTGACCATCAACATTTGTTACAAAAGTTTTCCTTTTTCTTTTTCAGTGGAAGAGAGGTTAGGTGAGATATAGAGAAAATAGATTTTCATTCATTATATTTTTTAAATTAAAATTTTTTAAATGAGAGGATTAGATGAAATGATTTCTAAGAATTAAGTCCAATTATGTGATTCTATTACTATGGTCAAACATAGCAAAAACAAGTCCACAAATTAAATTAAATTTTTAAAAATCCCATTTTACTTATAACCAACAATTCATCATCTTATGGTGATAGAATTTTTGATAATCAGGAATTTCACAAATGTAAAATGTTGGTTTTTAGTACTTTAGTAGTTTTAGTACTAAAGCCTTCTATTAATATTTTTAGGTAGCATGGTCTAGTAATATTGGACTTGAAGTCAAAAGACCTGATTTGACCACTTCAAAAGTCATGACAAGTTAGTACACTTCTCTGACCCTCAATTTTCTCATCTGTAAAATGGGTATAATAATGTTCATAATGCCTACCTCACAGGATTGTTGTAAGGAAAGTACTTTGTAAACTGTAGAACATAAGAAAAATGTCAGATATTATCATTTACTAGAAAAAAGATTCTTCAGAGAAAATATAGGGCAAGATTAATAATATTTTGAGGAGTTACAGTATAAAACATATTTGATATGTGTAATATGACACCATTGGTACATCAGTTATTGATGAAGTTTCTAAAAAGCAGGTATTTTGGTTTTAGTTATTATGGACCATAGAGACAGATCTAGCAAATTCAGAAAGAAGGAAAAGTGAGGGGGGAGAGAAAGGAAATCACCTACAAGAATACTTTAGAGAATATATAACAAAAGTACATTTAAAAACCACCTGCATTTTCTCACTTATTTTACTGAGTATCCATAGACCAATACTGGAACAGTAAGAGCAAAAACACAAAAATACAAAAATCCTTTCTTTCCCTTTCAATGAGATTGCTAAATATGCTGATTTGATATGAAAAGATGCTTACCTTTTTACTGAACCAGGAAGATCAGTGGAAAGAGAAGAGTCCTGTGATGGAGGAGTAGGAAAGAGACTTGGACACTTCTAATCTACTTACGAAGGCATTACAGTTCAGCCTCTAGCTTCTTTCCAACCCATCTGTCGCTGTAACAAGTGTTTGGGTGCTTTTAGCCTCATAGAAGTTTCAGGGATTCTCATAGTGTTTGTGATAGGCTAGTACTGCTTTGTTTACACATTGTGTTGAGTGAATTGATTGGTTACTACTCAGTTGTTTAAACTATTTGAATTAATTGTCCCCAGCCTCTGGACCTGTGTTAAAAGATATAGATCTGTCACCTGGGAGCTGTTACCACCTTGGTTTTTCTACTTTGTAAGAGGAAGGGATTGGGTTAGAGGAGCTTGAAAGTCCCTTTTAGCGCTAATATTTTGTTATTTTATGACTCTTGTCAACTAGCCTCCTTTGGGTAATATTCTTGTTGAGCCTAGATTCTTTGGACAGACATTTCTAATAAGCTTTCACTAAAATCTTCGTCTTTTTCCTTCCCTTAGTATTCCTACTATTCTTTTCTTAGGAACACTAAACATATATAAATTTCTCCAATCTTGGTGGGGATGGAGAACAAATAATTATATCACTTAATACTGCCATTACCTCAAACTACCCTCCATTTTCTCTCTTCTTGTTATTGCTAACTTCTTGAATCCAGGCATTTACTTGAGTTCTTTTTAGTGGCTGCCTCAATTAAAAAGCACTAATATCAAGAAAACCATCACAATTAAACAACACTTTATCCCCAAGAACTCACTCTAAAGAAGAGGAAAGCTTGTAATATAATATATTCCAGAAAGTATAAGATACAGGCTTACAACCAAAAATAACCTATCTAGCTAAACTAAGAATAATCCTATAAGAGAAAAAAAATGAATCCTTAATGAAAAAAAGGCTTCAAAGCATTCATGATGAAAAGACCAGAGCAGAGTAGAAACTTTGAAATAGAAACACATGAGTCAAGAGAAACATAAAAAATGTAAACGTGAACAATAATAAAGGACTAATATTTTTTTTTTTTGCTTTTTGAAGGGCAATTGGAGTTCAGTGATTTGCCAAAAGTCACATGGCTAATATGTCAAGTGTCTGAGGGCAGATTTGAACTCAGGTCCTCCTGACTCCAGGGCCGGTGCTCTATTCACTGCACCACCTAGCTGCCCCTAAAGGACTAATATTTAATTAGGTTTTGGGATTTCTGCACTAAAAGGCACAGATTCCTATGGATGTTGACGTGACTTGTTGAAGTTTTGTGAAACCTTGATTGTTGGTTCATGAGAAGATGTTATTTAAAAGTCCCAGTCTAGGGATTTTCATATGTTTTCAGGATCTACTTGCTCTTAGAAACAACATTTACTTAAGCATTTTAAACCATCTAAAAATTAATTTGATGGCAAAAGGAATTTATTTAACCTTTTTTATTTTTTCAACTTTTTTCTAACAATGGGCCCAATATTGATATGTATCGAAACTTACTTCAATGAAAGGTGCAAAGCTGATAATATGTGAGCTATCCTATGAACATCAATTTGTTTCATTCTGGAAGTTTTTAAACCAAGGACTCTCCAATTTGAAAGAGTTCTAAATCAGATTCATTAGAAACATTGTAATGTGGTACAAAACCATATTGCAAAATATTTTTAAAAATTGCAAAAGGGAAGGATGCTGTATTTACATATTATCTCTTAGATTTTTATAAAACATACAGGTGATTGGCTCTAATAGCCTATGTTATATTTATACTCTACACTGTATAAAATTGGGCTTGTAAGATCGCCTCATGAAAGTAGCCTCAAATTCCTCACTACATGTAATCTTTTCTCTAGCCAAACTGGACTACTCTGTTCCTGCAGAGCATTTGTGCTCCCCCACCCTGATGCGTTCCCTACGTTTCGAATAACCTCCCTGCTTCACCTATTGAATTTCTATCCATCCTTTAAAGCCCAACTTAAATATTACCTTTCCACAACCTCATCCCTAATGAAACTCTTTCTCAGACTTCACATAATACTTTATTTTGCAATTGTATATGTTTGTCTCTAATCCCCATACTAGACTGAAAGCTCCATGAGGACAGGGCCTATGTCTCATATGAACTTTGTTTCTTCCTTAGTACTCTGCGAATAAATAAATGTTAATTGATAAATATTAATTGAATCCTTGACTAAATGAAATAGAAATTCCTGGTATAGCCTGGAAGGCCTATCCCAGTGTAAGTTACATGTAGGCTTATCTCCTACTACCCTATGCTAATTGGTCAACTTATGGTTACTTAAAATCCATTCTGTACATTACCAACTCCATACCTGATGTTATTCTCCCAACCTGGGGTATTCTTGCCTCCTCAGGTCACGCTAACCCCATTCTTAAGTTATTAACATCTTACACTGTAAGGTCCAAAACTGTTCCCGCCTCCCCCTGACCATGAAGCCTTCTTGTTTACCCTGATTTTAAGTAATTTCTTGCTCTGATGGATTCCTGTAGCCCTTATTCTTACTATCATTTATGTGGTAGCTATATATGAATGATTCTCTTGGTTTCAGGATGCCTTTACATACTCTTAAAAATTGTTGAATACCCCAAAGATCTTTTATTTATATTGGTCATATCTGTGCATATTTATTTTATTAAAAATTAAAACACATAACATTTATGAAAAAGTGTTAGTTCATTTAAACAAGTCATTACATGTTAACATAAATAACAAAATTTTATTTGAAAATGTGTTTTCCAACCCTCCCCAAAAAGCAATGAGTAGCATTGTTTTCCGTATTAAACAAATTTCTATACTGTTTGGTTTAATAGAAGACAATTGAAGGTTGAAATATAGGAAGAAAATACACACACATACATGATCTGATACAGGGAGCTTTCAATAGGAAAATAATGTTTTAATATTATTGTGAAAATAGTTTGGACCTTGTGGTCCCCCTGAAAGGGTCTTGGTGACCTTCAGGAGTCTGAGGACCACACTTTCAGAACTGCTGTCATATACTCTCTGTTTGTAAACTCCTCGAGGACATCTTTTCTTTTCTTTTCTTTCCTTTTGTCTCTCCATTAGCACCTTGCCTTGCATACATTTTCATATGTATACACATAAAAGAACTGATGAGTAAAGCCATTCAGTTAGTTGGTTTTAAAATTTCTTCCACAGAGCGGAGTAGGTTTGTGTGTGTAGGTATGCTGGAAAGAACATTGGTTTTGAAGTTAGAAAAAGGGTGGATTTGAATACTAGCTCTGAACCTCGCTAGTAGTTACTTTCAGGCCCAATGTCTTCATCTGTAAAATGGAAATGATAATATTTACACTATCTACCTCATAAGGCTGCTGTCAAGAAAGTGCTCTGTAAACTCTCAGTCGTCATGTAAACGTGAAGGATAATGAAGGCCCGTTTTCAGATTTTCCTTTCTATTTTAATTCACATGGATCGGTTTTTTTCTCATTTTGTCAACCCAGTGTTTTACTTTGGCTTTCTCACTGATTGATCATGTGTGAGATTCTCATTTCTCTCCTTCCCCATCAAGGAAAAGGAGAAGGTGGTCTTTGGGAGAAAGTGATAATGACATTTCTTTAGATAATGGGACAGTTTTCAGTTCTCCTGCTCCCTCCTCTCAGGTCTAACTCAGCGAAAACCCAGGGGCAGCAGAAGCTCGTTTCCCACTTAGTTCTTAAGATCCCTCTCCACCATCATAGAAGCCTTGTACGTGACATGGGTGATAATGCTGAATAGTAACAGGAGCTAATATTTATATAATACTATGTAGTTTACAAAACATGTTCCTCACAACACCCCTATGAGGCAAGTAGCTTGAGGTTGTGTGTGCAGACCTGGCAGCAAGGAAGACCTAAGTTCAATTTCCATATCTGACACAGTGTTGGGTGACCCTGGGAAAAATTTAACATCTCTGTAGCCCAAGTAACTCTCTAAGCCCATAAGCTGCAGAGATCATGCTGATCTGCATTGGTAGAGGGGGGTTTCCTCATCTATTCAAATGCAATCACCTGTTTGATAGGAGAACTGAGGCCAGAGAGGTTGTGATGTGCTCAAAGTCACCCAGAAAATGTTAAGAGATGAGACTTGAATGCAAGCTTCCTGACTCCAAATTGAATGCTTAATCCACCATAAAGCACTACTTCAATTATATTAAGAGAATATAGAATGAATTTATTGTCGTTGGGGTAGATGGTCATACCTATGATGTCTTTTGTGTAGAGAATTCCCTCCAATGATAGAGATCAAGAATTCACATGTAATTTATAGTTTTAAATTGTTTGGGTCATTGAAAAGTCAAGTGACTTGCCTAGGGTCACACAGCCAGGGAAGCCAGAATTGAATCCTGGTTTTCCTGACTCCGAGGCTAGCTTTTATCAACTAGATTCTAGTAACTAGAACATCATACTTCTCATACAGTATATACAGACTTTTGTTGTTCAGTCATTTCAGTAGTTTGTCTATTTGTGACTCCATTTGGGGTTTTCCTGGCAAAAGGTACTGTAGTGGTTTGCCATTTCCTTCTACAATTCATTTTACAGATGAGGAAACTGAGGTAAACAGAGTTAAGACTTGCCCAGGATCACATAGCTAATAAGTGTCTGAGGCTAGATTTGAACTCAGGTCTTCCTGACTCCAGGCTCAGCGCTCTATTAGAATGTAATCAGTGTAAGGATTGGATGGGAATTAGTGTTAGATCAACATCTACCCTCAACTCAGTCAGTATGTTCTCCCTCCCCCATCCCCAGGAAATGTCAGAAAAGGAAACCAAACATATTTCTAAATATACACGAGGAATCCATTGGTACATTCAATACACATATTCAGTCAGGTTTGGACACTCTTAGGATGAATGACAAAATGGCACATGGGGCAGTTTTAGCCATCACCTACTCCTTCTGCCAGAGCAAATAATTAACTGAAGCACATGCTCAACACTTTACCTTATGAATCAATGACTGGCACTCATTCCTTGAACCCAAGCTAATGAGAGATACTTGCTCAACAACTACTTTCTCTCCCCAATAATTGCAAAAATAACAATTATTATCTAAAATCAGTGATTGGTTGGGCTTAAGCACCCTGGAACACTGCTTTTTAAAAGGTCGTAGGCATCTTAAGTCATCTCCCAGCCATCTCCTCCCATGCCACCTGCCCTTCTGTCTTCCTCTGTCCACAGAAACCTTGGACTCTGTCCTTTGGGGAGTTGGGTTCTGATAGAGGATTGGCTTCATTTTGTCCAGAACCAGAACTCCATATCAATTCCCAGATATCTTTCTTCATAACCATGCTGTGCACAAGTATCCCCTCCCCTTTCCAGTTCCCTTTAATGTGTTATTATAAGAAGGTTGGTGCTTTGAGGCCAAGAACTATCTGGCTTGGATTTTTATCTCTAACATTTAGCATAGTTCCTGGCATACAATAGGTGCTTAATAAATGCTCTATCTTTCTATCAGTGAATAAACAAAAGCTTGTGGGGCTGGGTTGGTTCATCAAACTTAGAATCATACCATTTTTCAGTCATTGAAGCTTCTGATGCATGGTAAATATGACCTTGTATATGTGAGACGGGCTGACTGAATTGAGCTCCATTTAGTCATAGCCTGAGCCAGATTAACTGCATCTGTTCCCACTTTGGGTAATGCATGTAGTACATGTATTATAGAGGCCTGTATCTCTAAACAGAGAAATTCTGGAAGTTTAAACACTTAACAAGTAAACTATCCTTTTAATTAGAGATGAACTGGAAAAGTTTATTTGGCAAAATATTTTGTTGACTAAATCTAACAGTTAGTTATAGTTTTTATTCTTTCATATATGATATTTAAATTAGCTGAAATAAATTCATCATTTATAAAATAACACACATTATTTCTTTTTAATGGCGCTATACTGTGGCATAGCCACAGTCTAGATTCCCAAAGGCAATACAGGGAAATATAAAATATACATTTAGGATATAAAATCACCATTGTCATCTATGAATCTCTAAGAACAACGAACAGAGAATGACCCAAACCTGAGTTCTTAAGAGTGACAAAGTAGAGGGTTGGAGTCAGAAGTCACCAGCTATTAGACAGTGATTCTTTTTTTTCTTTTTTGCTTTTTGGAGAGGGGAAGGTAGGGCAATTGGGGTTAAGTGACCTGCCCAAGGTCACACCACTAGTTTTTGTGTTAAGTTTCTGAGGCTAGATTTGAACTCAGATCCTCCTGACTCAGTGCTCTATTCACTGCACCACCTAGCTGTCCCAGTGATTAATTTTTTATGATGCTTTGAGGAAAGAAAATTGGAAGGGAGGGGGAGAAGTCCCAGTTCCCTCCTCAATGGTGAAATTTGTTACACATATAATGAAAGGATGAATGGAGCAGATTGCTTTTCAGTTGTTCTCTTCATAAAGTCCTTCCTTAAAAGAAATACTTTAGAGTGTATTTAGTTAACAAAAACATAATTTATGTTGCCTATTTTGATTCAAAACCTTTTCAAACACTTTACTGAACAGAATTATTTAGTTTCATTGTTTCTGATTCTCCCTTGTCTAGTTTGCTGCACTGATCTACTTCTCCATTTTTAAGCCAAAATCAAATGGTTTTGAGGATTGCTGCTTTATTTAAAGAAATTTTTTTAATGGAACGTGTCAAAAGCATGAATTAAAATTGATCTAATTTAAAGAAATATTCTCTTACATGAGACAATGGTAAATTGAGATTGTCTCAATGATTCAACCAGAAATAGAAATGTGTACATAGTAATCATTATATCTGATTGCTTCGTATTTGAATGGAAGACTAAAAAATATTATTTTACCTTGAAGTAGTTATAGTAACGGCAGATTCACTGTATACTACTGCTACTACTACTACTATTACTACTACTACTACTACTGCTACTCCTACTGTTCCTATTTCTATAGCAAATATATGGACAAGAATTGGGGAACTGAGGGAGTCATAGTGACAAGTCTATTGTTTTCAACCTAAGGTTCTAGTGCTTCTCTCTGCTGTGGAAACAACTTCCAAAACTTTGACTTTCAATTCAGTAGTCTAAGAAAACTTGGTAGACCTAAAGATCTCTCTTCCTACATTATATAGCTGTATCAGTCCTAATTTTGACCCAGAAGGAAAATGAAATAAGAAGCCAAACGCCCTGGGAATTCCAGTAAAGACAGGCAAGGATTCCAAACACATCAGCCACGGTTGACAGGTCTGGAAGAAATATGGTGTAGAGTCAACAATTCAGTGAGAGAAGACTTTGCTAACAAGAAATATGATGAAATGGTACCAATTTGGGGAGACCACTCTATTTTTCAAATCATATTCCAAAGAATACCATGTCAATTGATAAAAGTGATTCCCAAATGTTTAAGCTTCATTTAACTTTTGAGAAAAAGTTCTATTTCTTTCTCCTTTCATAACCTTGTGAGAAAGCCCAGTTTGAAACTGCTGGGGATCTCTATCATTTCCAGAGCATGTGGAGAAGGGATAAAGGGAAATGTGACTTGAAAAAGATATTTGGTATCCAACATCAGCTGGCCTATATCCTCTCGGCTATTTAGTAGAGCCTGAAATGAGAGCCAAAGGAAAGAAGGTAATATCAATAAACATTTTCATTTCTTCTTTGCTGGATAGCTAAAATTTCCAAAGGGAACACATAAATATATTTATTTCCAGTATTTTCTACTCTGTTTTCGTTAACTTTGATCCAGTAGATGCTCTGTTTCAGTCTAGGCTTTCACTCCTCAGGGGACTGATTAATTATACTAGTTTCTAATTTCTCACTATTAATGACAGCTCATATTTTCTTCCAAGAAAACTGCAAATTTATTCAGTAATTGTTACCAGTTTCTTCACAACAATTTCCCTATAAGACAGGTAGCGTAATAATTAGCACCCCCATTTTACAAAGTAGGAAACTGACAATCAAAGGTAAGTGACCTGTTCAAGGTTACATAGCTGCTAAATTGTAGAGCTCAAACCCAAGTCTTCTGATGTTGAGTCTTTCTACAAAACAATACTGCCCCTTGTTATCCAAATCTGAAAATATCTCAAATATTTTAAATTTTATTAAGCTAATCTCTCTAGCTATAAATTTCCCCCAAATAATTGGAGGAAGTAGGCAAAATCCTTTCCAATTCATTTAAGAAACACCATACTCACTTAAAAGAAAGATTCAGCATTAAGCTAGTAGTCACCAAATATGATGAAGACTCAAAAGGCAAACTTTTTTTTAATGCACTCAAATGATTTGGATGAACACACAAAAAAGAGTTACTGGCAGGTGTTTTCTTTCCCTTCTTTTCTCCTCCCCACGCTCAGAACTGAAACAGTTTCAATGTACGCTGGTACTTAGAAGGTCTCTCTTGTCTTCCCCTGACTCAGGCTGGGAACTTGCCAGCAGCTTTGGATCCAAGGTATTTCTTACTACCTGTAACTCTGAACAAATCACTTCAACTCTCTGCACCTCAGTATCATCATCTGTAAAATGAGTGGGTTTAACTAAATTATCTCTAAGGCTCCTTCCTAGTGCTAATAGTCTAGAATCTAGGATCTTCCCTACTCATCTCTCTTATTTGCACATAATACCAACAGTAAAGACATTTAGCAAGTCATAGACTGGTAGCTAGAATTATATATCAGAAACTTACTAATCTTTCATCGACTGATAGACAACAAATTCTCATTCTACAAATACAAACCTCAAGATATCCAAAAGAACTTGACCAATAAACTGTACTGGAATTGAACCATTATCAGAAACTAAACTGTTGCCCACAACTACCTGGAGAGCACGTTGATCTGTAAAAATTTAATAATATTTTAAATACATGTCACCAAACCAAATATTCAGTGTCCAAGCTACAATGAAATCAAAACCTTTCAAAATGAGGAGACCTGTCAGAAGAGATCAAAACTGTGTAGGAACAGTGTTTTCTTGTCTGTTACTGGAGTTGTATTGAGGATGCTTTTAGTGATCCTACGGAGGATCCTATGAGCTTACATTTTTATTCTTTTGTCTTTTTTAAATAAGTTTTCATTTATACTTTTTATATCATCACTTTCCCCCATATCCCTTCTTCCCTCTCTCTCATATAACAAAAGAAAAAGAAGAAAAATCAGCACAACTGAGAGATACATTGAAAAAATATGGGCAAAACCTCCCATCTGTGAGATGAATTGGAGCAACATTTACTATCTCTAATTTTGAGTCATGCTTGTCCTTTATAATTTTGCAACATTCACTTTTGATTTATGGGGGGGGATACTTTCCATTTACATTTTTGTAGTCATTATATATATGTATATATTGCTTTCTTGGCCTTGCTTACTTCACTCTGCCTCAGTTCATGTAGATGTTTCTGTGCTTAGCCTATTCACCACATTCATCATTTCTTACAACACAGTAATAATATTCCATTACATTCTCATACCACAATTTGTTTAGCCATTCCAGAACCAATGGGAATCTTGTTTCTACTTCTTTGCTCTCACAAAAAGTATTGCTGTAAGTATTTTGGTATATGTAGAGACTTCCTTATTAATGACTTCCTTGGGGTACAATCCCTGTGATGGAATCTCTGGGTCAAAGGATATGAACATTCTGGTCACTCCACTTGCATCATTACAAGTTATTTTCCAAAATGGTTTGGCCATTTTACAGTTTCATCATTAAGTCTATGCTTCCACAAACCCCTCCCTTCAACATGTCATCATTTTTGTCAATTTGCGAGGTATGATGTAAAACCTCAGACTTGTTTTGATTCGCATTTCTCTTATTATTAGTGATTTTGAAAATTCTTTCATTTGGTTGTAAATATTTTGTAGTTCTTTTGAGAACTATTTGAACTTTGAACATATCTAACTTTAACACATCTACTGGGAATGGCTATTGATTATGTGTGTGTTTGTTTCTAAATTTTGGATACCATTAATGCAACACTATGTCCCCATTCTACCACTTCCTTTCTTATGTGTAGCAATCTTATCTGTGTAGAAACTTTTAATTTCATGTAATCAGTTATTTATTTTCTCTTTTGCAATTGCCTCTATCCTGATAGCTTACTCATCACTATGAGAGGTACATGATCTGCTTCTCTTCTATTTTTTTAATAGTATGATCTTTAAGATTACGATCACATATCCATTTATAATGTATTGTAGAATGTGGTGTAAATATTGGTCTAAGTCAGATTAGAATTTCCCAAGTAGTTTCTAATCAAATCGAGATCCCTTTCCTAAGTAATTTATGTTTCCCACTTTACTGAACAGAGTTTTTTAGTTACATTGTTTCCGATTCTCCCTTGTCCAGTTCGCTCCACTGACCTACTTCTCTATTTTTAAATAAAAATTAAATGGTTTTGAGGATTGCTGCTTTATGACATAGCTTGATCCTTTGATAATTTTGTATAGCATTAAATGTATAAATTGACTTTAGTAGTACTGCCATTTTTGTTATAAAGTAAGTTGTTCTTTATTTCCTTAAGGAACATTTATAATTGAATCAATACAAACCTTTTATGTATGTTGGGACATTTATTCCTAGATATTTTATTCACTTTGTATTTGGATTGTGTATTTGTAATAGAATTTTCTTTTCTATTGCTTCTCGAATTTTTTTATTTTTATATGGAAATGCAGTTGATTTTTGAGGGTTTATTTTGTAGCCTGCAACTTTGCTGAAGCTGTTGTCTTGATTAGCATCTTTGTAGATACTTTAGGATCTTCCAAATACGCTGCTACGTCATCAGCAAATAAAGATAGGCTTGTTTCTTCTTTACCTATCTTCATGCCTTTAATTCCTTTCTGTTGTCTTGTTGTCATTAATGTTTACAAAATATATAAAATAATAGTGGGAAGAGTGGTCATCCTTGCTTTCTTCTTATATTTATTGTAAAAGGTCCTAGATCCACTGCATATAATGCTTACTTTTTGTTTTAGTTATATGTTTTCTATATTACAAAGTCTTCCTGTGCTTATGCTTTGTAGGAGTTTCTATCATAAATTGCTGTACTTTGTCAAAGACCTCTGCATCTCTTGAGATAATCATGAGGTTTTAGATGTTTTGGTTTTTAATATGATTAGTTACATTGTTTTCCTAATGTCGAACCATCCTTGCATCCCTGGTATAAATCCAACTTGATTATAATAAATTATTGCTTGGACAAGTTATGTAGTCTTGTTGATAAGATTTTGTTTAAAATTTTTGAATTGATATTCTTTACTGATATTTATCTATAGTTTTTTTTTCCATTTTTTATCCTTTTCTGGTTTAGGTTTAAGGACTATATTTGTCTCAAAAGGATTCTGGTAGGGTATTTTCTCAATTTTTGAAACAAATCATTACTGGTTGTTCTTTAAAAGTTTGACAGAATTCTCCTGTGAATCCTTCAGGACCAGAAATCTGTTTTTTGGTGGTTGTTGTAGTTCCTTTATACCTTATTCCATTTTGTTTTCTGAGAATGGATTATTTAAGATTTCAGTTTGAGTATTTTTATGTTTTTGAAGTTATTCCTCTATTATTTTTGTGTTCTTAGTTTTCTTAGCAATACTATGCATAAGAAGTTCTGATTATTCTTTTTTCCTGGTTTTGTTGTGATTTAACCTCATTCTTTTATTGATTTTATTTTCTGCCTCTTTAATCAAATGGGTTAAAAGTTTATCAACTTTTTTTAGTTTTATCATTTCTATGGGTTTTTTAGGTTTCAGTTTACATTCCTTTCTACTTATTTTAGGCTTATTTGTTGGCTTTCTAAATTTTAAAAAAATGCATATTCAGTTCATCAATTCTCTTTTTCTATTCTGCTAACATATGTTTGTAGTGATATGAATTTTTTCCTCAAGGAATTCTTTTGCTCCATCCAAGAAATTTGGGTATGGTTGTCTCATCATAATTTTCTTCCACATACTTTTCCTATGATTTGTTCTTTGAACCACTTGTTATTTAGGATTTCATTGTTAAGTCTCCATTTGGGTCTGTGTCCTTTGTTAGTGTGGTCACTGACCACTGACTGTTTTTATTGTATTATAGTACGTAAAGGATATATTTAGTCTTTCTGCCTCTTTACATTTGTTTGTAACATTCCTGTGCCTTAATTCATGAGTCTTTTTTTTTTGGTAAAACTTCCGTTTGGTGATGTTCTTTTCCTGTTCCATTTATAAGATACCATAAATCTTTTAGCACTAGTTTTGCCAGCAATTTTGTTCAATTCTACACTTTCTCTTTGTTAAACTTACTCAAAACAGAGAACATTTGAATCTCTTCTCACTTTGTGTTATTGGTCTATGTATCTATGTAGCCAAGTTAATGTTTTTCTTTATGAATTTGGAGCATATAAGTTTAATATTGATATTGTTTTGTTGTCTGTATTTCTTTTCAGCATAATGCAGTTTTAAAAATTAATTCATGTTTTTGTTATATTTTAAGTTCCTAACTATCTCCCTCTCCCATCCCATTCCACACTAGAGAAGGCTGCCATTTGACACAGCTTTATAAATATATGTAAAACTAGACTACATGTATTCTCAATCCTTTCTTCAGAGATGGAGACTATCTTTCTTTATAGGTTCTTTATAGTTGAGTATTTATAATATTCAGAATAACTTGGTTATTCACAATTACTCTTCAAACAATAGCACTGTTACCATATATTGTTCCTTTGGTTCTGCTCACTTCACTTTTCAGTACGTCATGCAAATCTTTCCATATTTTTCTAAAATCAGCCAGCTCATCATTTCTTACAGCACAGTGGTATTCCATCACAATCATACACCACAACTTGTGTAGCCATCCCCTCAATTTCCAGTTCTTTGTCACCACAAAAAAAGACTGCTATAAATATTTTAGAATATATAGCTTCTTCTCCTTTTTCCCTGATCACCTTGGGAAACAGACCTAATAGTGATATTGCTGGGTCAAAAGGTATACATACTTTTATAACTCTTTGGGTATAATTCCAGATTTCTCTCTAGTAATTCAGATAGTTGGTTCAGTTCACAGTTCCACCAAAAGTATATTAATGTCCCAATTTTTCCACATCCCCTCCAATATTTGTCATTTCCCCCTCCTTTCATTTTAGCAATCTGATAGGTGTGAGATGATATCTCAAAGTTATTTTAATTTGCATTTCTATAATCAATGATTTAGACCATTTTCTCATATGAACACACACATATATGTTTGATTTCTTCATTGAAAAATTGCCTGTTCATATTCTTTGACCCTTCATCTATTGACTCATATTCTTATGCAATGACAAAATTCTATATATTTCTGAGATGTGAGACCTTTATCTGAGGAACTGTATATAAAATCCCCCCCTCCCACCAATTTTCTGCTTCCTAATCTTGGCTACATTGGTTTCAGTTGTACAGAAATCTTTTAATTAAATGTAATCAAAATTACTTATTTTATATCCAGCAATGCTCTGTCTCTTGTTTATTTATAAATTCTTCTCTTCTCCATAAGTCTGATAGGTAATGTGGTCCATGTTCTAGTTTTCTTATATCTCCCTTTAGATGTCATTTATACATTTTGACCTATCTTGATAAATGGTGCAAGATATTGATCTATGCCAAATTTTTGCCAGACTCCTTTCCAGTTTTTCTAACAATTTTTAAAAACAAAAGTGAATTCTTATCCCTAAATCTTAAATTTTTACATTTGTCAAACACAAGGTTACTATCATAATGTAATACTGTGTATTGTATGTATAATCTGTTCCTCTAGTCCACCTATTTCTTAGCCAGTACCAAAGAATTTTGATAATTACTGCCAAATGTTCTTCCCTTACATTTTTTTTTGGAGGGGGGAGGAAGGGCAATTGGGGTTAAGTGACTTGCCCAAGGTCACATGGCTAGTAAGTGTGTCAAGTGTCTCAGGCCAAATTTGAACCCAGATCCTCTTGACTCCAGGGTCAGTGCTTTATTCACTGTGCCCACCTACTCGCCCTCTTCACTCTTAATTCTTTTGCTATTCTTATCCTTCTGGTCTTTCAAATGAATTTTATTTTTTCTAGGTCAATAAAATAATGTTTTTGTAGTTTAATTGATATGGCATTGAATAAGTAGATTAGGTAGAATTTTCATTTTTATTGCATTGGCTCTGTCAACCTATGAACAATTAATATTTCTCCAATTATTTGAACCTGACTTTATTTGTATAAAAAGTGTTTTATAATTTTGTTCATGTAGTTCTTGGGTTTGTCTGGGCAGATATACTTTTGGGTATTTAAACAAACTGCAGTTGTTTTAAAAGGAAGTATTTCTTACTACCTCTTCTTACAGGGTTTTATTGGTGATATATAGAAATGCTAATGAATTATGTGGGAGCATAATGTAATTTCTTTATCTTTTTTATGTTTTGAATGTTTGTTTTTGCTTTTTCTGATAGCATGGTTATAACTTTGGCTAGTTCATTTTCCCCTAGATCCTCATTTTTATAGTGTGTGTCTATGTTTTTTTAGTGTGTTTCCTGTAAGCAACCGATTATGTAATATTGGTTTCTTATTCCATCTATGACTTTTTAAATTTTATTGGATTGTTTAATCCATTTGTAAAGTTATAAGAACGAGATTTAGGTGTTCCTCCCCCAAAGTATGTTTTCCCCCCTCTTCCATTGTAAACACAGAAGTATATCTCTTTCGTTGTTGTAGCTTAAATTTTTTTTTTAAGGTGTTTCTATTCCTTGTGGCTCTCTTTCTCTGAACTTTGTCTCCTTCCCTACCACTTGCCTGGGTTGGTAGTTTTGCTTATTAGTTTCTTTTTCTTTCTGGCTTTTATCTTTTATCTAGTTATTTAATTCTTCCTCTCCTTTTTTCTCAGTTACATGGTCAAATAGAATTCCCCTTCCCCTTCCTCTCCTCCCTTTCAATTTGTTTTGTTCATTAGTTTTAAATTTTCATTTTCCGTACTTTTTAAAAAAAGGATTTGCTTTCCCTCATTTCTTTTCATCATTTATCTTCCATTTCTGTTGATTCTTTATCATTGTACTTAATTAGCCCTTATTTATTCTTTGTTTTTGTAAGTGAATTAAACTTCTGAGGTCCCTATTTTGGGTTCTCTCTTCTAAACAGTTTTTGTTATTGTTTTATAGACTAACCTTCTGGTACCATTTTTTTTCCTGTTGTACCTCACTCTTGCAAAAATAACAATTCTTGCAGGTGTTAGAAAGGATATTGCTCTAGGGCAGGATTACTCCTATGTGTCTGATTGTGCAATTCATTATTAACCCTTGCCTCTTGTAGATCTCTTTCCCCTTCTCCTGAGGCAGGAACCAAATCTCTGAAGATCATTCCCATTCTTCCTTTAATTCCTCATCTTCCTTTAGAGAAGTGGTTCTCAACCTTCCTAATGCCGCGACCCTTTAATACAGTTCCTCGTGTTGTGGTGACCCCCAACCATAAAATTATTGCTGTTGCTACTTCATAACTGTAATTTTGCTACTGATATCCAGGATGTATTTTCATTGTTACAAACTGAACATAACCCACAGGTCGAGAACCACTGCTTTAGAGAATATCTCACTTTTCCCATAGGAGCATACATATGTGGTAACCCCTTCCATTGCTGAAATAAGATGACCCTTTCCCCCTGTTTCAATCCCTCCTTTTTTTCTCCTTGAGCATTCTTCTTCCTTTCTTCCTGCTTTTTTATGTACCCTCCTATAATTTTTTCCTACAAAAAACATTGATTAACCTGTAGGCAGTGTACTTGAGGGCTAGTTCATAATGTTTCAGGCCTCTTTCTCCATCACCACTTCTATCTGACTTCTGCTTTCACTGTTGTCTTTTCATGCACATTTAAAAAGAAGTCTCTTAATGGTTTCTCTATTGTTATGTAGTTTTCCTTGTTTGCTGTATATGTTTATCCTTATTGTATTTCTGTTGTCTGAAGTATTTGAGAAACAAATCACATCTTCAACTATGGTTTTATTCCTAAGGATATTTTGAGTGTCTTTATTATTGAACATTCATCTTTCTTTTTTTCTTTTAATTTACGGTTAGGCTCATATTTGCGGGGTAGGCCACCTTAGGCTGCATCTTGAATTCCATTGCCCTTCAGGATGCATTATTCCATCCCCTCCTGCATTTTCTGGTGGGTGAAGAATAGTCTTGTTATTATGTTATTTGAATTTCCTTTCCTTTATAGTTGAAGGCCTTTTTTCTGGTCCCTCGCATGATTTGTTGCTTCCCAATGGAATCGTTAAATTTAACCACTAAGTGTCTTGGAGTCTGCAGCCTCAGGGTGGTTGGTTTGTTTGCTTCTTCCAGAGGCAATCTGTGGGTTCCTCTGATTGACATTTCGTTTTCTGTGTTCAGAATTTCCAGGCAGTTTTCTTGTATTATGGCTTTCAGGTTTTTTGATTTGTGTTTTGGGCATAAACTTACATTCTAATACTTTTATTAACTACAAGAACCTAGTTATTTAATCCATCTGTATAAAAGTCTATAAATACTAAATGTAAAAGAAAAAAAAGCAGGATGTGAACTTGTCCCAGGATCATTTTTGTCTGAACCCATTAGCAAAGATGAGAGCACAATGACAATAGCTCATATTTATATAATGTTTTGTTGTTTATACACGTTAGTCTCATTTGATCTTCAGGACAACCCTGTGAAGTCTGTACTACTGCAATCCACATTTTACAGATGAAGAAATCAGGACATGAGAGGCTTTTTGCCCAGCATTACACTGTTGCTAAATGTGTGAGCTCAAATAACCTAGGTCTTCCTAACTTCAAGTCCAGATTCTCTCCCCTATACTACACTAGAGAATATAGCTTAATCCTAGACTTTCAAAATATTGTTCAAATTACTTCTCTTATTGTTCATTTTAAGAAGTAATACTTTTAAAAAGCTACTTATGAACCTTACCTGTACTTTGCGAACAAAGGAGGGAGTCACTCTTTTCTCGAAGTCATCTATAGGTGTGTATGAATTAAGGATCTTTATGATCTGAAAACATCAGACAAAATGGTAATGAACCATGAAAAAGGTATAACCCTGTCCAAATAATTCAAGCGGCTTGTCAGTCACATAGATTTTTTTTAATAATACAGTTCAATAAGATGTTACTATCTTATCCCCACCTCACCTTCCAAGAAAGGAGAAAATAAAATCGTTGAGGGACAAAATAGAAATTCAGCCATAGGGACCAGAAAATATCTTCTTCCAAAGAAATATCAGTAGGAAGGGAGAATATGGTTAGGCTATCGCCCCTGGGAATAGTACAGGAACACAATCAATAGTGCCTAGGGAAAGGAATAAGTCTAGTTACCTGTACAGGAGACAGTGAAGTACAGCGATCATATATTTCTTTGGCATCAGTATCTGTGATCTTTTTGACCTGGAGCAACCAGGCAGCCTGAGAAAGGGGTTCCAGAGTTTCCTTAGCTGTGCTGTTCTGCAAATTCTTATCTTTAAGCCATTCTTCTAAGTAACTGATGTTGCACCTGGAACAAAAGTAGAAGTGAACATAAATTTGGCATGTTCTATCTTTTTAACAACCTTTTTGAAGAGGCAGTCATATCTATTAGCACTTCCTGGGTATGAGTCAGGAATTACTGGGGGCAAGTCACAATTCATATGAGATCCTCATGACCATAGTAGGGCAGGGGATGGAAGAACCTAAGGGGTTGGGAAATATTCTTAAGGGGAAGGAATAGTTATTGCAAACTTTTGGTAAGCTAGAGAAGAGGAAAAAAAAGGAAAAGTTTTTAACAAAATTACATATAAAAATTAAAATGGTGTAAATAGGGAAAACTTTTGATCTATTTACTATGAGAGGGGATAAAAAGTAGGATTAAGGGTAAGAGTTCCCTCATTCAGACATTTGCTAGTTAAATGTGTAATTAGAATTAAGTCATTTAACCTTTCAGAGCCTCAGTTTCTTCACCTGTAAAAGAAGAATGATAGCACTTTCACACTTACCTCACAGGGTTGTGAGCAAAGAACTTTGCAAATCTTGTTGTAGAGTCATGTTGTAGAGTACAGACACCATGCCTCCCTGCCCCATCCCCCACTTAAGAGTCTTAATCCATTCAATTTTGAACTCTGTCCTGGGGTTAAACTGTTTTGATTGATGAGTTAGTGCAAACTTCCTATCTACCCACCTGAGCATCTTGCCTATCCACCCTTGTCTGTATTTTCCATTTCTAAAATCTGGACTCCTTATCTCACAGAATCACAGGTTAGACAAAGATATCTATATTAACTATCTCAACTATTAATCTTAACCACGTTCACTATTAATACCTATACTTAAGCCTGTCACCAAGCATTTATATACCAGGCACTATGTATATAAATATAAAGAATGAAATAATCTCTACCCAAAAGGAATTTATACTAATTCTCTTTGTAATTTGAGATAAATTATCCAATTTCTCACTTTGTCTCTAGCTACAAAATGCAGATAACAGTGCCAAGCCTATGGGAATCACAGTGAGAGTAACTGAAAGCATCTTTTTTTTTCAGGGGGGAGGGCAGGGCAGTTGGGGTTAAGTGACTTGCCCAAGGTCATACGGCTAGTATGTGTAAAATGTCTGAGGCCACATTTGAACTCAGGTCCTCCTGACTCCAGGGGTGATGCTCTATTCACTGCGCCACCTAGCCGCCCCTGAAAGCATCTTTAAAAAGCGTTTGGCTCCTTAGAGGAGAGGGCTACATAAATGTTTGTTCTTTGGTTCTTCTGTTTGGATGGGGTTTTGTGACAGGTATTAGAAATAAACCTCTGGGATCAGAAGTTCATTGAGTCTTTTAGCCTAGAAGCAAGCTCAGTAGGACCTGGAGCTGTGTGAACCTATCTCTGCCATTATACCTCAACACCATGTTGGAAGACCGATCAGTGGACTGACAGTTTATTAAAACTATGACCCATTTAGATGCTGGGTTCACTTAAACAAAGACTGGATCACACCAGAGCACTACAGGACATCTGCTTGGGAGTCCTGGGGGAAAGTAAACAGCAACAGTCTGTCACCTGTGAAAAGTGGACTTTCTGGGGAGGCTAGGTGGCACAGTGAATAGAGCAGTGACCCTGGAGTCAGGAGGACCTGAGTTCAAATGTGACCTCAGACACTTAATACTTACTAGCCATGTGACTTTGGGCAAGTCACTTAACCCCAATTGCCCTGTCTTCCCCCCTCCAAAAAGCAAAAAAAAAAAAATTAGACTTTACCCTTCTATACAACCAGACTAACGTCCAATGTGAAAGTATTTGCCGATTCTGTACTTGATTGCATGCTGCCATGGAGGGCAGGGGGAGGGAGGGGAGAAAATTTGAAACTCAAGGGATTCTGGAACTGAATCTTGTAAACTAAAAGTAAATAAACAAATCAATTTAAAAGAAAAGT
This sequence comes from Pseudochirops cupreus, assembly GCA_028627135.1. Taxonomy (NCBI): domain Eukaryota; kingdom Metazoa; phylum Chordata; class Mammalia; order Diprotodontia; family Pseudocheiridae; genus Pseudochirops; species Pseudochirops cupreus. The sequence goes on from CM053582.1 coordinate 445,742,036, forward strand.
GGACATTCTGCCTAGTGATAGAACAGATGTTATCTATAAAGATATTTCAATGCTGGCTTTAATTTTAATGATTTTAAATGGACAGTTTATATACTGGTGTAGCCCCTTGCATCTAATAATAATAAGGAAATCTCCCTGTCCTCAAAACCAATGGCTTTTTATTATCTATAGGACAATGTTCTGTTTTCCTGAGTCTGGTACTCAAGCCTTCCTTAATCTGGCCCCAGTCTATCTTCCCAATCTTATTTCCTACTATTTCCCCCAGTCCAAAACTTTACACTGGTCACTGTGCAATAGCACACTCCTGGGCCTTTCTTTGTTCTTTATCCCACCTGGAATATCTTCCTTTATCTTCTTTCCACTGGACTAAATTCCATCTGTCCTTAAAGGCCCCCATTCAAGTCCCGCCCATTCCTGACCATCCCAGTTTAGTGATCTCTTTCTCTTCTAAACTCCTCTAAGAGCTTATTGTCTCGTTTGTTAGCTTTTCCCACTCCATTTCTTCATCAAGATGGTAAATTTCTTAAAGGTAAGAAATTATGTCTCACATTTCTTTATATCTCCTTTAGTGCTATTCATAGAGTAGGTGCTGGATATTAATAATGGGATAATGGAGCCCTCAGCAGTCAAAGATGAAAAAAATAATTTTTGGTTCTTGGGTCTATAGGACTTGTTGAGGCAATAATGGTCCGACGTCAACATGAGAAATTTAATATCTATACCATCTTTCACAGAAAAGGCAGAATGGGACTCATGTCCAGCATTATGAATGTAAAAGGGTTACGTATGGCGTGCACCTTGCTTTAAAAAGCTCTTCCTCCAGCCCTTCCCTGTTTCTCTCTCCAGTCAGCCATGGCTTGCTAAGAGGCTTACTAGCTTTACCTTATCTGCATTCCTTTCCTGCAAGAGCACATGTCCTTGCGAAGGAAGAGACTATTCAAGGTGACAGCTCCTATCAGAAAGAAAAGCTGCTTTACAGCCTGCTTTAGAAGCTCTTGGGCCAGCCCATTCTGACACATGGTAGTATAAAAATAGCTGAGCTGTTGCAGGATGGAGGTCACGGTGTAGGCATCCGTGTCATCGATGCTGGAGGACCGCTTACGGAATCCTGTTGGTTTCAATCCAGAAATTCCCTGGAGGCTTTCATATTCCAGCATTCCTGGTACTGAAGAAAGACATGAAAAGAAACATGGAAAACATAAGGAGACACTCGAAGGTTATTATTATTTTTTACTGTTGACATTTTTGGAGAATATATATCTCATTTTTAGGAGGTTAAACGTTGTTTTGAAAATAATTGCAATAGTAACTTTTTATTGACATACCTGTTCATGTATCATTTGCACCTGGTGCAACATAAATTTGTTGAGGGCAAGGGCTATTTCATTTTTGTCTGCAAATCCCAGAACAAAGCATGATGCCTGGCACAGAGTAGCCACAGAATAAATGCTTGTTGAATTTAACTGAATTGCATGGCACTAGCACCACAGACAAAAGGAGCTCAATGACTCATAGGTATGAGGGTTGAAGAGGTGCATGATTACATGGATGCATATATGTGTCTGCAGAGGTTTCAACAAAGCACTTAATTAAATAATATAAAATAGATGCTGGAAATAAGGTAATGTAAGTAAGTAGATTCATAAATGGTAGACTATGTATCCCCAAACTGTGGTCATTAACAGATCCCTATCAACATGGAGGGACATTTCTCATGTACTGCCCAAAGGCTATGTCTTCAGCCCAGTGCTGGTTGATATCTTTATCAGTGGCTTAGATGATGCCATAGAGGACATGATGTTAAATGGATTTGGATGACAGAATCCAAAAAGATATGTCAAAAAGACAAATTTAAAAAGATGGAACTTAATAGGGATGTCTTATACTTTTGATTCATAAGTATGATATTGGGAAAGCACAGCTAGATAGGAGTTTGTATGAAAATGATCTGGGGGTGGCTAGGTGGTGCAGTGCACTGGCCCTGGAGTCAGGAGGATCTGAGTTCAAATCCGGCCTCAGACACTTAATACTTACTAGCTGTGTGACCTTGGGCAAGTCACTTAACCCTAATTGCCCTGCTTTATCCCCTCCAAAAAAAAGCGGAAGGAAGGAAGGAAGGAGGGAGGGAAGCAAGGAAGAAGGGAAGGAAATGATCTGGGGGTTTTAATAGGCTGCAAACTGAACAAGTCAACAATCATATAGCAGCCTAAATAATAGAATGGTGAAGAATCATGAGAGTATGGCATATAATGAATGATGGAAGGGATTGGGGACGTTTAGGCTAAAGAGAAGATTATTTTTTTTCCAGGGGTGGGAGTGGGGAATAGGCAGTGAGCAGAGATTTAACATTCTTCAAATATTGGAATGACTATGGGAAAGACCTGTTCTGGTAGTCTTCAGAAAGTAAAACTAGGTGGAGTGGGCAGAAATGGAAGAGAAGCTGATTCAAGAAGCAGAACAAGAAAACAAATCCTTAACAATTAGAGCTATCTACATGTGGAATGGGCTACTTTTGAGGGATTCTCTCTCTATAAATGTCTTCAAGAAAAAGTTGAATGACCATTTTAAAGTGATCTTATAGCAAGCAAAAGTAGCTTTTTAAAAAAGTATTACTTCTTCAAATGAACTATAAGAGAAGTAATTTAAACTATCTTAAAAGTCTAGGATTAAGCTATGTTCCCTAGTGTAGTAGAGGGGAGAGAATTCAGACTTGAAGTTAGGAAGACCTAGGTTATTTGAGCTCACATATTAGACTAGAGAGCCTCTGTGATCCCTTGGATCTATGACACAAAATTTGGGGCATCTTCTTTCACCTTCCTGAGAAGGGAAGAGAAAAATTTTTTCATGGAAACAGTTTACTCCTGGCTTGAAACTATTAAAATAAAAGAATGGGGGAAAATATTGTAAATTAGAGAAAGTACGTCAGGATTTCAAGAGTAGAAAAAAAGCCATGCAAAAATTGAATGTTCTTTTTTGAAAAGACATACATCATCAATAGTAATGAGACCCCATTTATAGACCATGAGGTCATTATAAATAAAGAATAAAAAAAAAAGAACATGTATAGATTAAAATAAACTACTTACACCATTAAATTACATCACTTAATCATACTATTCAGCTATACCCAAATATAATCTGTGCTGTCACATTTTAGCTGATTATCCAGTCCTTTCTTACCTATCATTGGTTGAAGATTATTCTCCATTACAATAATGAATTGATGATATATCCGTATTGCCACATCACTGAGAATCTGTCTATACTCTGAAAGGTCAAAATTCATCAAACAATTCTTATTTTGACGTAGAGTGTTATACTTCACAAATTCCTGAAAGTCAATTATGTGAATATAAACATTAGAAGACCATTTGCTCTGATAGTATAATAGACATTATTAAGTACATGCAGATAATGGATATACTTATTAACTAACTAACTTGATTATCAGCTTCTATTATGATTCTACTGTTTATTTTTAGGTACATTAGGTGTATGATCACCTTCTCACCACACCCTCTTATTGAAAAAGCAAAAAAAAAAATCCCAAATTTCTGTTTATAAAAATGTATAGTCAGACAAAACAAATGACTGCGTTGGCCATGACCTCCCCCAAATGTGTCTCAATCTTCTCTCTGAGTCCTTCACCTCCCTTTCAGGAAGTGGGTAGCACATTCACTTCTTTATAAGAAAAATAGCAAATCAAATGAACAGATTGAGTTGGCATAATCAAATAAACTGTGCTATATTAAGAGTATAGTCTATCATTCAAGGCCTGGTTACCCAGTTTCTATTTCTTTTTTAAGAATCAATATATAATGTCCCTTCATAACTGTCTTGTCCTTTCTGGTGAGCTTAAATTCTCCCAATTTGGAGAATGACAACTAATCTTTCTAGACTCCCACACAGATAAAAATGAACCTCCCTTCGCTCTCTCTTCCTGGATCCTCTGAGGTAGTAGTTTCATGATATATTAAGTGATTGACTTTTAAAATATTTTTTTCCTGAGCACTAATGATAACATAGTTCATGCCATCAGCAATAATGACAGACAAGCATAATACAGCCTCAGGATAGCTCAACTCTTTCTCAAGCTGGGTCTATTATTTATGGAAATAATGCTAATAATCAACTAAAATTAACGCCATCAATCTTTGTTGGCTTAATAAGCATCTCTCACAAACTATAAAGAACAGATCCTAAGTGATATAGGTGGGAGAGACCAGTGAGTACCATTAGGGATACCAAAATTAACATTAGCATCCTAAATGGGAATTGCATTCAACTTAGTAATCAATACATAAGCCAAAATATATTGCTTCTATGAACTTTAAAGGTCAGGCATGAAGACTAAGGGGGTGGCCATGCCGATGGCTGTGGCTAACCGGCTACGTGAGCCTGGACAAATCCCTCAGACTCTAAAGCCCAACTGCTTCATCTTTCCAACTGGAGTAAGAGTAACCCGCCTTACATATTTCACAGCACATTTGTGATGACCAGTTGAGGTAAAGTATATAATAAAGGGATCTGAAAAGCATAAAGCATTATGTGAATGAAACATGGTATTGTCATAATCATTACACCAGCAAAATGCAACAGTATCAGCACATTCGTTCCGTCGGTTCCTGATAGATTGCCTAGAATGACTTATAGAATGCTAGGTAGTTAACACATAAATGCAACAGTCCCTACCTCTTCTCCACTGTACTGTTTCAGGCAGTTAAGGAAGTGGCATGTATTGGAAAGCCAAAAGGACAGCATCTCAAAATCTTCATGATGTTCCTAGAGAAAGATGAGGACACACAGTCAACAATATACAACACTAGGTGTTTCCAAGACACATTAATGTGCATTATCTTTCCTGTATGGGCACCTAGTCACCTGTTGACTTGAAAATCAATGCCCTAAAGAATCATTTGTCTAAAATAGTTTTTACTAATGTAAACTAAAAATAAACAAAAGTTAATAAACCAGAAAAAAACCCCAGATGAGGAAACTGAAAAAAAAAAGAAAAAAAAGAAAGTTTTTATTCATTCATTAAATAAATATTTCCTCAAAGCCTACTAAATATCCATCTAGTTAGTACTTGTTTTGTGCAGAAAAGTGTTCTGGGAACTGAAGGAGATACAAAAGAAAGCTAGGACTTACTCTTGGCCTTATCAGAATTTGCATGCTAGTTCAGGAGATAAGATAAATACACATGATGTGTTTAATAGTGAGATATGTGATTCATAACAAAGTGAGAGTATAGATATTAAATATCCAATGAATGGGGAAATTATTTAGAGAACCCCTATGAAAGAGGTGGAATCAATCAAGAAAAATTTATTAAGTGTCTATGTGAGTTGGCTTCTCTTTCAACATTTTTATTCCTGTAATCAGTAAAGCAACAAGCATTATTTAAGTGCCTACTATGTGCCAGACAGTATAGTAAATCCTGCGGTTACAAAGAGAAGTAAAAAGACAGTCTCTGCTCTTAAGTAGTTAACATTCTTTTTTTTTTTTTAATGACTTGTTTATTTACTTTTAGTTTACACGATTCAGTTCCACAATCACCTGAGTTTCAGATTTTCTCCCCTCCCTTCC
>CM053582.1:445748121-445816582 GCA_028627135.1 Pseudochirops cupreus
AAACAATGATGTCCATTCAAGATATATAAAATGTATATGGAAAGTATTCTCAGAGGAAAGACTGGATAACAGAACTGTGAAGGAGATTATTAGAGTGTATCTTTCTCTTAACCACACAGATTTAAAATCTTTGAGCCATTTCTTATTCCTCCCTTTGTCTTATCCCTACTATCCAAGTCATTCACCAAATCCTGGGTCCCTTCCTTTTATTCCCATGGTTATTATCATAGTTTAGGTCTCATCACCATATGTTTGTATTACTACAATAATATGCTAACTGGTCTTTGTATTTCCAGTCTCTTTCCCTTCCAATTGGCCCTTTGTATTTCCTCCAGATTAATAAAACATAGCTTCCATTGTGTAACTCCCTCTCCCTTGAAAATCTCCAATGATTACTCATTATCTGCTGGATAAAAACCTAAATTTCTCTGATGCTGAAGGTTTTCACAACTGAGGAGCAACATGGTAGAAATGGACAAAGGTCTACATTTGTATTCATAAAAACCTGGGTATGAATTCCACTTCAGGTCCTCACTTTACAACCCTGGGGACATCACAACATTCCTATGAGAATTAAAAGAGATAACATATGGAAAGCACTTTAAAGTCATATAAATGTGAGGTATTGTTATCTCCCATTCCTCTTTGCTATAGCTAGACTTATCTATTTACTTTCTCACAAATACACAATGTCATTGTCTGACTTCAAGCCTCATGTTTATTCCACTAATTGCAATGGCTTCCCCAGACTAGTATTGGGTCAGGACTGGTGGGGTTCTGCCTTATGACATCATCATTCAAAAGGACACCCTCTCTTCCTGCAGTAGAGTAGTGATGTCAAACTCAAATAGAAATAGGGACCATTAATCCATATATAAGGATCCCTATGGACCACATTTATGTTTTATTATATTACAATTACATTTTAATGTAGTGGGTGTTTCTCTAGACCTCTGGTCTAGAGAATATTGACCCATGTCCCTTTGGAGGTTGGTGAGCAGGACCTGAGAGGTCAACAGCTGGTGGGGAAATGAGCTGCCCTTTTCTTGTAGTATACTTTACCAATAGTTAGATTGTGCTCTGTGTTCTAACTGCCCCAAGCCGCCACCATGGAACTTTCTAAACAGTAGAATGACTTGATGAATGCTATTTTTAAAAAATTAGTCTGACAGGAATCTCTCTCTCTCTTTTTACATATATTTACATATATACATATATATGTATATAGATTTGTCTATGTATATAGTAGATAGGTTGGGGGAGGAGAACTAGAGAAAAGGAAACTAAATAGAAGGCTTTTTTGAGTGATACAGGCATCATGTAAAGAAGTCCTGGACTTATCATGGGAGTAGTAATAATGGAATGTATTACCAGAAACCTGGTGACTGACTGGATTTACAAATAAAGAAAAGTTAAGAACCATGATTGATTCTGAGATTTTTGATCTTGGGATAATGGTGGTGCTGACTTTGCAGTTAGATGATCTGATTCAAACCCTTCCTATGACATTCCTTTCATGTCACTGAAAAATTCATTTAACCTTTCTGGGCCTCAGTTTCTTTATACAATGAGAGGATTAGATACACTATTTGTGGAGTTGTAAACTGATCCAACCACTCTAGAGAGTAATTTGGAATATGCATAAAGGGCTAGAAAACTGTATACCCTTTCATCCCGCAATACCATTACTAGGTCTGCATCTCAGAGATTAAAAAAAAAAAAAGGAAAAGGACCTATTTGTACAAAACTATTTATAACCACTCTTTTTTGTGATCGTAAAGAATTGGAAATTTAGGGGATCTCCACCAATTGGGAAATGGCTAAACAAGTTGTTGCATATGATTGTAACAGGATATTATTGTGCTATAAGAAATGATGAGCAGGCTGATTTCAGAAAAACCTGGACTTACATGAACTGATGCAAAGTGAAGGGAACAGAACCAGAACATTGTACACAGTAACAACAATACTATATGATAAACAGCTGTGAATGACTTAGCTATTTTCAGTAATGCAATGATCCAATACAATTCCAAAGAACTCATGAGGAAAAATGCTATTCAGCCCCAGAGAAAGAACTGGTGGAGTCTGAATGCAGATCAGAGTATACTATTTTTCACTTTTTGTTTTCACTTATGTTTTGTATGATTGAACATGTATAAAACACATAAATTGCTTACTGTCTCAGAGAGGTGAGGGAGAGAAAGAATTTGGAACTCAAAAATTTTTTCAAATGAATGTCAAAAATTGGCCTTATGTGTAATTGGGGAAAGATACATATTATTTTTATAAAAAAAGAAAAGGGAAAAAACATTGAGAGGATTAGAGTATAAGGCCTCTACAATCCCTACAAGCTCTAAATTTATGATCTTATGAAATAGAGAAATCAAGTAGAAGAATCCATTTTAGAAGGCAGAATAGAGAGATTGGTTCAATTTGTTATGTTCTGAGTGTGAGGTAACAGTATACATACAGATATTCTCTAGGCTGTTGGAGATAAGAGAACTAAAACTTAGCAAGATCAAAGGTAAAGGTAAAATATAGTGCCCACAGAATCACAGGATTTCAGAGGGACCTCGGAAACCATTTAGTTTAAGTCACACATCGTAAAAAATCTCCTCTACAGCATACCTGATAAACGGTCATTATCAGAGCTCTCAGCTTTCTCTGTGAAGACCTCCAGTGAGGGAGAATTCCTTATCTCTAGAAGCAGCCCCTCACCAGTTTTTCCTCACAAGGACCTTAAGGCTCTCTTTGTAACAGCATTAGAAATGACAGTTAAAACAATTAGAAAGGGAGAAGACCAAAGAATCTGTATTTGAGATTTGAGAACTCTAATAGTCTAGGGGTATGAGGGGTTAATATTCTAGGAAAAAAATCAGGAAACTGTGTCATGGAAGTCAAGGGCAGACAGTCTCAAGAAAGATCATCAGCTGTGTCATACACACTGCAGAGAGGTTAAGGAGAATGAATTCACTGAACTTCATTTCATGAGAGTGGGGGGGGGGGTGGAAGCATTGAGGAAGTGGAAAGAGTGAATGTAGATTACTCATTCAAAAAGTCTGGCAGTTAAAAAAAAAAGATAAACATCTAAGAGGGCAAGTTAAGACTTGTTTCAAGATGTGAGAGACCTAGACATTTTTAAAGATGGAAAAGAAAAAGCCAGGACAACTGGAGAGATTGAAGATGCAAGAGAGGAAGGAATTTTTGTTCATTTCTGATCAATCCCAAAGTCTTAAGCTTATGATGTATGCATATCTTCTACTTTATAAATATCTAGTGTGGAAGAGTTCAGTGTAGAAAAATAGGGAAACTGTGGGTTTCTGACATAAAGAAAAATGATAGTGCTGGTGCTGGAAAAGAAAGATTTACCTGCTTCGAGATCCATTCTATGAAAATCTGAATTTACAAGTGGATAGTAGACAGTAATAATTCATATTACAAAAGGAGAATTCTTAATAAAGACTTCTCTGCTACATTCTTTCCCATGACTATCTCCCTGAATATGTTTAATATGTGATTGATATATCCTGGTTGTCCTCTATGCCTGGCTTCTGACTTCAAGTCTCAACTCAACCTTCTGCAGAAGCCTTTCCTGGACCTCCCTAATGTTAGTGCTTTCTCTGGGCACAAAGAGGTTAAGTGACTTGCCTAGGATCACACAACCCATGTGTTAAAGTTGGCATTTGAACCAAAGTCTACCTTATTATCCACCATGCCATGCTGTTTCTGAAACATTTTCTGCTACATAAAACAAGGTAGATCCTTAGCTAAATGCACAGGAACCCACAAATATAAGAAATTTTTTGGGGGAGTGGTAATGGAAAGTGAAGAGTTGGCTTCAGAATATTCAGAGTAACCTTTTTTTTTTTTTTTGCATGGCGTGATGAGAGACCTAAAGCAAAACATGCATTCTTTGCCTAGAAATATGGCTTGGTAGCCAATTAGATGATATGGCAGTTCTAGAAACTGAGTCACAGTAAGAAATGCTGTCACTAGTGGAGTTCTCATTATCAGGAGATGACAAGGAAATTGTTTGATCAGTGACTCTTACAAGAAAACAAAGCAAGCCAGGTACTACCAGAGCTTTTTTTGATTCCTTCTACCAAAGAGTAGTTGCCCAGCATATGCTTTAAAACCTTAGAGTAGGGCAACACATCTTGGCCGTCTCAAGAGAGCCCAAGCTACTTACTTTTGGATAACTGTAATTATTAGGAAGCCTAAATCTTCCTTTTGACAATCTTTATCCATTATATCTAGACCTTCTCCTTAGAGCCAAGCAAAACAAGTCCATACCTTCTTTTGTGTACATAACAGTCCTTAGCATGTTATCATAATTACTCTACATCTTTCCTTTGGCTAAGAGAAAAATGAGGGCATTTATCTTGTATACATATCAAGGAATCTAATTAAAGATCTATCTATCAGTTTCTTTAAATCTACTTTTATTAGCAAAACAAGGCATTTTCACGAGACATATTAGTCATATTCTGCTAGCTATATTGGAAGGAAGAATTTGGGTGGCTAGCAAGGATGCTGCAAGGTAGAAATGGAGATGCTAGGTTATCTTAAAAGTGCCTGCTTGCATTAGAATTCCATTTATCCAGGAACATGTTTGCTTTATCCAACCTACTACCCACATAATAAATCCCATCTACAATATCCTGATAAGGAATTATCCAGCCTCCTGCTAAAGATCTCTAGGAAGGGGTAAGTCACTAGTTCCATGAGGTAGTCCATTCTATTTTTCCCGTTACTGATCAGGAATCTGCCTTCTTTCCCTTACTCCATTGTTTGAGACACTGCTCACAAACAGAATTGAATTTTTTTATCTTACCCTCTGGGGCTATGCAAAAAACAAACCAAAACCAAAATAACAACAAAAACCAGCCCAATACCTGCCACCTCCTCCATCTCCCCACATAAAAATTGCAGTGGCCCTAAGTTAATGTAAGTTGGATCAGGGGAGTCCCTGATTAAATTGAAGAGTCCTCCAATCAAATTAGTTGGACACAAGAAATTCCTAATGACTGGCTGAGGGAAGAATTAGCCACTCTCCCTTAAAGTCTATAAAAAAAAAAACCTCATCTTATTGAAAACAACTATCCTATTTCTTCCTGTTCCCCAAGCTTTTGGGAGATTTCCTTTTGTTGTTTGATTCTTCCTTTTCATATATCTCATTCTTTCATCATCCAATCCCAAGGTAATGATAACAATAATAAACTAATGTTCATAAAACAGTTTATGGTTTAAAAGCACTTTTTTCATCACAGCACCGTGAGGTTCACATCTCATTATCACCTTGTTACAGATAAGAAATGAGCCTGCAGAGGCTTTATGACTTTTCCATGGTCACACAATTGATTGTTTCAGAGTTGGAATTTGGAATTTGAACCCAAGTCACAACCTAGGCAGGAACCCCCAAAAGTTTTGTAAGGAAATGTTCCTCCTACCTTAGTGACCTGTTTGATGCCATTGATGGTGATGTTCATGAAAGACTTCAGCATACTGACATCATTTAGGGAGTCTGCATAACGTACACACATGAAGAGGATATGAGCCGGCAGGCCTGGAATCATATTCACAACCACACCACGTGGCTTCAGATCTAGGGGGTGGAGGAGGAAGAAAATTCTAATTAAAAAGTATTAATTCAGATAGTTAGTATTTGTTCAAATAATGGTTGCTCTAATTTCCTCTAATGTTACTAATTGAATGCAAGGGTGTTTGGTGTGTTTTTCTCCTACTTAGAGTCCTTGGCCTGTAGACATGGGTGCCACTGATTTCTCATGTCCCTTTTGCACCACAAATTCCACCAATTTAAGGCCTGAGCAGGAGTCTGAAGTCCTAGCTCATCCCACCTTCCCTTGGACTACATTTTTTCAGAAAGGGGGAGGTGCACAAAAGCAGCAGTGACCTCTATGGGGAGTTACATCATGTGTGAAATTCCTAGGTAAGATTTGTTCCTCAGACCATCTTTGTTCCTGGCTGGACTTAGTCCCATGGACAAATGGGGGGAGGGGAGGGAAACAAGGAAGGGGAGAGACAATATACAAAGGGGGTGGAGGGGAAAGAATGTGAAAGATCTCTTTGGTGATCACTGTGGTTTTTGCCTAATATCTAAATTTTTAAGCCTAATGAGAAAATTCCAGGTGTACAAGAAAGGTACCAAGAATGAGGTTTTGCACGAGTTTGGCTTCATCTTCCTTCTTATACTCCATCATTCCGATGTACTCTTTGGGTTCTGAAGAAGCACGTACCTCATTGGCTGGAAATAGAATCCCACAGTCAGAAAAGCACACAAGTCTAGTGCCAGACAGTATATTCAAAAGCCAACCAAATGGAGATCACTCCCACTTCCCCCAATGTGGCTGCCTCAGACATGGACATCCTCCAGCTTTCAGAGAGTCAAGGGCAGAGGTGTGGAGGAAGATCATATTTAAGGGAAGGAGAATCACAGATTTAGAGTTAATGGCACCTCAGAGGTTACTTAATTCAACTAATCCTTGAACAAAAAAGCTACCAAATGAAATGAGAGAATAGAGAGAGACAATTAAGGAAAGTCAGAGATGCCACAGGGGGAAAAATCAGTTCCAGATTGTCAGCAATGTCTTATGCAGTAGAGCGGTCAAGGAGAATGAAGGACAAGAAAAGGACACAGGATAGTTGGTCAATAGTCTTTTCCACACTCTGCACATGTAAGGAGGAAAACCTAAATATGTTCAGCAGCCAATATTCAGGATGAAATATCCATTTCCTTGGTTTCTCCACCTCCCTCTAATTACCTTTCTTGGAGGATGCTCTCTGTGAATATGGATGTGGGTGTAAGAGATTAAAGAGAAAATTCAGATCAATTTTAGTCCCTGTTAATTTCTATGGTTAAAAAAATAGTTTGATAGAGGAAAAGACTGAAACAATTTTGTGGTTGTCCTTATCAACTGGCCAATTGGGTATCTAGAGATACAGTAGGTCCTGAAGGGTGCTGGGCAGGATTGCCTCCCTGAGATATTTCCCCTCCAACCTATAAGAGTGTTAGAAAATCTATCATTAAAAATTTATTCCTTTAATTTTTGAAGCCATTTTGGTTTCCAAGAGTTACATCTGCTGTTGTTGTCATGTCTAACTTTGTGATCCTATGTGGGGTTTTCTTGGCAAGGATACTGGAGTAGTTTGCCATTTCCTTCTCTGGTGGATTAAGACAAATAGACTTTAAATGACTTGACCAGGGTCCCATATTAAAATGCAAATGCAAAAGAAGATCACATTACTTTGCTGACACTATTAGGAGATTTACTAACAGCTAGTTGAGAATAGGATCCACTGAAAATGGGAAAGTGAATCTCAATTGATCTCTCTCTTTCTCTCTCTCTCTCTCACCTTTCTCACTTGTCTTGGTTAAAGTCTTGATTTGATCTTGCAGCTTTTTAATCATTCTATCCTTCATGTCTAACTCTTCTTCAAGATCCTATAACAATAAAAGAAGATTGGGTTATAATAAGCTCGTTGTTTTTGTTTGTTTGTTTGTTTTGTGTTCTTTTAGAATGTGGTTTTGACATAAAATGTTACATACCAATGTGCTGGGCTCAGTCAGTAGGACTTAGAGGACAGCTCTTTGATGAGTTTGAAACAGATTCATCATCACTTATGCCACCAGTTTTGGTTTGAATAAGCTCAAGAGCAGCATAAACTTTCACAAGGTACTAATAAAGATATTTGAGAATATCCTCATTGATAAAATGAGGTGAGGTCTAGCTGTACTCCCCAATACCTTTCTCTCCATCTGCATTCACAATACTCATTCTCATCACACCCTGAGCTCACCATAAGGGATAGGTCAGTCAGGTCAATGCAACCTCATTTCAACTATGTGGTTCCCTTAAACGATTTAGTGGAAGTACTGATGCTGTCAATCTCCTTTTCATTCAGTTATTACCTCGTGCAGCCTTGACACTTTATATGTATCCTAGGGAGGAATTCATTTGGAAAAGGGAAAAAAAAACACTCATAGATCAAGAGAGGAAGCTCCTTGGTTCAGATCTCTCCAGTCCTTCCACAGCTTTAGCAATACGAGTAGATTGAGCTTGAGCATCCCCATGCAGAGATGGCAGTGGTGGAACCCTATCTCTGTAACCACCTGTGTGACTTTGGGGCAAGCCACTTAAACTCTCTGGGTCTCAGTTTGCTTATCTGCAAGATGGAGAGGTTGTAGCAGATGATCTCTATGGCCCCTTCCAGCTCTAGTTTTATGATGCTAGGTTGAGCAACAAATTACCTTTATTCTCTGCTGCCTAACACGTCTCCATTTCCCATGCTATACTGATAAAAAGAGTCAAGATTTAGTTGTGGTAATAAAATTTCTTTTATATGTTTTTTGTTGGTGAAAAATAGGATTTGTTCCCATTGGTCTACAAGTAATTTGTGAGCTGATATTTCCCTGGCTCAGTGATTGCTTACTGAACAGTATGTGTTACCCTCTTTTAGAAGGATTAGGGCTAAATAACCTTCTCAGACTTGGCTACACTCATTGGGAGATAGGTACCTTTAAGACAGGATACAGAGATTATGGAGACTCTCTGACCACTATGAGAATCACTGACAGAGGACACATCATACATACTCACAGATATAGATGCATAAATACACAGACAGAAGGCACATAGAGGGAAAACTATGCTCATTACGCATATACGCTCTTATATCTTCACATCCAAATAGAAAACCATCAAAATATACATACATATATACAGATACACACCAACACACACAATACAGTGTGATGGAGAAGGAAGGTCTCTTGGTATAGAGTTAATTGTCCTAGGGTTGAATTCTGGTTCTGCTATTTACTACCTCTGGGAATTTGGGGGAAAATCACTACCAACCTCCCCCTCAGGCTTCAGTTTCTTTAAAATGAGAGGACTGAACTAAATGATCTCTAAGGCCCCTTCTGGTTCTAGATTCTAAAACTATGCCAATGTAAAGTGATCAGGATGTTGACCCAAATATTCTTTCCCTTTAAAAACACTATAGACACAGGGATATACACATACACAGCTACACCCACAGCACCCTAAAACACCTATAAATGGACACTTTTGACAGAATGCTAGATACCTTTTAGAGAGAATTTACTAAGGAACTTCATTTTAATCTGTGGTAGAGGGCTGGCTTTGATACACTGGCTTGCTGCTAGTGAGGTTCTATCCCCGTGCCAGGATCACCCATGGTGGGCTGTGCTGGAGCCAGATTGTTAAAATTTCAGTGTATGCATTTGCACTTTGTAATTGACACACCACAGATCAGGCCTTGATTTCTTTTTTTTCTGTCTATACTTGAGGGAGTGATGGAGAAAATGTTTATGATGCAGATTAAGCTTAAAACGTTAGTTAGTTACAACACATTTTTTTTCCTCCTAATAGATTAACCTCCTAATAATTGTAAAATATTTTCTATCGCTCCCTGATTTATAGTTGTAACTAACCTGTACCTACAGCCTCCAGAATGGCTTTAAGACTAGAGTCTGTGGATATGTCCAAAAGAGAATATAGAGGTGAAAAAAGTGCTTTAGGAACCTAATACCACAAAAAGTGCTTGCTTCTTTGGTGGACAAGGATTATGGTTACATGTTGGGACAGTTTTTCCTAAGTGGACACTAAGAATCACAGAATGGTAGATCTGCAATGGACTTTAGAGTTGAATTCATTTGACCAATCCCATTTTATAGATTAGGAAACAGGACCAGAGAGGGGAAGTGGTTTGTTCACGGTTACAAAGCTGACTGCTGGCAGAACTTGGAATAAAAAAATAGATCTCCCTAACTTCCAAATCCAGTGCTCTTTTCACCCCATCACATTCTTTTTCTTTACCCCAATCTATCCATCTTTTCACCTATAGCAGGGGTTCTTAACCTTTTTTTTTTTTTTGCATCATGGAACCCTTTGTAAGTCTAATGAAGCCCATGAATATGATTTTGGATTCATAAAAATCATGTTTTCAAATGTGTGAAATAAAATACATAAGACTACAAAGGAAGTCAAAGATTAGCATGAATAAAGATGTATTTTTTCTCCCTATCTAGTTCAAGGTCTCACTGAAATCTATATACACCCCTCTCCCCTCTGTTAAGAAACTTTGAAATTTTGTAGAAGTCTTGTTTTCTGTCACCCCATGCCAAGGTATTCTCATCCTTGGACTTTAGGTTCAGTAACTTGCCATATTTCTTAGTCTGAGAGTTTTTCTTCACAGGAAAAAAAAGAAACAAATTAAGAACTGTTTTATTCCTCTTTATCATTACCATAATCCTATGCTACCTAAGCAACAGTCCTCTTCCTTCTTTGATCTTCCCCTTGCCCCCAAAAAAGCTTTTAAATAAACGACATTTTTTGTGGTCTTTGTCAGCAAAGACAAGTCTCAACTTGTTCTGGGCTTTTGAATTTTTAACATTCTTACAGATTCTACTAGTATATGGATGTTAAATCTCACATTGAAAAAATGCTAGCAGTTCTTACCCTGTTTTCCATATTGAGACGAGATGCTTCCTGCTTGAAACTGCTCTTGACTTCACTTTCTGTTTCAAATTTTTTCTTCAAGTGATCGCTGGCTTCTTGCATTTCCCGAATGGTATCAATCAACTTCTCTTTTTCTTTGGTATGTATTTCATTCTGGATTTCCACGGTTCTAAGGAAAAGGGGACTTGTACTATGAGACTATTATGGTAAGCCCACTTACTATCAGGTCCATAACTGACTTTTACCTTTAAGGAAAAGTCCTTCTGATGCTCTATTGAAAAAGCAGAACTATGGCCCGAAACTAAGATTAAGAAAAGAAGTACATGAGACAATTTGGGCAAAAATTTGTTTATCTACTTGCCTGTTTTTCTTTGCCCCTTTTTTCTAACTATCTGTCCTCCACTGTGCCCCGCCCAGCTATTTCTGGTTACTAACCCTAATTATCATCACTATAATCAAGCTGGCAACTAGGATTTAAATACCTATGTTCTAGGCATGGTGCTAAGCACTGGGGATCCAAAGAAAGGCAAAAAACTGTCCCTGCTATTAAGGAGGTTATGGTCTATTGAAGGAGACAACATGCAAGTAACTATATTACAGGATAAATCCGAGACAATCTCAGGGGGAAGACACTAAGATTAAGGATGGCTGGGAAAAGTTTATTGCAGGAGGTAAGACTTGCAGGAAGTCAGAGAAGCTGGGAGGCAGAGATGAGGAGGGAGAATATTCCAGGCATGGTGCACAGCCAGTGCAAATACATGGAGTTAGGGGATGTAATATTATGGGGGAATAAGATTTAAGATGACTGGAAAGGCCAGAAGGATGCAAAGTATGAAGAGTTTTAAAGGTCCAATGTTAGACATTCTATATTTTTATAACTGTGATTATTTTTACTCCCTAGGATTAATTCAATTTAGCAAATACTTGTCAAGCATCTGCTGTGTGCAAAACAGAGAATTCAGAATGAAAGACAAAGGAAGCAAAAGAAGAGCAAGTGAAGAAGACAAGTGAAAGAATATCCGAGTATGGCACTCTGAGAACTAAAGACAGAGGGCGGGGGAAAGGGGGTGCATTTCAGTCCTCAGAGAGACAGAGTCAGAATGTATTTCATTCCTTCCCATCTTAATTCAAGTCTTGTTTGGGTTCTCATCCTACTAGTAGAGTCATGTATGAATAAAGCTTCTTTCCTGGAAATAAATAATTTCATTTGTTTCACTGGGAACATTACTAAGTTTTGCTTACTATCTCGGAAAGTGGGGAGGGGAGAGAGAAGGAAAGAATTTGAACTCAAACAATTTTTCAAATGAATATTAAAATGTTTTTACATGTAATTGAAAATAAAATGTTATTTAAGGAAAATTATTGGTTCACATATTGAGCATCCAATACAGAGTGTTGGACACAGGGGATTCCAGCAGAGGGCCATTTCACTTCTTTGCAAGAACATACAGCTCTTCTGGTATAGCATAAGATTTTAAATTAGGTAATGCCACAGGTCTCAATCTTAGTATTTCTTAGAACTTTTGCTCTTTATCCATCTATTTCAGTGAGGAAAAATGACACGATGACAGGACTTACCTCCTTTGTGTTCCTTCCTCTTCCAGAGTGCGATGTAACTGACTAGACAGCTCTTCTATTTTTCCTACGATGAGAAGAATTTTAGTTCTTTCACTTTGGACACCGGTGACCAACACTTTTGAAAATTTTTAATCAGATGCCAATTTAATGCATTTAACGAATACTGTTTAAATATCAACATTCGCCCAAGCTTCTCCATTTCTTATGTATTTAGTATTTATAAAATAACCAGTAAACAACTGTGAACCCTGCAAGTGATCGTTGTCTTTTCGAGTTAGTCTTTATGTGCCCATTATAAGGAAAGGAATCTTGGTTTTTGGCTCTTCTTTTAACCATGCCTACACATGAATGTTTTTGATATCTTCAAAACCCAAACGTAGATACGTTCACAATGATGTAAATAAACTGACGTTATCTTTAAATTCCTGAGTCTGGTTAATGTCATTACAGCTAACTAAAAATTTCCTTGACATTTTTGTTCCTCATGAAGTCTTGCCTGATTTATGGAGCTAGAAGTGAGTCTTTCTTCCCTATATATTTATACCTCTTTGTTGGACCTCTCCTGTCCATTTATCATATTATGTCATAAATTATGGTAATTTGTGCACATATCTTATCTCTTTACTAAACTGCAAGTTCTGTAAAACATGGGACTATATCTTGTTTCATCTTTGTGTCTCCCTAAGCACAGTACCTTTATCAACACAAAGTACCTAATGAATATTTGAGTTAATGTTAGCCGAAGAAGATAAATCTTATAAAGAAGGAACTTTTATCCAGGACCAGATTTTGACCAATAAAATGGAGCTGACTCCTGAAGAAGAAATGATGGAAAACATAAGAAAATGACCAAGTAACCATATCTGTAAATAAGAAGGGGCACATAAGGCATAGTTTGACCCCAATCTTTATATCAGAAAATGAGAGTTTAAAGAGTTCAGAGAAAGCATTGGTAGGATCTCATGGCCTAAAATTCTATACTTGGCCCATGAGAAGGATGGGGTGCTGTTAATGAAATTCTGATGACACAAACACAAATGAATCCATTAAGAAAGAAAAGTAGGTGTCCAAAAAGATTAGTATAGTCACACAGAGAACTCATCAATGAACTCAGATTTTTAAGAGGCTTGTTAAGAAAAGAGAAGACCAATTATCTGAAGGATTCAAAAGAATGACAGGATCTATAAGAATGTTATGAATTCTAAAGCCCAGAACAAGCTGAGACTTGTCTTTGCTGACAAAGGCAACAAAGATATCATTTATTTAAAAGCATTTGGGGGGGGGGGGGAGGGGGCAAGGGGAAGATCAAAGAAGGAAGAGGACTGTTGTTTAGGTAGGATAGGATTGTAACGATAAAGAGGAATAAGAACAATTCTTAATTTGCTTTATTTTTCCTGTGAAGAAAAACTCTCAAATTAATATAGAAAAAATATTTAACAGATAATTGGAACTCACGATAACTATGAAAATAGTTATGAGAGAAAAAGAAGAAGGTGGGGGACAAAATAAGCATTAATAGTGTACCTTCTCTGTACCAGGCAATGCGCTACACCTTACTTATATCTCATTTAATCCTCACAATCCTGAGGCAAGGAGAAGTTAAGTGATTTGCCCAGGGTCACACAGCTAGTAAGTGCCTGAGTCTAGACTTGATCACAGGTGTTTCTGACTCTAGGCCCAATGTACTGTGCCACCTAACTGCTTCTATTTAAGTAGATCTGTATTAAGTTCCAATTTCCTAATACATATCTATTTTCTAATTCCCAATACATATCTATTTAAGTAGATATGTATTAAGTTCCATTTACCAGGCTCAAAAAATAACAGCCCAGAGTACTGAAAAAAAAATATAGATGAGATGACGAGATCACGGCTGATTTCTGAAAGACCACAGAGAAGGGGCAAGATACTGCACGCCTGGAAATGGAAAGCAAGGGAAAATCCTTCTTACAGCCTCTATCTTTTAGGGAGCCACCTGTGATTTCCATGACATTGTAGGTTGTCAGGACTTCCCAGCCTGTAAACCCCAAGTCTATTTATTTAAAATCCAGTGCTCTTTCCCCCACATCACACTTGCATCCCTGTCTTCATGGCTTTGGGGCAGCTAGGTAGCACAGTAGATAGAGTGCTGGGCTTGGAATCAGGAAGACTCATCTTAAGTTCAAATCCAGCCTCAGACACTTACTAGCTGTGAGATCCTAGGCAAGTCAATTTACTGTGTTTGCCTCAGTTTCTTTATCTGTAAAATGACCTGGAGAAAGAAATGGCAAACCACTCCAGAATCTTTGCCATAAACACTCCAAATGAGGTCATGAAGAGTCATACACAATTCAACAAGTTCAGTTTTGGGGCCATCTGTGAGAGTAGAGCATTGAGCCCCACAAAGCCAAAGCCCTGTTGGGTTTGTTTTTGTTTTTATTTTTTGCTTTTTGGAGAGGGGAAGGCAGGGCAATTGGGGTTAAGTGACTTGCCTAAGGTCACACAGCTAGTTAAGTGTTAAAAGTATCTGAGGTTGGATTTGAACTCAAGTCCTCCTGACTCTAGAGCTGCTGCTCCATTCACTGGGCCACCCAGCCGCTCCAAAAGCCCTGTTGTGAAGGATCCTAAGGTCAAAGGCCGGCCCTGCCTTTCAATGATTCAACTGCACGGGTACTGGATGAAGAGGCATCCAAAAGGTCTGGGAGTTGTAGCAGATGCAAACTAGTATTAAAAAGACAGGCCTCAGTTTCAGGGAGAAGTTTATGGTCATTAAAAGAACACTGCAGTTTCCCAAAGGCAATCCATTCCACTCTCCTCCTCCTGTTCAATTTGGGCCCAACTCATTGTTCATTTGCAATGTTTGTCCAACACACATACACATGCACGCACAGAAACATACACATATTTAGATGATTTCGTCAACTTAGATTGAGCTGGATTTCCTTCACCATAAAGGCCAACACATTTGATGAGCAAATGCCCTCTTTATATCTGTGTCCATAACATCTTAGCATTAGATTATAATTCTCAGAGAGAAATTCAACTTAGGGCCACAGGAAATAATAATGCACTGTAGTGTAGCAGTTCTCAAAATTTTTTTTGTACCAGTCACACCCTTGATGGTTTCTTTGATGTACTGTGCCCTACATCTCTCCACGGGTGGGAGGAGACCAGGGGGAAAATTGATATACCAGGGGGAAAGGGACTAAAGAGGTTGTTCTCATGTGGTGTTCAAGGAGAGGGTTTGAAATAAACGCTCTACTAGGAATGAGAACCATCTTAAGTTGAGGATAAAAGCAGAGGCACCCTCCCCTACTTCCTATCACTCCCAAAGCATGGGAACTAGTCTATAAAGTTCTATAGAACTCCATTTTGAGAACCAGAGTGAGTATCAGGGAAAGTTTTTTGGAGAAAGCTTCAGGGACAGAATCTTAGACATAGGGCACAGGGGTAAAAGAATACAGTAAGTGTTCAGAAGGTGGTGATCTAGTTTAATTAGAATACTATGTACAAGGCATTGTACTTTCATGCACACCAACAATGAGGCAGCCTGATGTGGTGAAAAGATCACTGGACTTGGGTGGAAGACATCAAAGGACCTAGGGTCTTCCGTCTGCTAGCTATGTGAGCTTTAGGCACCTAATCTCCGTTATTCTCAATTTACATATAAAAGTTTATATATAAAATATGGATAATAAACTAGAATTACATACTTCACAAGGTGATTGTAAGGATCCAATGAGAGGACAAACACAAAACATAATATAACCATGAAGCACTATGTAAAGTAAGCTACTTATTGCTGGACAATCCATTATCCCCAACATTTTCCAATATGTTTTTCCTTTGTGAAGAAAGAATTCTTCATCTGTAACTTTGCAGTGTCTAAATGATTTCTTCTGAAAGGGTTGTGTGGGATAAGGGGGCAAAAGGAGGTTTTCTAGTTTAGTTGCTATTCAGCAAACAAACAAACTACCATTTCTTTACAGCCAGGCTTTTGAAAGATTAAAAACTTTGACGTTCAGAGTCACAGTTTTCATAGTGTGGAATGGGAGCCAAAGTTGGGAACTTTAAGGATTTTCCTTCCTTTTAGAACCAACTATACTATTGCATACACATCCAGGTTTGCTTCATTTGCTTTTCTTCGGTTTCAAGTTGGGTACATCTCTCCCCCACCCTCAGCCCCAGTCACTTCCCTGCAGCAGAAAGCTGTATTTATTTTTAAAGTAGATAACATCAAAGTTACCTCTCGTTTTTTCAGTCTGTTCAGTAAGACGAATTTCAAGATCCTGTTTCTGCTTCTCAAGTTCTGAAATCTGCTGTTTAAATTCTGGAATCATCTTCACAGAAGGATAAGAAAGAAACATTAGAATAACTGATGAAATTAAGTAGGCAGCAAAAGCATAAACAAATACCTGTTATTCTGGAAGAAAATTCAGGAGAATTTCAAGTTCTTTATGAAGCTTAATTAAATTATTCCATTTTGCCAGTCACTTACATTTCCATTCTGCCCTAGATCATTGGAATAAAAAGGCTCCAAGAAATAAGAATGTGCTATAGGGAAGCAGTTCTCAGATTTTTTTCATCTCCCTCACACCCTTGATGGTTTCTTCGATGTACTGTGCCCTACATGTCTCCATGGAAGGAAGGATGCCAGAACTGGAGGGAGAAAATTTATGTACCAAAGGAAAAGGAATTTACGGAATTTTTTTCCATATGGTGTTCAAGGGGTAGGGATTAAACTAATGATGCTTTACTAGGAATGAGGAATGTCTTAAATTGAGGAAATAAAACAGAGGTACCTTCCTTTCCTTCTCATCACCCCACAAAGCACAAAGGACTGGTCTATGAAGTTCCCTAGAAATTCACCAACGAAATCCACGTTGAGAACCTGACAGAAGGTCAAGGGGAAGTTTTCTGGAGTAAGCTTTAATGAAAATGTCCTAGACATAGGACACAACCTAAGCAAAGATGCAAAGCCTAGAGAATACAGTGAATGTTCAGAAGGCAGAGTGGTCCGGTTTGGTTAGAGTATCTACTATGTTAAAGGTATTGTACTTTTATAAAAAACATTTTTAAAAAAATTACACAGTTCTTGTCCTCAAAAGCTGATATCCTAGTGCCAACTTCACATAAGGTGGAGGTCCTGAAATCAACAGTTGTTTTCCATTTTGAGAATCCTTCATTAACAATGAAGGCAATCCCACTTCTGGCAATGAAGAGTACCACACTAACACAACCCACACCTATAGTTGGGGGACTTCAGTACATAACAGCTTCCTCCCAAAGTGAGGTACATGAACATTTTTCTCTTCTTTGGTCTACTGCCAATGTATACATTGATACTATACCCACCACTGGGCAGCCTTGCTGGTTAAGCCTGGTTTTGTAAATTATTCCTGTGAACAGGTGTTTGGATTTTACTGGATAGATTTTTCTCACATCACCTGTGCAAACTGAGCATTTCAGTCTTGTATGTAGGACATGGTTTACACAGAATCACATGATCAGGGAATTGGAGGGATTCCTAGAAGTCATCTAGTTCAGCTGTATATAGACAGGAATCACTTTGAAACACCTTCTCACCCAAGGGACATCACCCTGAAAAAGTATCCCTTGAGGATCACTTACTATATCTTGGAAATCATATACACCCACACTGCTAGTGACATAACCTGTTCTTTCTCAAAAAAAAATCCTATTCCGAGGACATTTTGTTGTTGATTAATTTTTTTTTTGGTAGAGTGCCCCTTCATTTTGCTACACCAATACTTCGAAAATAAGTACCTTTCTCCTCTGCCAAGAGAGTCCTAACCCCTAAAGAAATACTTCCCTGCTTAGGAATTGTCATCTCTCTTGTGACTGTCAGCAGACAGATGCAGAGTAGTAGTCTTTTTGCCTCTTTTTGTATCCCTAGCATTTAGCACAAAGCTTGGCACAGAGCAGGAGCTTAATAAATACTTCTTTTTTAAGTTTTTAATTTTTTGCTTTTTGGAGGGGGAAGGCAGGGCAATTGGGGTTAAGTGACTTGCCCAAGGTCACATGGCTAGTAAGTGGTAAGTGTCTGAGACCGCATTTGAACTCAGGTCCTCCTGACTCCAGGGCCGGTGCTCTATTCACCGTGCCACCTAGCCACCCAATAAATGTTTATTGATGCATAACCCCTGCAGCTACATCCTCCTGGATGCCAAAGGCTGTAGGTTTCATCCCCAGCTGCTCACTTGTAGGCATCCACCATGAAGTGGAGATTGTGGTGGCTTGGAGAGACAGCTGTGGGAAAGGGATGGGCTCCCTTCC
The DNA here is from genome assembly GCA_028627135.1 of Pseudochirops cupreus. Classification (NCBI taxonomy): domain Eukaryota; kingdom Metazoa; phylum Chordata; class Mammalia; order Diprotodontia; family Pseudocheiridae; genus Pseudochirops; species Pseudochirops cupreus. Next base: position 445,766,481 of record CM053582.1, read on the forward strand.
AACCACATTTCCAAATGATCTTTTCTTTCAGTCACATTGATTCATTATAAGCTTTATAAAAGCAACTGAATGCCTGCTGGGTGTGTTAGTCATGCAAGGAACCAAAGATAACTCAAGAGGAGATGGCACTACTCTTGGGGACAGAGTTTACCAAATAAAGCTGTAGATAAAATGATGAAAGCATTGATGACCAGATTCAACTTTGAGTATAAAAGGTTCAAAGTATTGAGATGTAACTCTGAATAAGACATTAAAAGATGAACCAAAGAGCCACACTTAGCATTTCCTTTTCTGAAATCTCTTATCCTTTGGAGAATGCATCACTTTACTTAACTGTGTCACTTAAGCATCCTATAATACCAGGCTTCTAAATCCTAGAGACACCTTCCTATTGGGACCAAGTTTGTACTGTAGACTCATGAACAGTTCTATTCTCCCATGCAACACACAAACGCACACCTGACTTCATAACTTCCTCTTCTCACTATGAATCACCTCCTTTTATGAGGCATTACACTTCCCATCTGAGAGAGCCTTCTGCATCTTGTGACTCACTGGAAGTGGATATTGCTCTAAGACACACACACATGAGCACCAGAATGAGACCACTTGGGATGTATTATAGGCTTCATTGTGAACAAGTCATCTAACCACTCAGGCTGAGTTTCCCAATTTGTAAAAATCAGGGAAGTAATGGTTGCATAGCATTGCAGGCTTCACCATTTACTAGCTCTGACCATGGACAAATCATTTATTCTGAGACTCGCTTTCCTAATCTGTAAAAATGAAGATAATAATGGCTGCATCATCCATGCCACAGGGTTGTTGGAAAGAAAGTATTTTGCAAACTCTGAAGGGTTATATAAACATGTATTATTATTGTACATATAAGACATAGAGTTGTCATGCATATATACCAAACCCAGAACCCTAACTTATATCAAAGTATCTCCACTCTTCAAACATCTATCCACAGATTGCCATGTGTGCTTTGCCTTTAAAACATTCACCTCAGAATATGTTTGCAACCTTAGGACATACTGATCATTAGACACTGCTGCTAAAATCACTCTTCCCCTCATTTGCCTTCTACATTCCATCCTGTTTATCCTCCTGATATTTTGTCAGAGGGTTACGACCAGTGTTAAACATACGAAAGAAGGAGATTTCATATACTTTGTTCTCCCCATCTCCATCCCTTTTTTGTGTAGTAGAATAAGGTGGTGTAAAATATATTTTCTGGGAACTGAAGTACTCACCAACCAAAGGTTAATTATTTTTTCTGACCCAATTATTTAGTTTCTTGCAAAAGATAATTTATGTCAAGTACGTTATTTCAGAGCGTCTGGGGCCACAATGACATTAATGCAGCTGAGCAAGAAGGGATCATAGCCAGCAGAACAACAATGCTAACAAAGAACACTGTCTGAGGCAGAGAATCTGCAATTTGTTGACACCTTGGCATTATCTAATTACCTCTGCACTGTCTTCACCATCTCTGACTCTGACTATGCTCTGATGTCCATTTTGTGACAGTTGCCTAGAGATTCTATTTTTTTTCACACATAGATTAACACTCTGGCTTTATCCCAGCATGGAATTCTGGTTATCATATGAAATCACAGCTTGAACCATACTCTTCCCAATCCCCCCACTCCCAATCTGTAAGATATGATTTTTAAAATAATTCTATTAATTACCCTTGGCTATTGACACATGACCCCATTTTTTGGACCCGACACCAAAAGACTATTTTATTCCGCCATAGAACAGGAAGAAATGATGGCATGGAAAATCAATGATGATGTTACTATACCATATTTTCAGATGTCAGTCTGGTAACTTCATGACGGATACTGTCATTGATGTCATTTTCTTCCCTAAACAATTTTTGCAAATGGTTGATTTCTTGACTAAGGTGCTCTACTTTAAAGTTCAGTGTTTCAATCTCCTTTTCATAGTTCTCCTTCTGAGACTGGAAATGGCTCTCCAACACTCTGTCAAAGAAAGGGGCAAGAATTCAAGTATCTTGGTGTTCCAGTCATGATGCTAGGTTCTGGGGCCCTGAAGACAGAAATAAAACGTCCCTGTGGCCATAAACAAACTGACTTTCTATTCAGGAAAGCAACCTACAAATGAAAGGTAATTTTGTGGGGGAAGGAAGTATCCACAAAGAGGGAGATGAGAAAAGTTTCATAAAAGAGGTAGCACAGGATGAATTCTTAAGAAAAACTAGGAATTCTAACAGTCAACAGGAAGGATGGATTGGGGGGGGGGGGTGGCCTGTGCAGAAGCACAGAAATGGGAGAGAGAATGTTATGAGCGACAGGTAGTAAAAAGGCTAGGTTGAGTGGAACACACAGTACATTAAGAGTAGTAGTGTGTAATGAGGCTGGAAAGGTAGAAGGCTCGAACAAGAATGTAAGGGCTTTCAGGGCCAAACAGAGAAGCTTGTATTTTAACAGAGAGTCAACTAAGAAGGTATTGGAGCTTTTTGCACAGGGGAGTGACATGACCAGATGTGTGTGTGTGTGTGTGTGTATGTGTGTGTGTGTGTGTGTGTGTGTGTGTGTGTGTGTGCGCGCACGTGTGCGTGTGCACTTTAGGAATATCACTTTAGTTAGGTATGCAGAGGAGAGATCAGAGAGGGGTAGTACATTCTTTAATCTTCAATGTTCATGCCTTTTTTCTGGTAAGCACCCTATTAAGCTACTGTGTAAAGAATATAGTGGAAGGAACACTAGACTGAAAAAGACCAAAAAATATATAGCTAGCACTCCAATTTATGCTTTTTTTTTTTTTTTTGCTTTTTGGACGGGGGTGGGCAGGGCAATTGGGGTTAAGGGACTTGCTCAAGGTCACAGAGCTAGTAAGTCTGAGGTCGGATTTGAACTCAGATCTTCCTGACTCCAGGGAAGGTACTCTATTTACTGCACCACCTAGCCACCCCCAATTTATGCATTCTTAAGGATTTTCTATTTTATAGATTCTATTTACGCATTAATGAGCTTCTTATCCCATAAAAACACTATCAAGTACTTGCTTTACTAGATTTTCAGGGAAATTATTCTAGATGAAATGAGATCATTATGATACTATAATAAATCAATATAAAGAATAATATAATAAAATAATATAAAGCATTTACTTTTTTGTTCAATACTATATGTTTGGCCACAGCGACTTTGGAAGAGTTGCTGCTAACTACTGCTACCGTCTGCTGACACACAGACAGAGGAGCTGGCTGCCTGTATCAGTGGAAGGAATGTTCAGACTAATGAAATGAGATTCTCTGAAGCCCCATAATAGATATTGAAGACCATATTTTAAATCACTTGTTTAAATATAATATTTCCTACTTCCTGAAGCACAAGGAAGGTGAGAGAGAAGAGGTAGTGAGAGTATAGGAGGAAGAAGAGGAGAAAAAGAAAGCAAAGAGGAAGAAGAAAAAGGAGAAAGCAGAGGGGGAGAATAAGACAAAGGAGAGGAAGAAGAGAAAGAAGAAGAAAAGAAAGAAAAGTAGGAAGAGGAAAAGGAAAAAGAAGAGGAAGAGACAAGCAGGAAGAGAAAGGACAAGGATGATCTAATGGGTTTTTCTCACCTTGTTGCTTTCTTTAGACCTTCATATGCAAACCAAAGTTCTCCATCTTCATTTAAATGTTCCAAATCTTCCACAGAAAGTCTGGAAAATAGCATAGAAAAGGAAATAAGTTACTTTCCTCCTTTATATTTCATTCTTTTCTCATTTCTTAATGTCTTAGAAATGTAAAGTGGTATCAGTTTACCTGCTTCTTACATCTTCAATGTTATAGCTTTCCAGAAGTTGTTTGGTGATTTCAGACATTTTTTCTGAAAGTAAAATCAAAGTATAAACAGGTGGGTGAAATATGGATAGAGCACTGGACCTAGTGTCAGGAAGACCTGAGATACTTAACTAGCAGTGTGATCCTGGACAAGTCATTTAATTTCTGCCTGCCTCAGCTTCCTCACCGGGAAAATGGAGACAATAATAAGAACTACCTCCCAGTGTGATCGTGAGGCTAAAATGAGATAATATTTGTAAAGAGTTTTGCAAAACTTGAAGTGCTGTATAAATGCTAATCATTACTACTATTACTATAATTATTATTTTAGACATGCAGGCCTGCTATTCTTTCCCATCCTTTTAAGTCCCAGTTCTCTAGTCTCATACAGGTAAACTATCCATTGAAGAATAACATGGTCTAATGCTGGTGAAGCATCCCACTTCCATAACTCCATAATAAACTGCCATTACCTCTCATTTCCCGCTTTTGTGACTGGACGTGTTTCTCCACATTTAACTTCTGTGTCTGAAGTAGCTCTATCTCCTTCTGGAACTCAGAGATTGTCTGGATTAAAACAATGATCCAAATTTTAAAAATTAGAATTGCTAATGCCTATAAATGGAACATTACTGAAATAATATATACCTAACAGGGTATTCCCCACTACAGGTTCACAAGATACAACTGCATTTTAAAGGAATGTCAAACCTAATGTGAAGGACTGTGGTCATGTGACTCATAGTAATTGTTCAAACTGTTTAGTGAATATAAATGTGGTTTGGTCATGAAGAATAATAACGAAAGTTTTTGCCCAAAGTCAGCTTTGATAACTCAACTAATTTGCTTAACAGCTTCAGTGGAAGCAGGGGTTAACCAATAACTTCCTCACTGCAAGGAGCAGAGAATTATTGAAGTATATGTAGAAAAGGGGTAGAGAAGGGAGAAAAAGGATCACAAGGGATGTCCCAGGTGAAACACATAAAATTACTTTTCTATATCCTAACCAAATGACCCTTTAGGGAACAAGACATGTCATGGGGACAAAGGCATAAGGGATGCTGTCTCCTTGACGCCAAAGTTTACTTACAGTCAGCATCACGTGCTGAGAGAAGACAGAGGACAATCAATACCTCTAGGAGTGTGGAGACAGACCTCTAAAAACCAAAGGCCCCCTATACCTGTTAGTTTTTTATATCTGAATGTTTTCTTTGGTTTTAGTTTAGTAGCTAGGAAAACTAACATCGTTAACAGAGTGACATTCAGAAACCCAGTCACATCCAGGGACCAGTGCAGTAGGTAGGAAAAAAAATCACAGGATTATAGATCCAGCATTAGAAGAGACCTTTGAGGTGCTCCAGGAAGACTCCTGATCACAAAAAATTCTAGTCTAAGTGACTGGGGAGGGGGAGCATCAGTGGGGCAGGACCAACTAGAAGAGACAAGGGCTGGGAACGTGGCTAGGGATTTGGCAGAAAGGTATAGCCAAAAGAGGATGAGATCCCAATGAGTAGACAGGGCAGAACAGATCTAGAAAATTACCTTGGGTACAGGCAGGTAAAAGGTTGAATCCAAGAAAGTCAGGCAGGGCAGGAAGAATCAAGCAGATAGCCTAAGTGTAGGCAGCCAGGCAGGGTCCAGAATCTGAGTCTAAAGAGTTAGCAAGAATAACACGAGCAGGCGGGAGACAACCAAAGCAAGCTTGAATAACAGGGAAGACAGAGGTTTCCTTTTCTCTGCCTCCTTTCCTACTCCCTGTTATGTGTGGGGAGTCTTATCAAAACAAAGGCTGTGCAACTGCTGTTAGAGAGAGAGACAGACCTGAACGTACAACTTTCCACTCCTGAGAAAAAGCCTCTGCAAAAATACTTAGACTATCTGTGATGACTGACTTTGATAGACTGGGCTCCTCTCAGCAATGCAAGGCTATATGACAACTCCAAAACGCTCACGATGGAAAGGGATATCCATATCCAGAGAAAAGAACTACAGAGTATGAATACAGTTGGAAGCAAACTACTTGCTCTGTCTCTTTTGTGTTTTGTTTTGTTCCTTCTTTCTCATTGTTCACTCCATTGGTTATAATCCTTCTTTACAGCTTGACTAATGTTTAATGTGAAGGTATCTGTACAACCTATATCAGATTGCATGCCACCATAGAGGGAAAGGAGTAGAAAATTTGGAACTCAAAAGCTTGTGGAACTGAATGTTATAAACTAAAAGTAAATAATAAATAAATAAATAAATTTTTTTAAAAAGAAATACTTAGACCAAGTCTGAGAGAACATCAAGGGGTTTGTGTCCAAAGTGAATACATAGAAAATTATTGCTCCTCCACTGACCACTGATTTTTGGGATTATTTCAGTTAGTTTCAAGTTATCTGTCTGTTTCCTTGTTCTTCCTAGGAATTAGTTACATGCCATATAGCTATATTTTAGTAAAAAGGAGTCTATTTCCTTCGAAAAGGTGGCATGTGATTTTCAACGTAGCTCTGCTAGGCGCTTATCTTACTAGCAAGTGACTACCAAGCAAGTTACTTACAATTCTCTGAACCTTTGTTTTCTCATCTGCAAAATGGGGATGATAACCTTGCATTATGTTTTTTAAAAGTCAGGAATGTGTCTTAAAAAACCCCCAAAATTTTAAAATACTATGAGTTCAAATGATTATTATACTGACTAAAAATCCTCAGATGACAGGTTTTAGCTACCAAAGATTATGTGCCTGGCACATAATAAACACTTACTAAATCCTTGTTGATTGACTGAATGCCATCTCATAGTATTTCATCCAAACTACAAAGACAATTGTAAGAGACCAGAGAAGGGACATGTCTAGAGATGCCATTCACATACAGTTGCATGCATGCTCATGTCCCAGTCAATCTATTTTTCTTGGTCCAGGCCTATCATTTCATTGATTTGGAGAGGTTCCTGGTGAAGCTTCCCCAACCAATGAAGATGAGCAATTGATACTGTAATTTACAGTCTTAGAGAGTTGCCTGGTCTCAAGGTGTCCCAGGCAGAATGTGTGGGTCTGGGACCTGAACCTCTTTGTGTCCTCCTGGTGATAAGACTAGCTATGTCACACTGCCTCACTATTTTCTATATAGGCTAATCATTTTTTGGGATCTTTTTCTTCCAATAGCAAGTAGGTATAAATGGAAGGTTTCATCATAGTATTTAAATTCTCTGATAGTTATTTTATAGATCAGTGCAAAGAATTTTAGAATGTTTGCTATACTTTAATTTGGAAAAGATTCCACTGTTGGACACTTTTTAATAACTGGGGACGCCAATGATAAGAATATATGATAGTTGCACAGCAAATTAAAGTTTGCAAGGCACTAGACACATTACTATCTCATTGAAGTCTTTCAGCTGCCTTTTGATACCGCTTCCATAGGTTATTATTATTTCTGCTTTGTGGATGAGGAAATATGGCTCAAACGGGCTAAGTGATGGACCAATGAGAACATGTTTGTTGTTGTTCAGTCATGTCTGACTCTTTGTGACCCTATTTGGAGTTTTCTTGGCAAAGATACTGGAGTGGTTTGCCGTTTCTTTTTCCAATTCATTTTACAGATGAGGAAACTGAAGTAAACAAGGTTAAGTGACTTGCCCAGGGTCACATGGCTAGTAAGCATCTGAGGCTGGATTTGAACCCAGGCCTTCTGCACTCCAGGTCCAGTGCTCTATCCACTGTGCCACCTTGGTGCCCCTCATGGGAACATAGTAAATGTCAGAGTCCTTCTGACCCTAAGTCTAGAATGCTATCCACTACACCATACTACTTCTCATGCTGTCTGGTAATGTATAAACCTTCAATAATTTTCCAAATAAATTGAACAATCAACTTTTAGTAACACAAGAAAACAACTAATGACAAAATGCTAGCTTTAAATCAACTTTTAGGTGTTATATTTTGGATTAATGACAAGGGAAGGCATTTTTCTCTTTTGGCTTTATAAAGGATACGATTCTCTGTGTGAGCTATGAAATCCAACAATCAGTATCTTTGCACATTTACTATTTACACTTTGATCTGAAGTGCAGAAGTGAGATCCCAGTTTCTACCTTTGTCTGCTTGGTCAGCTGGGCCACTTCTCCCTTCAAGCCATTGGAAATGATTTGTTCTTCCTCCATATTATGCTGGAGTTGCAATTTCTCTTCTTTTAGAGTCTTAATTTCTCCCTTCAGAGAGTGAATCTGTTTGTCATAGTCTTGTTCTTTCAGCTCAAAACTTTTCTCAAGGAGTCTATTATCAGAAAGAAAGATAAAATATTTAGGGTTTTTGCTAGATCTGGAACAACACAATAGGTCATTTGGGAAATCAGAAAGAAGACAGGGAGAAGAATAGTGTAGCTAGAACGTGCAGCAATATTCTGAATGAGCATATGAAAAATCATTTGAGTTCTTTCTCAATCTCTGTCTCTCATATTATTATATTTTCTGATTTTAGCAAGTCTGGGTTTGTAGACAATGTACACAGAAATCCAGGGTGAAGGAACCAAATTTAAGGAGCTAGAAGCAGTTTCTTAACCTGGAGGTCTGTGAATTAAAAAAAAAAAAGACAACTGTGTTTCAGTATAATTGGTTTCCTTTCTAATACTGTAATTTTATTTTATGAATTTGAAAATATTTTTTCTGAGAAGGGGTCCCATAAGCTTCACCAGACTGCCAAAAGGATCCATGACACAAAAAAGGTTAAAAACTCCTGATTTAGATGGTTAGTTGACTCGCCACTTTCCTAAAGCTGATCTGATTCAAGGAAAATCTCTGAGGGTCAATCTTCTCCCTCAGCAAAGTTCTCAGAGCAGCCAAATCTTGTATCACATCCTGAGATTTGCTTGGCTTTATATCCTATTGAAGATTCACTCTGCCATTTGGTAGATACCAAAGGTGAGTCTCTCAGTTCCAGAACTAAATCTTTTAGGTATAACAAGAGGTCAGCTGAGATCCCTAGAAGCCCAGAACAGACTCCTTGATGGGATCAGATTAGTCCTTACCCAAACTCTAAAGGAAGTAGACTGGCCTTGGGAATCCAATGAGCTAAAGAGCCATTAAGCTTTCTTTACTCAGCTTGCTACGGAGTTGAAAGAACATAAACTATGGTCATAATATCAAGGAATCATCCCCAGGGAGAAGACATGATTCTTACCAGGTTTTTCTTTGATTTTCTTTTTACAAGACTTAACATGTTTTGTTTTGTATGATTTTCAAAAGAGCTTCCAATGCTTCCAAGAAAATAGTGACATGCTTTTAAGAAAGAAAAATACTGATGGAAATCAATAAATTCAGGTGATATCCCACCTGACAAAAATTCGGCTTTATGAACTATTGAAATCATAACACTAAACAAGACTGAGGTTGCATTAGTAGATTCCAAGTGTACATTTATATTTTATGTTATTATTCCACCAGCAGTCCACTGACTAGAGAATGATTACTAATAAGACTGGAATTTAAGAATATCTTGAAGGACCAATCCATATCAAAGGACACAGAGCATTTTTTTTAATACATAAGAGAAAGAAAATATAGAATAAAATTTTTATTTCAAAGTAAAACTATAATAAAATTTTTCCATCAGTTAATGTGCCTGGTCCTTCTAGTGTTAAGGAGACAGTGTTGCCTAGTGGATAGAGAGCCTTGAAGATAGGAAGACCTTGGTTCAAGTCCCACATCTGACACATATTGATTGCATGTACATGGATGAGTCACCTAATCTTCAGTGCTCTAGGGAACTAAGTTGCAGAAAGGGCACCAAATTGTATGTGCAGAATGAATTTCTTCACCTCACAGTACCCTTTACCAGTGAAATTACAGGTTTGCTCATTATCCCTACCCCATTTAGGAGAAATGATTTACTGAAGGTCAGAAGTCCTCAGTGACTAGAACAAAAAAATCAGAGGTCCTGCAACTTAGTGTCCTAGCCAGAACAATGACTCCATCAGGCTTTTCTTTTCTTTTTATTTTTTTTTTTAGGCTTAAATGGCCTGTCATTCAATTTTCTCTAAACATACTGCCTGAAATAAACACTTCTAAACAGCCAGAGATCTTTATGAAATGTCAAGATCTTAATGCTTCTTTCATGAGATCCCCAAACAACAATTTCAAAATGTATTATTCAAGACAAATGAATTAAACATAAATGTCATAGCTCTTTTACTACCATAAAATAAGTACCTGTTTCTATATTCGTTGTCACTTCCTTAGCTCCTCTGTGACTCTGGCCCCAGCCTTCTGGGAATTTCCTTTTCTATCTACCATTTTCCTTCCCTGAAACTTGTATCCCAAGGGCAAGATACTTTGTTCTCAAGGCTGATTTTAGAAATTAGCCAAATGAAATTCCCAGCTGTGTAGGCATAGTGTGGATCCCTTCTAATTCATGTGATCCTACTTAATCATTTGAACTCTTAGACTATTGTTGAGCCCGTTTTGGGAAAACCCCACCTCTGCCCAGACTTTCACCTCTAGACTCATGCCATAACTTTTAAAAACAAAACAAAACCAAAAACAAAATACATTATCCTGACTTCTGAAAAGAGCCCAGGTGGATGGGTGTGAGGGCAATAGGTGTTGGTGAAGAGATACATGCTAGGATGAGTCTAGGTGGGGTTGGAGATTGTAGGGGTGATTAGCAGGATACAGATAATTTGTCTTAACACAAAGATATTTAAGGATCTAAAAGGATAGTTGAGTTTACTGGAAAGGTCTCCAATTTCTGAGGGCAAGAATGCCCTTAAACGAAAGAGAAGGGTTCCCAGGGGCAGACAGCAATGGTTCTCTCACTCTGAGTCTCTGAGATTATCATTGCCCAAGAACCTGTTGGGGTATTCAACAGGCTGGGATCTTGAAGTAGTCCAACAACATGAATAATGACATGCAAGGTTCACTCATGGGAAAATATAGGAGATGGGTCCTTCCTAGTTGTCCTCCCCTAGAAGTAAGGTGTACCAGGAGAGTACAAAGCAACACACAGAAGGGAAGTTACCTACTGGCTGAATTAAGAGCTAATTTAAGGAAAACATTGATCTCAGATTGTAAGCTCCTTGAGGGCAGGAATTTTTTTTTTTGCCTTTTTCCATCCTCAGCACTTAGCACAGTGCCTGGTACATAAGAGGTGCTTAATAAATGCTAATTGGTGGATCTTTAGAGCTTAAGCATATTTACTTAAGGAACCCCTCCACCAGTGCATGTCATCTTAAATTGTGCTTGCTACTTAGAGTCAGTGAAATTTGCTTAATACTTGAACTAAAATTTAGTCCTTTATAAAGGGGTCTACAGAGATAAAGCACAGGAAGGGTTTGGAAATTGTTTCCCAAAAATAAGCTTAATCTTGCAACTTTTTGAAAGTAGGAAGGGGTGGCAAGAGCTGAACCTTCCCACAGAAAGGAGTGAGGCAATAACTGCGTCAGAGGGAGAATAGGAGGTTCCAATCTGGTTCCTGCGGACCCAGCTTCAGCAATTGATCCCTCCATAGTAGTGTTATCTTAGTGGTAGATGTTTTCAATGGCCCATATACCTTAGATTCTAAAACAGATTCTACTCTGCAGAAACTCCCAAACGTTCTGCGACTGAGTAACTTATAATTTGCATGACCCATGTACTGCAGTGGAAAGAGTTTCAGTTCTATATTCTAGCCGTGAGACTTTGTGCAAGTCACAACCTCTCTGAGCCTCTGTAAAAATTAAAAGTGGGGCATGGAGGTTGGACTAAATGACAGATAAGGAAGATCCCTCCTAGTTCTAAATCTATAATGGCTATATGCAAGATAGACACAATATGGAACAAGGCAGAGAAAGTAAGAAGTGAGTAGTTTTAAAACAAATTGTAATTCATACATTCTTTGTCTTTCTTCTTTTTGCACATCATCAAAAAATTGTTTTGTGAGGTCTTCCATTTTATCTGTAAAGAGAGAAATCATATTCAATCAAAATCCACCAAATATCTAGCAATTATGCCTCAACACATCAAGGATGTGTAATTTCACCAATATGGGAATTCTCTCCACTGAAGCAGATTACACCTTATTTATAATTTATACTCTTGGAGAGGGTGCCAGAAGTTTAAAGAGGTTTAATTGACTTGTCCATAGTCACATAACCAGTAAGTATCACAAGTGGATTTGACCCCAGGTCTTCCTGATTCCAAGTCCAGCCTTTTATATACTATGTCACATTAATGCTCTGATTGGTAATTATATCAAATAGAATGTCAGATCTGGAGTCAAGAGGAGTCATCTTCAGGACTCCAAATTTGGCTTCAGACACTTACTAGCTATGTGACCCTAGGCAAGTCACTTAACTCTGTTTGCCTCAGTTTCTTCATCTGCAAAATAATCTGGAGAAGGGAATAGCAAATCACTCCAGTATCTTTGCCAAGAAAACCCCAAATGGGGTCACAAAGAGTAGGACATGACTGAAAATAACTGGACAATATACTTTAATCAAATGGTTTCCAAAGTGGGTGATATTTCCCCCTGGGGGGTGCTGGGATGATTGGGGGGGGCTAGTAGTAGCCTCAGGTGCCACTGGGGGGCATTAAACAAAACTAAGGGGGCAGCAAAAGCATAAGGAAAGAAGAGAAAATAAGAAAATTTTGAAAAACTATTCGTACATGTTTCATCTCTTGTGTAATTGAGTTAAAGTCATAGTGATTACATTACTTTCCAAATAAACACAAAAATGCAAGTTATAACTGATCAGTGGTCAAGTCAACTGACAGGTCTTAATAAGCAAGTGTTGGCAGGTGAGTGTGTAGTGCATCATTGGGAAGTCCAGCATGCATCAGCAGGAATATGTGTGTATATTGACTTGTTTGCAATATAATACTATATGGTTACATGATGCAATATCACATCAGCAAAATTTCAATGCAGGAAAACCCCCACAAATTTATAATGAATTATTAAATTTAAGATGTGTCATTTAAAAATCCAAATGATGAGAATTTAAAAAAAACTATTAAAGACTTAAATAAAGTAGATTTCTGGGGGGGGGAGCTGAGTAATTTCTTTTTTTTGAAAAGGGGATGGTAGGCCAAATAAGTTTGGGAACCTCTGCCTTAGACCATAAAGGTAGGAGAAAATACTGGTAGTGTTATTAAATAGTTCTTATTTGAGGGACCATATAGGGAGAGGAAGTTTGTCTGTTTGCTTGTTTCTGTCTTACTTTTTAATAGAGGCTTGCTAGTTTGGAAACTAGTTTTGAGAGTTTTTTTTTAATTCCTTGCCTCCATTTTATCTTATAGAAGACATATAAAATTGTCCCACCTAAACACTGTGCTATCAGATTGTGATTTTTCAGGTTATTTCTTCACTGCCAAATTGATGATCTTGTGTGAAATGAGGCAGAATGAAATCCCACTGAGAAGCCCAACAGAAATTCACAGAGCTATATAAAATAATGTGGGATAAGAGTTTCCTCTCTGGTCTGCCTCATTCAGGAGGCTTCTGACCATTTTCAGGTCCACAATCAATACCTGTAGTAACTACAGTAACAGAGCTTGGGGCTGGGAGAGACTTGGGGTTTATGGTAGAAGTAAACCTGACATAACCTTTCTAAATGTCTCTTTACTCAACTGTATCTGACTGAACAATAGAGGATGGCATGTACGTTTCTTTTTCTGCTGCAAAAAAGCTATATTTACAGACCAGTAACTGTACCTTCTATTTTTTATTTTATATATAGCACCTTCAGTAAATTACATGAAAATGGGGCAAAGAATGAAAGCCTCTGCCCCAGGATCAATGATCATGATGCTGTTTGCTAGTGCTCCTCTGTGATGCCAGACTCTATTTGCTTAGTCGGTGTTTGTTTTCTATCCTGCCTTTGCCCATCTTCTAACTTCTGCCTAACCACTTGTAACTATGGGACCCCCCTGCTTCTCAGCTTTACTGATGTCCCAAGTCTCTGGACTCTGCTTTCATTTCTGGATCTTACTTGTTCCTCCCTATATTAATACACTAACTACCAGACTTCATTAAACCACTTGCCTGCTCAGTACTACGGTATTTTCCACATTTCCTGCCCAGCTTAGCTAGACCCCTAGCCAAAAGTCTGCTCTGCCACAAGCTGAGTTCTAGCATGATAGAAAAACTCTTACATTAAGCCAAGGTGAATGATTCAGAAGAGCTGACTGAGCCTATCCATGCTATATTCCACTTGCCAGCTCTGTGACTTAGGTAATGCTTCCAATTTCCATACTGAGTGATGTGATTAGGATGAGGATAAGAGGTGCTGACTCTTATTTTGGTTCCACATAATAGGTATTCAATAAATGTTTGCTGAATTTAATTTATTGTGATAAAGTGGCCTAAATGTGACAACTTAGAGTAGTGGTCTCTAAAGGCAAAGCCTTTACACAGGGAGCGTGGCTTGACCCCAAGGGATGTGTAAGCAACCAAGAAGTGAGTGGGAAGATCCTGGGACTCTACCTTCCCCATGATAGACCATAGAGTGTCTTATCTCCAACCTAACCCTATCCTCCAACATTTCTCTCTTCCTCCTACTTGCATTCTGTAAACTCTCAGCCTCTCTCCTTCTGAGTTGATGTTGAATCTTCAGGGCAGTTATAATCTAATCACTACCCAGTTATAACCTAATCACGGATACCCACAGCAGCGGCTTCACAGGGGTTATCTTTCTCCCTTCCCCATACTCAGCCCAACATCTCTCAGACCATCCCATGGCTAAGGCAGGTACCTCCAGAGGGTGGGCTCTGTACTTCAGGGCAATGAATAGTGAATGAAAGAATCAATGTATGCCTCTACTTTTTTCATTTTGAGAGATAGAATGAGTGTCAAAATACGAGTAGGCATGCCTGATTTGTGGTCTGCAGTTTTCATTACATGATCTCTCCCATCAATTGCACCCTTCTTCCAGACTTCCCTCTTTCTGTCAGGGACAGACATATCAGCCTTCTAGTCACCAAGTTTATAGCCTTGTTGTCACATCTCAACTTACATAACCAACCTGTTGCCAAATCTTGTTATTTCTGCCTTCACAACATCTCTAAATCTTTCCCTTTCTCTCTACTCATGTCACCACCAATCAGTTGCAGTCTCTCATCTACTCTGACCTGGATTATTGTTTGTTGTTGTTATTCGGTAGCTTAAATCATATCTGATTCTTGGTGAGCCCATTTGGGGTTTCCTTGGCAAAGATACTGGAGTAGTTTGCCATTTCCTTCTCCAGCTCATTTTACAGAGGAGGAAACTGAGGCAAACAGGATGAAGTGACGTGGCCAAGGTCACACAGCTAGTGAGTGTCTGAGGTTGGATTTGAATTTTGGTCTTCCTCAATCTAGATGCAGTGCTCTATTCAATTTGCCACCTAGCTTCCCCTAATAATAATCCACCTACCTGGATTACTTAATAGCCTCCTAACTTGTTTCCCTGACTCAAGTTTCTCCCCACTCTGTTCCATCCTACACAATGCTGCCAAAATAATTTTCATCAAGGGCAGGTCAGGCTATGTCACATTCCTCCTGATTGTGAGATCAAATCTTATTTCATCTTTATCTTATTTTTGTCTTCAATTCCTATTTCCTATTTGGGTTTCTAATAATGCACATAATTATTGGTGTAGTAGTACCCTTATATAATGTGTTGTTGTCTGTCCTTTGTTCTCGACGAACACCGTAACATTAGGGAGATGATGTCATGACATGTAAGTGAATTGGATTTAAGTGAGGGAAGGAATTTATAAAACAGCAAATATATACACATTGGGAGTGAATGCTCAAAATATTTTTAATGATAGGGATGTGTGATTGAAAAAGTTTAGAGACCACGGCTATAGGCATACATAGTGTTTTAGACTCAGGTCTGTAACAACAGAAGAAGTATGTGATGCTGAGATCCGACTGTTTGATACATGAGCCCTTCTTTAAACTGAGGAAGATAAGCTATACACAAGAAACTAAAGAAGTATCTAGAGGGGGCAGTTACTAGATTATAAATATAGCTCTTCACAGTACAGAAACACTCACACCACACAGATCATCCTCTATTTGGCCAACTGAATATAGTCCAGTAAGCTGAGGCATTTAGAAAGGTTGTATGTGGTTTGCCTCTGCTATAAACCCCAATTCTCTTCCAGACTCAAGCTTTTTTCTTTCTTTATTTTTGGTAATCCAATAACTTCATGACTTAGTCCCTTACATTACCTTTCATCTCCTCAGTCTTTTCCTGAAGTTTCTTTTCTATCTTCTCTTTTTGTATTTCCAATTCTTTGTTGCATATCTGAAGCTTTGCCAATTTCTTTAAAAAAAAAAAGGAATAACAGTTCTGTGATTTACTGATATCACCCAATCAAAAAAAAGGCAGAAAATTTGATGTTGTTGGCTGTGCATCATCTCCTTTTTGATAGCTATGTGTCCTTTCTTCCTCTAAATGAATGCTTTAGAATCTACTTTAGAAACAGATCTAGAGCTGGAAGGAATTTCAAAGGCCACAAAGTCCAGCCCTCTCATTTTACGAATGAAAAAAACAGACTGCGAGAGGCTAAGTGACAACTTGAGGTCACACAGGTAGTAAGTTTGAGAAGTGGGATTCGATCCTGGGTCTTCTGACACCAATGTTCTTGCCATTATGTTGTGGCTATGGGTCTCTACCTGCCCTAGCTTTGGGTGACCCCTATAAAGGATGAGAGCAGAAATCTCAAGGCTCCTTGGTGCTAAGTAAGGATTTGTTTGTTTTTTTAAACATTGCATGAGGAGCAGCTAGGTGGTGCAATGGATAGAACATGGGCCCTGGAGTCAGGAGGACCTGAGTTCAAATCCAGCTGCAGCTGTATGGTCCTGGGCAAGTCACTTAACCTTGCATAGCTCCCCCACCCCCAAGCAAAAACACAAAAATGAACAAACTCATATTGCATGAGTTCCTCTATGGCCAGGCTACAATCCTCAGTGAATTTATTTACTAGGTAGCAAAATGAACTACAATTTATGATAGAAATTGATGAGTTTATGAAGGAATTTCTATTGCTTTATGTTCTCTCACCTTTAGGGGCAATTACCCACTGTTATTCCTGATTCTGATAGCTGATGGCTCTCAGAATGTAATTAAAATTAATTAGAATTAAAATCCAATAAAACATAAGCTCCTCTGTAAAACGCGTACAACCATTTTATAGCTCAAATGTCCATACCAGGGCAGCTAGGTGGCACAGTGAAAAGAGCACCAGCCCAGGAGTCAGGAGGACCTGAGTTCAAATGCGACCTCAGACACTTGACACTTAACAGCTGTGTGACCTTGAGTAAATCACTCAACCTCAACTGCCTTGCCTTCCTCCATCCAAAAAAAAAAGTCCATACCCTTTGACCCAGAGATTCCATTAGTGGGATTATAGCCCCATTGAAAAGGAATAATTTGTGTTTATGACGAATTTATTTTAGCTAATTTAAACAGTATTTTTAGTGGCTACAACAACCTAAAGGAAAGGACAAGCACGCGCACAAATCAAAAGCTGCCAAATTACAAAGAACAGGCGCAGCTTGAAAGGAGAGACAGGCGATACGTTATAACCCACCCCTTGTCATGACGGGAGGTCCCCTTAGGAAGCGCTGGTGCTAATCACTGTTAGCCCAGGACTCCGGGAAACGTGGAAGATGCAAATAACATGAGGAGGAGTTAAGTGTTTTTGCTGTGTACCCCAAAGTTTGAAAGAGGCTCTCGGGCATCTACATTTATATGCAGAGCGGATCCCCTTGCCTAATCTGATGGGCATGGGAGTAACAGATAACCTCTGAGAGTGAACCTCCTCAGGGTTGGAGGCAATTCATGGAATCACAGGATTCTCAGAGACAGAAGGGACTTTCTTGAGCATCTCTCCAATGACTGCTCTCTTCTTTCTGACCCAGGTCTTACTCCCCTGGCCCCACTATCCCTAGAAACTATCTTCCCTCGAACTGGGGAAGGTAATGGCAAAAATAGGATTTGCTTTACAAGGAAAACAGTCAGGTCATCTTTTCCTCACATGGTGGCACAGATGAATTCTTAAGTAGAAAAAAAAGATCCCAAACTTAACCTCTTCCATAACTTCCTTTTGCTTCTTGCCTTTCTCTTCATATGTTTGCTTTTGGATGGTTAATTTTTCCAGCTCTGATTCAAGTTTCTGAATCTTCTCCATATTATTAGCATGAGTGGCTGCCAAGCTGGTTAGTTTCTCCACTAATCCATGATTTTCCTTGTTCTAAAGAGGGAAAACAAAAATGATTGTTTGAAACCAGTGAAAGTTTTATGTTTAGGGCAAGTTCCTTACCCCTGGTTTAGGGGATGGAAGAGGCTTCTATACCAAAGAAGACTTCTTTGGTCCTGTAATCAACCTTCTAAGTTTATTGGGCTTTACATTTCCTAACCTCTTCATTCTACCACAAATAGCTGGCAAATGATTATGGAAAAGGAAACTTACCTGATCTTCTAGCTTTTTTTGCAAACGTTGTACCCTATAAGAGAGTTGGATATTTAGAACAAATCGTCGGATGCTCTGGAATCTGCGTCTCGCCAGCCAGGCCCGGGCATACTTCTGAAGGATTACAGCCTTGTGCTCTTTCAACATCTTGAAAAATAAGATGTTAAAAATTCTCACAAGATTCCAGTGTCTTGTTTATTAATGACTTCAGTGCTTGGAACTTAAACTCCTTGAGAACAGGGAGTATTTCATTTTTATCTTTATTTACTCGGTGCTTACCACATGTCTGATATGTGATAGATGCTTAATAAATGCTTGCTGACTGGTTGATTTATAATTTTATAGAGAAGAAGAAGCAACTACTAGTACATTTATACGATGAAATTACAAAATGTAATCTCCCAAAGGGATCCTCCCAACATCAAAACTACTCAAATAGTTAACACAGAAGATCAATCTTAACCTTTCTGAAATATTTACTGTGCATATCTGAAATTTGTAGCAAGACACTAAAAATAAATCTCTTTTACTATTCTAGTCCTAAGAATACATTGAATCCTGGTCGTACCTTTCGATATTTCTTCCTTGCTAGGAATCCTCGGGTATAAGCCTGTATTGTTATAGTGGCCACACGAATGAGCTGGTAAAGGTTACGGACCAGATAACCTCGACAGTGCTTCTGAAGGATTATGGCTGCCCATGCTTCTTTCAAGGCTGTGGCAGAGATAGCTTTCCTTGATTAAAAAGAATATAAAGTTAATTTGTTTTCCATATAATATCTGCTTCTGCTCGAGTACTTTGTATTTATAAAACACCTTTTACTTAAAAAAAAAAGACACCTCACTTTAATGGCACAATCGTGTGTGTGTTTTTTTTTCCATCAATAGTCCCATCCACAAATGAGTCCTCCCCCACCTTGTTTGGGTGGGGAGGTTACCAGGTAAGTGACTACAGTGGTATGGGAAACTCAAGGTGAGAAAACTCTATCAGTGTAGGTCAGCACTTTATCTGTAACTTAAGAGTTTTAGGGAGTTGTCTAGGTCACTAAGAAGTTCAGTTACTTGCTCAGGATCTGAAGCCAATCTATGTCAACTGTAAAACTTGAACCTGAGTTCTCCTACCTCTGAGGTCTACTCTGTTTAGTGTAGCAAGCTTTCAAGCACTACCTTATGACAAAGAAAAAC
This sequence comes from Pseudochirops cupreus, assembly GCA_028627135.1. NCBI lineage: Eukaryota > Metazoa > Chordata > Mammalia > Diprotodontia > Pseudocheiridae > Pseudochirops > Pseudochirops cupreus. The sequence continues at coordinate 445,785,888 of CM053582.1, forward strand.
ACTTAATACATACATTTTACATATGTGTGTGTGGGTATATGTACACATATACACATACATAAACATATACATATTTATATAATATTCTATACTATACCCCACCTTTCAAATGAAAAAAAGAGAAGCACCACACCTTTAAAGTGTCTATGTGTCTGTCTGTCTATGGCACCAGTAATCGCTGTTGCTGATCATAGTTCTGAATTATCACGGGAAGGTTTAAACAATGCTTATGTTAGGAAGTGTGCCTATCCACACATGCCACCCCACTCCTACTGTGGACATTAGTTCAGTACCTTACAGTTTGCTGTCCACGAAAGTACTGCTGTATTGTCACAGCAGCTTTTCTCTCTCGGAGAAATTTCTTTCTCTGGAGCCAGCCTCGGATGTGCTTTTGTATCACAATACACCCTTGCCTCAGTTTATCCAACCGAAGTTTTTCTAAATAGGCCACCTGTCCTGCTCTGAAGAAAATTTTTGTTTTACCAAACTGATACTGGTTAGAATCCTAGAAGAGAAAACAGTATGTCTGGTCAGACATTATACTTCCCCAAATTTAGTATACATAGATTTACTACAATATATGTGAGACACTTGAAGTCTTGGGGAAGAGGTCATCAGAGTACAGTAAATATGAACCATGGTTATCTGCACTGGCTGAAAGAAATAGGCATAGTTAGGGGCAGCTAGGTGGTATAGTTAATAGAATACCAGCCCTGGAGTTAGGAGGACCTGAATTCAAACTCGGACTCAGGCACTTAACATTTACTAGTCATGTGATCTTGGGCAAGTCACTTAAACCCAATTGCCCTGCCCTCCCCCCTCCAAAAAGGAAAAGAAAGAAAGAAAGAAATTGGCATAGTTAGCCTGGAGAAGAGAAATCTTCAAAGAGCATGATGGGAGAATTCAAGTATCTAAAAGGCAGTTATATAGAAGAGACATGAAAAAAAACCAAAGGGTTCTTAGATCAAGTAAGAGTTAAACACAAAGACCTGGAATAAGAAACACAAAAAGAAAGGTAAAGCCAAATCTTGCCCTTCACCCATACTGTGAGTTACATGGATTGTGCAGGTTTGACAGGGGAAGTCCAGGAATTCTATACGGTCCCCTTTGGAGGGAGGGACCAACCCTAGAACAGAATTGTAAGAATGGAAGACTATATGTAGGTCCTTGGGGAGGTGAAGCTCATCAAAGAAAGGGTATTGCTTGACTTTCTTATCTATCCTAAATACTTTTTCCATGCCAAGGGACTTTGGTCCCATAGTTGTACTCTCTGTCTGGAGGACTGTATAGGTCTCTGGAGAAGGGAGACTCATTGGAGGAAAGAGTTTCTTTACCTTTACTGGGGGGTGGTAAGATTTTAATGCCAATAAGTCTGGAGGAATTTATATTCTCCAAGGAAAGCAGAGATCCAATGAAGAGAGAAGGAGGGATAGTTGTTTACGAACTTGAGCATGAGTCTTTTGCATTTTGGGGGGCGGTGGGTCAGGTTAAATAAAGTCTTAGCCTGAGCACTTGCTCTGTAGCTAAGCCAGGCCCTTTTCTTTTTGTTGTACAGATCTAGAATCTTTTCTAAGAGTTTCAGCACAAACCAAACAGTATGATTAATGAGAAAGCCCCCTGATTTTATCTAATATATGTAAACACAAAGCTTTTACTCCTTTGCCCATCATTCAATGCCCACCACTTCCTCCATCTTCCTAGTTATAGCTCATACTACGTTTCTACATGTTCTGATCTTTTGTTAAATTGTATGTACCTTGCCCTTTCCTACCTTCATTCTTTTACTCATGCTATATTTCCTATGCTTGGTATGTATGCCCTGCCTTCATTCTATCCATTGGTTGAATTTTTACACATTCTTTTTTTATATCCATCTCACATGTCACTTATTCCTGCCCACCTCCTTCCATACTATAGCACTTGGCTTGTCACTTTCGTATGCTAGAATTGAAGCTCAGAAGACTTGGGTTTGAATCCTGCCTCAGGCACACACTAGCTATACTTTGCTAGGTGACTCACTTAACCTCTCTCAGCCTGTTTCTTCATCTGTAAAATGGGAACGATAGCACCTACCTTACAAGTTTTTGGTGAGAATCAATGAGATAACACGAACAGTGATCTGCAAACCTTAAGACACAATATAAATGCTAGCCATTATTATCCTATACTGTTTTGAATCAGTAGCTCTCTACTGATCTGTGAGCTCCATCAAGGCAGAAATGCTGTCAGTCAGCTAAAGTGTGTACCACCAGGTCACAATACTAAGGGCTGGAGGGACCTTAGAGATTACCTTATTTTATAAATAATCAGCTCTGCTGTGCTTTGTGCCCAGAAGATGATTTAAAAACATTTGCTGAATTGAATTATCTAAGAGAAAATAAAAGTGATCCAGAGTGGGGGGGCACAGACCAACCTGGATTAGTCTGTGTAAAACCACCTTGCAAACCTCTTTCTTATCACTGAAGGCTAGTTCTTGTTGAGTCATAAGAATTCCATAGCGGCTATAAAACTCCATGTATGTCCACCTGGAGGGAAAAACAGATTTCGGTTTGGCAAATAACAGTATGATCTGAGAGCAGTGCCAAGAGGTCTCAGATCCTCTAGAATGCTAACTGTCACTGCATCTACTTGTGGTACTCTAGAACCTAGGGGTTCTGAGTAGTAGTGGTAGTGAAGAGGGCTGAAGGGTTACCCTGGGACTAGTGGCATTAACCCAAGTAACCCCTTTCCATTCCATTACTCTGGCATCACTCAAACCATCCTTCTCACCAGCCACCAAGAGTCCTTTTAGCTTGCCGCTGCCAAATCCTACCTCCCATGGGATCTTTCCTGCTTGCCACCTTCATACAAACTTATCTCTCATAGCAGTTGTGGAGTTTGGGGCCCACAGCTGTTGAGTATAATCAGCAAATGGGAAGTGGGTACTAATGGTGTTGACCTGTTTCCCTTATAGCCCAACTTTATGCTTACTAACGTCTTTTCCATATGACAGTAAGAAGGGCTTAAGAAATTTTCAACCGCACTTCCAGATGATGGGTACCCAGGACGAATGCTACCCCCTAAGCACAGGACAAGCAGGCGGTCCCAAAGAATGTCTACCAACGTACCTAGAAGGATAGCTCTGAGCACTGATGCGAATTGTTTCTAAAACTCCACAGGCTCGAAGCTGCTGAACAATTCTTTTGGAGTCAAACCTAGAGAACAAAAAGTTTGCAACTGTTTCCCATCATCTTTTATTTGGGATTGTTGTTGACTTGAGTCCAGATAGTGTTCAGTAGTTTCAGCTGTGTCTGACTTTTTGTGACCCCATTTGGTATTTTCTTGGCAAAGATACTGGGGTGGTTTGCCGTTTCCTTCTCCAGCTCGTTTTACAGAGGAGGAAACTGAAGCAACAGGGTTAAGTAACTTGGCCAGAGTCACGCAGCTAGTAAGTGTCTGAGGCCAGATTTGAATCCAGGAAGATGAGTGTTACTCACTCCAGGCCTGGTACTCTATCCACTGTACCACCCAGCTGCCATTTATATGGGATTAAACTGTTACAATAAAAAAGCATACATAAGGCAGGATGCAACAGACTTATGCCATTTCTACAATAAAGCAGGGCAGCAAGATAGGAAAGTGGAGAGCGTACCAGGCCTGGAGTCAAGAACACTCATCTTCCTGAGTTCAAATCTGACCTCAGACACTTACTAGCTGTGTGACCCTGGGCAAGTCACTTAAACTCTGCTTGCCTCAGTTTCCCCAATTGTAAAATGAGCTGGGGAAGAAATGGCAAGCCACTCCATTATCTCTGCCAAGAAAATTCCATAAAAGGGGTCACAAAGAGTTAGACATGACTGAAAAACAACCGAACAACAAAACAATAAAGGAGTTTCCCATCACTTGGAGATCTTTAAACCAAAACTGGGTGCCCACTGGTTTTAGAGTCAAAAGACCTGTGTTTGAATCTGAGAGTTGGGCACAGACAGTTATGGCACTGAAAGAGGGGAGAGAAAAAGGTAATCCTGTCTCCTAGAAAAAGGTAAATTGGGGTGGCTAGGTGGTGCAGTGAATAGAGCACCAGCCCTGAAGTCAGGAGGACCTGAGTTCAAATCTGGCCTCAGACACTTAACACTTACTAGCTGTGTGACCTTGGGCAAGTCACTTAACCCCAACTGCCCCCCCCCAAAAAAGCAAAAAAACAAATCATAGAAAAAGGTAAATTGTGTGTAGCATCCTTTAAGTGGGATTAAAGATTATAATGAGTTCAATTCACGAAAACTCACATCAAAAATGAATGAATTGGGGCAGCTAGGTGGCACAGGGAATACACCACCGGTCCTGGAGTCAGGAGGACCTGAGTTCAAATCAGTCCTCAGACGCTTAACACTTACTAGCCATGTGACCTTGGGCAAGTCACTTAACCCCAACTGCCCTGCCTTCCCTTCTCCAAAAAGCAAAAAGAAAAAAGGAAAAAAAAGAATGAATCTGTCTATCTATTGAGCTTGGTACCTGAAAAGTAAACTTGAGTTATGAAAAAATCATTTATGGGAAGCATCATTCATTTCTACAGATGACAGATAAATCATATTACTATACTTAAAATATTTCCCAGCATATCAAAGGTTTTTTAAAAGTCTCATATACATGCAACTCATATACTAACTGAAAATCATTTCTATCCCTTCATTAAAATAGGTATCCTATGGGTTGCTATTAGGGCAAAATATTGCCAATCTAGCCTAATTACTAGATAGCTTTTTAATGATTTTATCTTTGAATAAATTAAAAAGATATTTCTTATTATTCTGGATTTTGTAAACACCAGCAAGCACATGTATTTCTACACATGAAGAGCTGAAAAAAAAGGACTACACATGTAATTGCAAATCTCTATTATGTACAGTTTAGGTTTTGAAAAAATATTTATGTGATAAATTCAACAACCTGGTTTCAAACCTGTTCTGCTTATATGTCTTCTGCTCAACAGCCTTCTGTTCTCTTTTGTATATAAGGGGAAGAGGATTACCACATCCATCCACCCCAATTAATGTAACCAGCAAAATGATCTTTATCAGGTGACAATATCTCTGTGAGTCATAGAATCAATCAAAGATATAAGCTAAGTGTGCCTGAGTCTCAGACACTGCTACTGGATCCATCAATCATTGATGTAAATTAGGTGTATGCAAGTTTTCCATCAATTTGGGAAGAGTCATTAAATGAAATTAGATGAAGCAACAAAGGAAATGAATTGGGATGGGCTGAAAGAATTAAACACCTCTGAGCTGATGTTTATAAGAGAAGGGATCTTAGCTGAGAGTTAAGTTTCAGGAGCATTTGTTCCTATAGCCATAGGGCAGCAAGGTGGTGAGGAGGGGGAGATTGAATCTCTCTTCTCCCCTGCTCTGATCAGAGGGCAACACTGCAAACTTTGAAAAGCTAGATTTGGGCTTCTCATTAGAGCTGGTAGCAGTGTCTCAGGGCAATAGAAACTCAGATCAGAGTTCTGTAGACTTTTTGCTTCGATGAGCTGTTCACATTGTCCTCCTTTCCCTTTGTCCACAGATTCTGGATGTCTTTTTGTACAGTCCTGGGTTGCCTGAAGGGGCTTACTGTTTTCTTTGAATTTCTTTATTACATCCAATCTGGTACCCTTTTGAGACCTTTGCTGTAGCATATATAGCTCCTTTATAATCTATCCTATTACCACTTTAACCCAATTACTCTATATTTTAATAATATTCTCACAAGTAAAATAACTTTTATCTAACTATATCTAGAACTAATACTTTCCACTAATTATTATTATTAATTTTCCACTAATATATTAAGATTATACTCTTGGCAAATTGTGGATAAAGAAATTCCTATATCATGAGCAAAATTAATTATTCTAACTCCTATTTCTTTCATACTTTTCTTACTTACCCATTCCATTTCATGCTCCTTGAGAGGAGGATCTGTATAACTATCTTGGTATCCCCAGTGCTAAGAATGGTAATATAAGAGGTGCTTAACAAGTATTGAATAAATGACTTTTCATTTCTAATCTTGTATTTTAAAATCATAAATTCCTCTTTATCCTTAAGACTCATTTTTTTCTGGGAAAAATATTGTTGCTTTTCAATTTTACACTAAATTCACATCAGTCATCAAAGAACTAGAAAATAGTTAGCAAAGGAAATTCTGTTCCCTAATCCTTTATGTTCTCTAAGAATAACATTAAATAAGGAGCCATGATACTGGATAATATTTGTATCTTCAAGGATACTGGAGTACTTACTCAAATGGCAACTTTTCATCATTTGGCTTTATGCATCTTACATAGTGAGGTGTGGTTGCATTGAGTGTCTCCATCAGCAAATATAAAGAGCTTCGGAACTAGAAAATCATAAATTTTCAGGTCATATTGAAAGTCATATTGAGCCTAATTTAACTTTTGCATCAAGTAGTCAACATGTTCTTAGCCTTCATGTTATCTTAGTAAGAAACTGAAGAGGGGGAAAAGAAAATCAAAGTGTCTAAAAAATAAAATAAGGGGAATTTTGGGGGAGTGCCTGTACCACATATGATACTTTAAAAATTGGATATAATGAAAATTTTGTCAGATTTTCAAGGTAGTTAGTAAGCCATGCCAAATATTCCTTCTTGTGTATGACATCATAGTGATTACAGCAACACCTGGAACACTATAAAGTCTCCTAAATGAAATCCATAGCCATTTGAAGGAGTTTCTCCTAATTACCCGCACAGGGAAAAACAAGTAGATGAAGAATGTCTGTTGCTCAGAATATGATATTTTTGTGCTCATCTGTTAGCATGTGTATACACATACACTTATATAACATATATGTATGTACAAACACATGACCAATATGACAAATGGACAATGAGCTAGGCCCAGAAATGAACAAGTGGGAGAGAGTGTCTTAGGGAAGTTGTATAGTTATTTTTAGTAACTCTAAACTTTACCCCAAAACAAAGGCCCATTTTTTTATACAAATAATCTTCTAGTAATAAATGGTTCTAAGTCATGAAATATTAGAGTTCTTTGAAGACCTGAAGTTGAGAGTCACCCAAAGGGAAATGGAAAGATATGTGGTGGGTTAAAGCAGGCCACAATATATTCCAAATGAAGACCTATGTAGGAGAAGTAGCATAAAGGATGTGACCAGACAAACGTATGTCTAGGGAAAAAAAAAAAAGGTGGGCTGGTCATGTAGCCACAAGAAAGGGATAACTGATGACTAGCCTCTATGCTCCACTGGTATCCATACACTGTCAAGATAACAAATGTGTTCCAGAACATTGGATGTAAATTTATGGGAAGGCATGAACAGGAGGCTCCCAGGAGTAGGCATGAATGGGACACAATTTGCATTGCTGGAAGAGATGTGGGGGAGTGATAGGGGAGCCTGGGGAAGCCAGAACCAAAACTGGAATTAAGAGGGGTTTTTCTACTCATGCTTGTGTGATTTTGAGGTGGCCACATTCATCAGATTATTTCTATATTTTTTAAGGTTTTCATTGTGTTTGTTTACCTTTTCCTAATGAGACCATCATTTTTGCTAATGAGATCATCATCATTGAGATCACCAGCACTGGTGTATTAGAATAAGCTAAGATGAACTCTAGCAATAATAACTCACATTTACATCGTACACTAAGCTTTGCAAAGTGCTTCACATTTCATCTATCTCATAACAACCTGCTGAGTTATAAAACCTCAGGCTTAATATTGCTTTTATAAAGTATGCACCACCATCATGTATAGTGGACAGAGAGCTGGTCTCAGTGTCAGGAAGGCCTGGGTTCAAGGTCTGCCTCACAGATATTGACTATGTAAGCCTAGACTAGTCCCTTGATTCCTCAGGGACCGAGGTAACTCTAAGACTCTAAATTTGAAATCAGCTGCCAATCTGCTCTGGGAAAGGAAGCTTCTCATTGAGAACACTCCCTGTATACCAAAGAAATCACGGCTCTGGTTTAAAAACAAATAACCTTGACAATTCAGTACAATAATTTGACCTAATGAAACATGTCAATACCTTGAGTGAGACAATGCAAATAAAACATTTGGTAACCACAAAGTGCCACGTAAGCAAAAGCTATTGTTACTGTGATTATTGTTTTCAAAGGGCGCTGAAAACAGCAGCCAATCAAAGGGGATTTGGTCCAACTTGATAAACACCTCACTGTTATGAACAGTGTTTTTCTTCTCTGTTTATATTTTTACATTTGAAAAATGATGCATTTTCCATATCCACCCTAGAATACGGATTGTGCGGATACACGGCTCTCCAAGAAAAGCAGCAGACCTCAGCCCCATGAGCTTTCTTTCTCTTTACTACCCCCAAAGATCTCCTTGGTACCTTGTTGCCAACTGTTGTCCGAAAATGCTTGTTATTTGGTTTGAGCACTTGCTTGGCAGACTTGACTGTGATAGCTGAATTGAAGAGAGGTGGAGGACTTGGGTTTTCTTGGAAAAAGCTAGCACAGAGAGGAAACTGAAAAATGACAAAGAGCATCACATTTAACACAGATAAGAATAATAATAATAACTAGCACTCATATCACATTGTAAGGTTTACAAAGTGCTTCACAAATATTAGCCCATTTGGTCCTCGCAATGACCCTGGAAGGTAAGTGCTATTATGATTCCTATCTTACAGATGAGGAACCTGATGCAGACAGAAGTTATGTGACTTGCCCAGGGTCACACAGCTAGCATCTAAGGCTGAATCTGAACTCAGATCTTCCTGCCCAGTGCTCTTTATTCACTGGGCCTTTGAAGTAGGTCAGCTAATCCAACCCTCCCTCATTTGACAGATGCAGAAAATAAAGACCAGAGACAGAAAGTGATTTACCCAAATCCATCTGGTAAATTAATGTTTGGACTAGAATGTAGGTCTCAACTTTCAGTCCAACACTCTTCATTACACCACATTTAGTAAGGTATAACTTTAACGTGCCAAGGATCTCTGATTTCATTACCATGGAGAGCTCACACTGTGACAACTCCCTTCACCAACAGAAATGGGTTCTCTTTCTTTTCTCTACCTTAACAGTTCTAGGACACCAGCTAAGGTTCACAGCAGTTAAATGATTTACCCAGAGATACAGAGCTAGTGAATGTGACCCTTCCTAATTGTGCCCTTGGATAAGTTACTTCCCATCTCTCTCTAAGCTTCAGATCGCCCAGTTGTAAAAATGGAGATAATAATGGTCTCACTAGTTACTTACTGTGTGAAAAACACTTTATGAACTTTAAAGCACTACAGAATCACGAGTCATTACTATTAACAATAACAATCATATAGGCTGAATGTATTAGCAGTAGTTGTTGGGTTTTTTTTTAAGTAGCAGGCAAGCTTGTGGTCAACTAAGACCTCTAATTTTTTTAAAAAAACATGTACTGTTTCCCCCTTATCCCTGCAATCAGGTTTCCTGTATTCTGTACCTTTGTATTTGATTTTCTGAATCTAAATGCAGAACCTAATCTCATGCTTCATTTTCTATACTTTAGCCTTATGTTTCAACCTGCTGAGATAATTTTCAGTATTGATTCCATTGTCTTATCAGGTTAGCGATATCTCTTAGCCAAAGTTAAGCATCAGCACAATTGATCATCACGGCAGACTGTATCTTCATGGATATTAACTTCCATTCAAAACTCAGATAGCCATTACTACGCTTGAAATTTACAAAATTTGTATTCAAAAAGCATTCATATGTATATTTAGAGGGAAGATGACAAATCTTCATCCCTGCAGAACCCGTGCTTGAGGCAGCTAGCTCCTCTTCCTCTTATCTTTTGGAGATCTCTCCCAAAGCATTCCCAGGAAAATCTGAATAAGGTAACCAGCTTACCATTGGGGAGGGGATATTGGAGGGAGGGGGAATTAAAAGAGTTTGAGGAAAATACTTTTCACCTCTAAAACTCCATAGGGAGATGGCTGCTGATGTGAATGGAAGAATGTTTGTTAGGCACTTAAGAAGAGAAGAGGCACATTTCTCAAATATATAGAGAATTGAGTAAATTTATAAGAATACAAGTCATTACCCAATTGAGAAAAGTCAAAGGATATGAATAGGAAGTTTTCAGATGAAGAAATTAAAGCTATCTATGGTCATGTGAAAAAAATGCTCTAAATCACTGTTGATTAGAGAAATGCAAATTAAAATAACTCTGAGGTACCACCTCATACCGATCTGATTGGCTAATATGACAGAAAAAGGAAATGATAAATTTTGGGGAAGATGTGGGAAAATTGGGACACTGTTGCATTGTTGGTGGAGTTGTGAACTGATACAATCATTTTAGAGAACAATTTGGAACTATGTCCAAAGGACAATCAAACTGTGCATACCCTTTATCCCAAAGAGATAATTTTAAAATGGGGGAAAGGACCTACATATGCAAAAATATTTACAGCAGCTCCTTTTGTGCTGGCAAAGAATTGGAAATTGAGGGAAATGTCCATCAGTTGGGGAATGGCTGTACAAGTTGTCATATATGAATGTAATGGAATACTGTTGTGTTACAAGAAATGATGAGCAGGGGAATTTCAGAACCTGGAAAGACTTATATGAACTGATGCTGAGTGAAGTGAGTAGAACCAGGAGATCATTGTAGACAGTAACAGCAACATTATACGATAATCAACTATGACAGATTTAGCTCTTCTCAGCAATAAAATGATCTAGGACAATTCCAAAAGACTCATAATGGAAAATGCTATCCACATCCAGAAACCTATGGAGTCCGAATGCTGATCACAGCATATTATTTTCACTTTTTTATGGCTTTTGTTATTTCTTCTTTCACAACATGACCAATGTGGAAATACGTTTCCATTACACATGTATAACCTATATCAGATTACATTCCATCTTGGGTAGGGGGCACTGAAGGGAGAAAAAATTTGGAACTCAAAATCTTATAAAAAATGAATGCTGAAAACTATTGTTACATGTAATTGGAAAAAAAAATACTATTTAAAAAGAAGAGAGAAGGTAAATGGTATGTATACAGGTTCACTGTGTAATATTGAAGATACGTGTCATTTCTGTGATCATTAATTTGAAAATAAAACTTTTATGTTTTGAACCTTGTGAGCACAAATATAAGAGGTTATTACTGGCTCACTTTTAGATAGTAGTAGATGATGACATTTCCAGGTTCTACCTAGGTAGGGACAATGATCTAGAGAGGTGAGAAGCCCCCAAAATATATGTAGGCCCTTAGTTTTAGGAAGGAGCCTCTGATACAAAGGTTGTACATACATAATACAATATACTTATTCATCATACAGAAGTGTATTGACATACTTCTTTAGCTGTGTGGAATTGTACAATAAATAATTGTTAACTTATTTTATTGAAGTATTAATTCACAAACCTTGCTTGTTCTCAGGATTTCAACCAATACTTCATAAACTGTATCTCTGTTCTTCTCCAGGAACCCTTCACATTTATACTCTACCTATGCAAAGAGCTTAAAATTAGGAATATCAGTAGACTATAATTTTAGAGACAGAGCAGGCAAGTCTTCAATTTTTGAATCACAATTTGTTTTGTGGATGGTAGTGGTTTTATGCTTTTAAAAGAGCCCAAGATAAAGAGACTGGAAATATAGATTGGAGAAGGATGAATTTGGTTTCTTTATTTTTATGACTGCAATGTTACTACAACCATGAAGTACTAACAATAAATCCCTCAACATACCATGCTAGATTTTAACAATGTCTATCTGACTTTCTAATTGTAAATTGCTTTAAAATTGTAATAACTCTTTCAGGTTACTACTGAGTAAAGGTAAACCTAGCTTCCTGAATTCTACTAATAAATTCAGGAAGTTGACCCTAGATTGTCATCTTGTTCTCTCTCTGTGCCCATCAGAAGGAGGGAAAAAAGGCTCAATGATGCCCTTTGGTTTCAGTAACAAACCTTTACTTAATTTGACACTAATGTGTTAGCAAGGAATGACCTTACCAATGAAAATCCTGACAACTGGAGAGTTCAGAGATTCAAAGCAGAAAAACAAAAAACCCAACATGGGCTTTTAAAAAGGCACAGTGAACCTTTACAGTCAGAGTACAAATCACTGTTTGCAATCCTGGAGCTCTGCCAAAGACTAAGAAATCTCCAAGTGCCTCTTTCTAGATAATTACTTTCTCTTGATACCTTAAACAATGGCACTGATACAGAGGTTGCTTAACATCCCATGTGAATCAAAGGCAGAATGCTCCTTGAAGTGAATGTGTATTATGTGTGATTTTTATTGTCTTGTGCGTGTAGATTTTTTTCTATGAGAATTGATAGAAATTATGAAATTATGAAGTTAATTGGAAATATAATTTAACAACATAAGCTTTCATTTTGTATGCAACTTTACAGAGCTTCCTCTAATATATAAAGTAATGTATACTTTTACAGAATATAGAAGCACTAACTTATTGTTAATCAATGAGCCTGACATAGTTAATGCAACTTTCAAAGTAATCTAACTTACAAGTAGGGAGTCACTTAGATTTCACCAGTAGAATCTGGTATGATGGCACTCCCTGGAATTCCTTGTTTACTTAAGTCATTGATCTTTCACAGATGTTCCAGACAGAGGACTTGTACTCAGTAATAACCTAACCAGAACCCCACCCTGCCTTTACCACAGAAGGAGGCATTCATACAACTTCACAGATAGAAAAATAAAATGAAACCAGGGCAAGTGAATCCCTACAGGGGTGGGGAACCTGTGGCCTCAAGGCCACATGTGACCGTCTAGGTCCTCGAGTGTGGCCTTTTGACTGAGTCCAACTTTTCCAGGCCAAACCCTTTTATTAAGGGAATTTGTTCTATGAAGTTTGGATTTCTGAGAAAGTCAGAGTCTATGGCAGAACCAAGAGAAGAAAGTCTGATTGCTGTCTACAAAACTTGTATACTGACCTCTGTTTTGTCATTACAATGAATTACATGGTGAGCACACATTTCAAATATAACCAGAAACTCAGACCTACACTTTGCTTATGCTTTCTTTTCTGGAAGATGCTCACTGTATGTGAATGCTTCACCTGTGAAGGCATGTGAATAACTGTGCAAGATCCATACCATACCTTATCAGCAAAGTGCTGGATGACAAAGGATGTGTTTGACATTCTGGGCTTTTCAAATAAAGCATTGTTGCTGGCAAAATTATTATACAGTTTTTGGAGCCAATTTTCATCTGTACCATGTGGTAACTAAAAGTAGAAAAATTAACTGAGTTAAAACATTAATTAAGGCAAGAAAAAGTTGCTCAACAAAATAAAACCTGACACAGAAACATAGCAGTAAACTATGTAAACTCCACTAGACTATGCTATGGGGAAGCTAGGTGGTGCAATGGATAGAATGCCAGGTTCTGAGGTCAAGAAGACTTGACCTGAATTCAAATCCAGCTTCAGACACGTACTAGCTGTGTGACCCTCAAGTCACTTGACCTGGTTTACCTCAGTTTCCTCACCTGTAAAATGGGCTGGAGAAGGAAATATCAAACTACTCCAGTATATTTGCCAAGAAAACCACAATGGGGTCACAAAGAATCGGACATGGCTGAAAAACAACTTACCAACAACAAACTGAAATACATCCACAGCAGAAGAGTTATTGTGCAACTTCTGCCTATAGTTACAAGAATGCAACATAATCTGAAGAGGTTTTTGGTTCTAATATCATAAAGGTTCAAAAATCGTAATATTTCTCCCATTAAAGCAAGTGTGATTTCAAGTAGGAGGAAAATATTGAAATGATTAACGATGATGAAAATAAGAGAATATTTATCAGTCTGTGTGGTAAGGTAGCAACAAAACAAGGAGGATCAGGATCTGGGAACAGCTAGAATTTACATAAAAAAGAAGACTCAGGTATGTCATAAGCAAGAAATAAAATAAAGAAAGAAATCAATACAGCATAGATATCAGAGAGTAAAGCAAGACAGGAGGGTCTGATCAAATGGACAGAGGCTGATATACTTACAAGACAGCAATGATCCTAAATTGTAGGGAAAACACAACTGAATGAAGGATGGAATGGATGATTTTATTTTTGTTATAGAGACAGGCCTTTCCCTTTTCATTTTTTTCCCCACAATGTCTAAATATTCTGTGAATATTTGTGGTTCTGCAAAGCGACTCTAGTATTTCCATTTTCAGGCAGAAGAAAAAAAGTGCTGGCTATGGTTACATCATGAAATCCCTCATTGGAAAGAGTTTCCTTTTCATACTCCTGCTTGTGGGGAAGGCAGGGATAACATCTTGTGGTCACTTTTGGTTTAGCTACTTGCAAAACTGGTTCTTGACATGATTGATTTTGGAACGTCAAAATTTATTTGCCATGATATTCTCTGAACACAATACTCCATTTTGTAATTGTAATCCTTTCGTTATTTAGAGCAAGGGTTCTTAACCTCTTAACCAGTGCTTACCATAGTGACTGCCACCTACTAAGTAAGTGTTGACTTGACTTTTGTTTCCTAGACTCCCTTGGCAGTTTGGTGAAACCCATGGATCTATTCTCAGAATATTTTTTGTTGTCTAAACTTATAAGTGGAGGAAGTGTTAAATATTAGGTAGAGTATGGTGAAAATAAAAGTGTAATTTTTCCCATTCAGATTCAAGGAACTCTTGAAATCTATCCATAGACCTGTGGATCTTAGTTTGGGAATCTGTGGCTGAGAGCAATCTCTGTCAATAACTTCTCTTAAACCTTAGCACCAAGGAGTCTCTTATACAGAGAGAATACAAACGTTCCAAAGAGATTATCTAATTCACTGGAAGAGGCTTTTATTGAGGGCCTACTAAGTACCAGGCATTATGCTAGGTGTTGAGGAAATAAAAACAAGATGGGCCCTGGCCTCAAGGTTGAATATTAAAATCTACAGGTTATCTCATGTCCAGAGTTCAAACCCTGTCTCAGTTTTTCTAGCATCAGACCCTCCTGCCTGATCCCTAGAACTCTTTGTTTTGTCCTTAAACTCTTCCGATCCTGGTACCAACTCAGAATTTCTCTTCTGTGCTTCCTTCTTGATTCCTTAGCTCAGCACACCATACCTCCAGTAACTGATTCTTGATCCTTCAAGTTTTGGGCCTTTCTTTAGGCACCATTTTTTCCAGATTCCTGACTCAGAAAGCCACATGCAACTATGGAGTATACTCATTCACAGCCCACTTTGACTGTGAGAAAGGTCCTGTCCTTTGACCTCTTTCGATAAAGCCAGGAAGAAAAGTACAAAAAAATCAGTGTGTAGCCCACTACTGGACATGTGCTCCAAGGAAATCAAAGACAGAAAATGGAGGTCTGATGTACATAGAAATACAGTATGACTTGTTATGGTATGTGTGTACATATACATATGTGTGTATATGTGCATATGTGTGTATGGCAACAGAAGGTGTTTACCCATTGGAGAATGGATAAAAACAACTATGGTATATGAATGTGATGGAATATTATTGTTTAGTAAGAAACAGAGAACATAAAGAATTTATAGAAACATGGGAAAATTTGTACAAAATGATGAGAGACAAGCAGAACCATAAAAATAAAATAGACAGTGACTAAAACAAGGCAAATGAAAAGATGTTTAAGAGAAAATCAGACTAAGTGAAAAATCAGTTGCAGTCTCAGAGAACAAAAAATGAAATTTACCTCCCTTCCACATGGCAGAATGCCACCTAAACTGCCAGATAGTGTCACCAACAGGGACTTTCTCTTTTTTTTCCCCCACAAAGAAGGATTCAACCTGAGTAGGGGTTGTTAGTGAGGGAAGGGGGTATGTTTCCATAAATAACTTGCAAGGTAAAAATAGAAGGTATCAACAT
The DNA here is from genome assembly GCA_028627135.1 of Pseudochirops cupreus. Lineage (NCBI taxonomy): Eukaryota > Metazoa > Chordata > Mammalia > Diprotodontia > Pseudocheiridae > Pseudochirops > Pseudochirops cupreus. The sequence goes on from CM053582.1 coordinate 445,801,727, forward strand.
TTCAAAATTAAGTGTAAGGAATTTCAAGTTTCTTTCTTTTGAAAAATCAAGATAGAAGATACCTAAGATTACTCGGCCTAAAAAACCAAAATGAAATTGGAAAAGATACATAAACTTAAATGTTTAGAAAGATATCTTCCTTCCCTTGTAATAAAAACCCATATTTGGCAAAAGGCATAAAAGTCTTAGACTGAGAGGAAAGAAGAGGTGGCATGATGCAGTACAAAGAGTATTGGGCTTGTGATCCGAAGACCTGAATTCAAGTCCTGCTCTGTTACTTACTACTTGTGTGATCATGGCTAGGCTATCCTGTTTCAGCCTCAGTTTCCTCATCTCTAAAATGTCTCCCTGTGCCTCTTTGCTAGTAGATACTTCTCTATGACTTTCCTCACTATTAATTTACATTATTTTTCTATTCTGATTTTTTTCACATAAAAATCCATTAACAATTTTAAGGGAAAAATGAAATGAGCTGATAATCTTTATGATCCCTTCCAACTCTACACTTCATAATTATTCTCTCTTTCTCTCTCTCTCTCTCTCTCTTTCTCTATGTCTCTCTCTCTCTCTCTCTCTCTCTCTCTCTCTCTCTCTCTCTCTCTCTCTCTCTCTTCCTTCCTACCTCTCCTTTACTCTCTCTCCCTGTCTCTGTCTACCTTCCTCTACCTGCTCTCTTTCTCTTTTTGAGAGATTCTAAGATATCTGTTTCAAATTCCTGTTTCAAAAATCTACCTTGCAAAAAGACTTGTTACTGTTAGGAAGGCAAAGGATGCATTAAGACAAATGATTACCAAGCACTCTTCATCTAGTAGCTCCAAAATGCCCATTTTGGCTTCAATCAAATCAATTACTGGTTGATTGTCATAAAAGTCGATCAAAGTCCAAGGAATGCCTTCCTTCATGTATTCTTCTTGCTCAAGTTTGAACACATGCTGGCAATCCACATGTTGATAAAGAAAGAAAAACACCTCACAGAGGTTAAATAAACTTTCAGGGAGAAAAGTATAAACATGAGGGAAAAGAAAAAAAGTCAGTTATTTGTACTGAAAAAGAAGAGTTTTAATACAATCTTCTCTCTACAGATGGTCCAACACATGTCATAACCATTCTCCTTCACCCTCTGAGTGGTTCCTCATCTCCTGTTGTCCCAGAAGTCCTCATTAGCTTATTTTGAACCCAGGATCACTATGCCTGTTCAACATGCTTCCTGACTGGCATCAAGAACCAGAAAAGTTTTTGTTTTGGCTTATCTGTGGTCATGCTCCTTCTTCCTCTCTCTCTCTTCTTCAATTAGCATACATAATAGAAAGTTAAAAACAATTACTTTGGCAACAGTAGTAACATAGGTATAAAGTTCAACTATGTGAGCTGGACTTGGCCTTTCTGGCTTAGGATGGGTGCCACAAATGAAATCTCTTATAATTGAACCTAGCTAAGTCTTCTTTCTTTTCTCTACACCTTGCCAGTAGAGTATAGTCCCCGTTCCAAGAGACCTTCGTGTGTGTGTGTGTGTGTGTGTGTGTGTGTGTGTGTGTGTTGTGTGTGTGTGTGTGTGTGTGTGTTGGTAGCAAATACCAGTGCATCCCTTTCACTCCTGGGTGATGACAGTGGGCAGGATCAGTATTGACAGCACTGCCCAAATTTTCCAGGATTGGGTTTTTAATCAAGCCTTCTTCCAAGACAATGGAATGCTGGGAAGGCTCAGTTCCCAGACATGGCCATAAGGTGGCACAGTATCTCAGCACATGGTCACTCACCAGGAGAAAAATAAATTAGCCCGAGAGGGGAAATTTGTTGGACAGTTCAGAAGACTCCTGGGGAATCTTGGGAGAATTTGTGAGCTTTACTTTATTATACATACCATTCCCCTTCCATAAACATGCACAGGACTGAGACTCGGGTTTAGGAAGATAAAAAATAGTTACGTACCAGGTTAAACTGTTGCTGCAGTTTTTCATTAGCATAATTGATGCAAAATTGTTCAAAGCTGTTCACATCAAAGGTTTCAAAACTGAAACAGATTTTAAATAAGATATGATATATAACTATAGATAGATAAATAGAAATTAATTATTCATAATTGTTTCTCTATTTAGGACTGCAAGGAGGAAGACTGGCTCCTCAACCATATGCTCTACACTTAATTAAGACTCTTGCTATCCACCATGAGTTACCATATATGACTTCATCACCTGGCTAATGGCCACTTGACTGGTTTTGAGTCTTTCTGTGTTGAGCTGGATTGGCTCTCAGACAGCAGTCACAGTCTATCATTGGGACTGATGATGAAGATTTTTCAGCATAGTACAACTATACTGAAATGCTAGAAACTATGCTCTATCATAGACTTTAGGAACCCAGGATCATCTTCACCCTATGCCACTACTGCTGCTGATAATGACAATAGCTACCATTTATACAACACTTTACATAAGTTATCTCATTTGCTCCTCATGTCAACCTAGTGAGGCAGGTGCTATTAACATTCCCATTTTACAGATAAAAGGCTAAGGCTATTAGAGGTAAAATGACTTGCCCAGAGTCACAAACGTAATAAGTATCTGATGTTGGATTTGAACTTAGGTGTCCTCCAAGTCCAGAACTCTATTCACTGCACTCCCTACTATCTAGCTGCATGTTGTTGAGGCATAAGAGTGAGACATAGAGGTTTAAAAATATGGCCCAATGTTCCTATTTTTAAATGTATGTTTCTCCAGAAATTACGGCAAGTAAAATTTTAAATAGCTCGATGACAGATTTAAAATGGTATTGTTGGAAAGGCAGCTCCCTATCTGCTCTAATTCATTTAAAAATCAAATAGGACAGATGCTTTAAGTTTGACATATGCCAAATGGGAGGAGCTTAAAGTTGCCCTGGGGGGATATAAGTCTAGAATGGATGGTCTAATTTGGTCTGGAACTAAATCTGGTAGAATTCTGGGATGACTGAATTGACTTCATGGTGTCCCTAAGTGTTCTGAGCCACTTTGTGAAGGAGAATGGGGTGTGGTAGTTTGGCCTGGATCTGTCCCTACAATAGTGGAATTCCTTGGAGGTAAGAAGTAAGGATACTGAATTGAATTCCAGAACTTGTCAAGAATTGTTCAGACTTTGGACTAGAAAAACAAAAACCATCTAGAGCAGTGGTTCTCAACCTTCCTAATGCCGCGACCCTTTAATACAGTTCCTGGTGTTGTGGTGACCTCCAACCATAAAATTATTTTTGTTGCTACTTCATAACTGTAATTTTGCTACTGTTATGAATTGCAATGTAAATATCTGATATGCAGGATGTATTTTCATTGTTATAAATTGAACATAACCCACAGGTTGAGAACCACTAATCTAGAGCTTCTGTGGTTTACATCCACACTTGATCCAGATACACTTCAGGGACTGAGAGGTTCTAGAACCAGTTGAGAAACCAAGGCATATCCATTCAACATCTATTTTGTAACTGGTATTAGGATCCAGAACACTGTCTTATGGCTAAAATCTAGAAGAATATCCATCAAGACGCATTTATGCTCCTCAGACCCTAGGCATCCAGAGAATACCAGGGAGTCATTTGACAGGACTGTCCACAGTTCTCTAGGTGGCAGGGGGCTCAATAACAGGAAGTAATTTTCAACCCCTTTACCTTTACATAAGGGGTCTCAGTGTGAGATAACAGTTGGTTTTAACCCTAACTATATAAGACTGTTGTTGAGTTATTTCAGTTGTGTCTGATTCTTCATGACTCTACTTGGGGTTTTCTTGGCAAAGATGCTGGAATGGTTTGCCATTTCCTTCTCCAATTCATTTTACAGATGAGGAAACTGAAGCAAACAGGATTAAATAACTTGCCCAGGGTCACACAGCTAGTAAATATCTGAGGCTGGATCTGAACTCAGGTCTTCCTGACTCTAGGCCCAGTGCTTTATCCATTGCACCACTTAACTGTCTCCCAGCAACAACAAAAACCAGGACACTGTCTGATGGCTAGAGTCTAGAAGAATATCCATCAAGATCTATTCATACTCTTCAGACCCACTGGTAACCAGAGAATACCAGTGAGTCATTTGACAAGACTTTCCAGAATTCTCTAGGTGGGCAGAAGGCTCAATATCAGCAAGTATTTCTCACCTCCTTTACTCCCACATAAGAGGCCTCAGCATGAGATCACAGTTGGTTTAAACCCTAACTATAAGGGTGTCCCCTTAAAGCAGTTTCAAGCCTTAGTAGTCTAAAATTGCCCTAAGATCTTTGGAATATGTCATATACAAAATATAAAAGATTACAACCACACATAAAACAATTATAAACACACAAATACACATATTATATAATACAATTTATATAGCACTTTATCATCTTCAAGAAGTTTCCACGGCTATAATTCCTCATTTAAAGGTCTCAAAAGTAATGGTCTCAACTGATACTAATTTTCACTCTTAGAACTTCATGACTAGAAGAGACCATAGTGGTCAATTAGTCTAACCCTTCCATTTTCAGATGAAAATACTGAATCTCAGAGAATAGGATGATTTCCCCAAGTCACAGAAGGAGATAATGGCTTTTTTTTTTTGAGGCTCCCTTACCTTAAAGGCTGAGTTCATTTCTCCCATACCTTGAAGAGCATGCATAGTTAAATACATAGTAGTGCTACGCGAAGCCAAAGGTAAAACTAAAATATGAGGATAATTTGCATAGACTTAGCATCATAGGAAATTTATTCTGGTAATCTCATTTAGCTAAATTTGTACACTAAAAGACAGGGCTATTTTGTTCTCATTTAAAAAAATACTCTTTGACGTGTTTGTATCTCTACTGAGGACATCCTTCTAATTACCAAGATGAACTAATGAATTTTTTTTACCTAGGAGTTCATTAGACCAAAGAAATACCAGTTTCAGTCTGTATACATTCTCTATCTCTTGGCCAAATATGACTACTTTGACTGATAGAATGTAGTGCTTGGGGACAGCTTCAGGTCTGTCTTTGTTTCTGTGATGCCAACACTGCACACAATGCCTGGCACATAGTAGGCACTCCATAAATGTTTGTTGCCTAAGTAAGTAATTTGTTTAATTTGCAGGGCTGTTTATGTTGAACTAATATCTACAGTTCTTTATTTTAAATATGAATCAACACATCCCAAACTCAGAAATCTACCTTAAAGTATGATCTTGAATTAATTAGTATCCAAACAAGTATATAGGAAAAGTTGGTTGTGAAGGCTGGAGAATGGGTACAGGACTGAATGTGTGACCAACAGAATCTTCACAACAATACTACCTGTGACTGGCTCCCTTTTTATCCCTTTCCTACCCAATAGATCTGCTTTCAGGAAAACACATGACTGGTTGAAAGCTAACTCATTCTATTTCCATGGAAAAAAGGGAACATCTTTTTTTGTGGATTCCTGACAGTTCATTCTTTTGCTCAAGAGGCAGAAATTCATGTGCAATAATCTTCAATAACCTTGATGGATACAGTCTGTGCCATCATCCATTAAAAAATCAGGGGGTGGCTAGGTGGCATAGTAAATAGAGCACCTGCTCTGGAGTCAGGAGGGCCTCAGTTCAAATCTGACCTTAGACATTTGACACACACACAAAAACTAGCCATGTGACCTTGGGCACTTAACCCCAACTGCCCTGCCTTCCCCCTCCAAAAAGCAAAAAAAAAAAAATTAAAAAATTTTAAAAATCAGAATTTGCTTTGGGAAGGGGATGGGCAGATCTGGCTAGATTTTTTTAAGTTTTATTTTTATTTTAAACACCAAATAGAATGTGATTCTGCAAACACAGAGAACAGAAAAAGAAGAATGTACTTGAATCTGTAGGTCTCCAAGATGTATAATTTGCTTTTCTTTTTAAGTATATAACAAAATTGATGTATAGCTTTCACAGCTATCCTCCTTGTCTGGCCTTTTTCCTTATCTTCCTTCTTTTCTCTCCATTAGGGAAAAAAAAGTTGTCTCAATGATCCTCCCCCCTTTACTTTCTTCCTTTCTTTTCTTGTTTCTGCTACATTATCTCTAAGTTCCCTCTCTCCCACTGACTTCCCATTCGGGAAAAAGAAAAAGGAAAAACAACACTAATAGGACTAGATTTTCAAAAGTTCAAGTCTAATGACATACTAGAAGAAACAGGCCCCTGTTCTCTCTCAGCCTTGTTTTCACTCTTGTCCAGAATTAAGCTTACATACTCTGGCCAAAAATCAGACACGAGATTTGCAAAACTGGGTTGAGGGAAAGAGGGAGAAAAATCACAACCCAAACACGTGATTTCCAGTCTCTGGAAGATTTAATTGTCTGCCTTGGCAGCAGCCCAACAGTCTGTTCCAGAGAAAGTCAACAATGAAGAACACTTTTCATTAAACAACTGAGCAGGGTCCAGGCATGAGAAAGTTTCCTCTTACATAGCAAACTACATTGTACAAACATACATGTATAAACAAGCGGCTTGATATAGTGGAAAGAATACTGTTTGGAGTCAGAGGACCTGGGCTAGCAACTCTGCCCCTTACTACATGACTATGGGCAAATAACCACTATGTAACTCAGCTACCTCCTCCCTGAAATGCATTTGCACTAGATTAGAGGTTCCCAAAGTATGGTCCAGGGACTCCTAATGGTCCCTGAGACCTTCTGAGGGGTCTACAAGGTCAAAACTGTTTGCACAATAATACCAAGATGTTTTAACTTCTAATATGGTAAATAGCAGGAGACATAACCCACATTAACAAAAACTCTTTGGGGATCCCCAATACTTTTTAACAGTGTAAAGGAGTCCCGAAATCAAATAGTTTGAGAATTGCTGGGCTAGATAAACTTCTGGTACTAATTCCATGATCCTATAATCTTTATATTAATGAAAAGAAAACAAAGTTCTCCAAAATAAACATCCACCCAGATCCTTAAGACAGGAAGATTTGGATCACTGGGAATTATCTTACCCATAAATGTCCAAAACTCCAACAAAAGTATGTTTCTTGCCCGAAAACTGTAATGCTCTGTTAATCTTTTCCACAATGAAGTCAAAGAGGTGAGAATAGATCTTTTTGGCCAGGGCGTCCCTGGCATTTAGAGATTGAAGTCTGGTCATGGGTTTTATCACAGTCTCTGAGGTGGTGATGATTTTGCGGTTACAGAGCCACTGAGCAACACTGCTACTGTCCACATCTAGGAGTTCACAAAATATGTTCAGATGTCTGTCATCTTCCTGTAAAAGTAAAAACAAAATCTATGAACAGCCTGAAAATAAAAATGAAAATGAAAATGTTCCCTTGACATGGCCACCTGTTTCATTGCTCTCCCAACACACAGGGAATTGTGGTTAGAAGAGCCCCCGGAGGTCTGTGGGTCCAACCCATACCTGAGCCCATATTCCAACCCTTTCTCCTTTCTCCATCATGTTACTTCCTCTTCTCTGATTTTCTTCCCACCTTAATTATTTGTTTACTAAACAGCCAAGGAAAGAAGGGGCAGGACTGGCAACAAAAGGTACAAGGGAGAAAAAGGCCTTGAGGATTATGATGTCATGAGGGAGGTTCTGGCATGAGAAGGAAGAATGGGGAGTTGAAATGCTACTCTCAGAGCACTTCATACACTATTGAGGCGGCCAAAAAGATAAGGATATGTGGAAATTATTAAGTAAACTTGGAGAATGGCATTCTGGGTCCTAGCATCTCCAGCAGTAGAACTGTTTTGTTTAGAGCCAAACAATTTAATTGGTGGTTAAAAACAGAGAAAAACATTTTTTTAAGCATAGTCCCCCTAAAGTTCTTGAGAGTAGAGCACTCTACAGTAGTGCACTCCAGTAGACAATTCCCAGTTGTAGTCTCAGTCTTTTTCTGCTGTAATGTTCCCCTCGCACCAGACTGCTTAGCTTCCTGCCTTCCTTGACAGCCAACATGAAATGTTTGCTCACTCCTGGTTAGTTGGAGACTCACCAATCTAACCCTGGAGTGGTCATTCAATCGATAGATATTACTGAGCAACAATCATGCGTAAGGCATTGTGGAATATACAGATTATAGAATCATAGAATCTTCTAGCTGAAAGGGACTTCTAAGGATATTTGGTAGTGGGATCTCTAAGGGCATTTTGTCATGGGAACTCAGGAGACCATTTAGTCCCAATTCATAACTGAACAAGAAATCTCTATATCACATTTCCAATCATTGCTTGAAGATTTCTAGAGGTGGCTAGGTCCTACAGTGGATAGAGCATTGGTCCTGGAATCAGGAAGACCTGAGCTCAAATCAAGCCTCAGATACTTATTAACTCTGTGACTCTGAGAAAATGAGAAGAGAAAAATTCTCTCTCACCCAGAATGGTGAAGAGTCTTGAGATCATGTTATATGAGGATGAGCTAAAAGAAATTAGGGAAGTTTTATATGAAGAAAAAGATTCAGGTAAGACAGGTTTCTCTAAGTACCTGAAAGGTTGTTATATAGATTAGATGAGGGAATAGACTGTATTTGACCCCAGAAGACAGAACTCGAAGTAGTGGGCAGAAGTTGCAAAGAGGCAAATGTAGGTGTGCTGAAAAGAAAAACTCAAGAAATCATGCTAACCCTTGCATCAGGTAGTAAGTTCATCTTCATCATCAACAGCTGGCACTTAAACAGTGCCTTAAGGTTTGCAAAGGATCTTACAGTAGCTCATTTTATCTTCAGAACAATCCCAAGGGGGAAGTGTAGATTGCTTTTGTTATCTCCAATCTTACAAATGAAAATATTGAGGTAGACAGAGGTTAAGTGACTTGCTTAGTGTCACACAACTAGGGTCTGAGGCTGGATTTGAACTTGTCTTCCTGACTCCAGGCTCAGTGCTCCACCCAATGAACTACTTAACTGCCCTGTGCTTTGGCACTGAAACAGGTACAAAGATAAATGGACCCACTGTCAGTTCCATTTGGTGCAGCTCAAATGAACATGTAAGCATTTACTACAAGTAAGGCACTGTGCCAGGTGCTAGGGGTACAGAGACAAAAGAAAACAGTTCCTAGCTTCAATGTGCTTGCCAGGTATTATATCTGTGGAGACATTATTACACTTGGAGGAGAGATTTGTGCATTCATTTGTTTGGGTAAAGAAAAAAGCCTCTGTTGTTAGCTAAACGCAAACAATTGATGGGTGTTTATTGTAGAAGTAACTGATTCCTGCTGATGTGTGCTGGGTTAGAAGGAGAGGTGGTGTTGGTATTTTTTAGCCCATCCCACAGAAATAACTTTTCCTTTTGCTGTTACTGCCATCAATCCAGCTAATTAATAGACTAAGAATATTAGCAAATTTTGTTGAGTTATTTCCGGTGTTTCCAACTTTCCATGACCCTATTTAGAGTTTCCTTTAGCCATTTCCTTCTCCCACTCATTTTACAGATGAGAAGCTGAGGTAAACAGGGTTAAGTGACTTGCCTGGGGTCATACAGCTAGGAAGTGGATGAGAGTAGATTTGAACTCATGAAAATGAAATTTTCTGATTTCAAGCCCAGTGCTCCATCCACTGTACCACCAAGCTGACCATATCAAGCAAATAAGGTTCTCTGTCTTTTCTACCACCTAATTCCTCTTAAACCAGTCCCTTAAAGAGGCTCAACTTGATTTCTTCAAAGAATCACTGAAAACCTGCATACAACCAACATAAAAGCTATTTACTAACGGGGCTTAGCATACACACAGCTGCAAAAGAAAGGCAACTCCTTAACAAAATCTCTTACATGGACTAAGGATCTCTCATTGCTCACAGCTATGACCTGCACATTGCCAAGATGAAGGATGGCAGCCAGGATCCTAAACACATCCATTTGAAAATCATCCTTCAGACCTGAAAAAAAAAAAAAGAATCAGAAATACTGGGTTCTCTTCTCTTCAGCACTTAAGTCATTGCCTAGGAGTAAGGAAGACCCAAACGGCTGGGTTTGGGAGGAAGAAGGGGAGGAAAGAATTAGCTCCTTCAGGATACTCCAACAACATCAGAGTAATGGAGTATGATTGATCCAAATGGAACTCTCCAAAAGTAACTTGGATCCAGGAGGCAAATCTAATTCACTGTTTTCTCTAGTTAGGTTTCCATAAGCCAGATCAATTGTGGGGAAGCGTGCCATATTACATAGTTGAAAAAGAATGAAAACAGACCTATTTTTCTGGGCCAGATAACATGTAACGGAGAATTGAAGCTGGGATAGTTGGAAATAAGTTACCATGTCAAGCTCTTATTCTCAGCCCACTGGATAACCATCAGGGAAGGAGTACTGGCTTCAAAGAGAGGTCAGACATTCCTAGGGGCAGAAGAGTCAGTCCTTGTCTAAGCAGCACAGATTACAATAGCACAGAAACAGCTAGGCTCATCCAGATTGTTATCTATATTTTCCAGGAGCATTCACAGAAGTGAAGTCCAACAAAGAGCATATATCACATAGCACATTAAGAAAAATTTATTTTAATTTTTTCCTAATTGCATATAAAAACAATTTTTAATATTCATTTGTTAAAATTTTGAGTTCCAAATTCTCTCCTGCTCTCCCCCCTCCCTGAGACAACAAGCAATTTGATATAGGTTATATGTGAACATTTTTAAAAGATTATATTTTGTTTTTGAAAGTCAGCAAAGATCTACCTTCTTCCCTTTCCCCCTATCCTTTCCCCCTCCCAAATGAGAACAAAAGAAGAAGAAAACTGCTGTTAAAAGCATCATACAGCACTTCTAACACATAGTTAAGACACCGAACCTCATTGAAATGGATACTGATTTTGCCCAAGCAGAATCTGAAGATGGGGAGAGCTCACACGCTGCAGTGAAACGGATGCCAATGGTTCAGCCTTCTTACTAATACAATTTAAATGCCTCAAGGAGCCATAATTTCTCAGCTGTCCTTGCTCCACCAACACATCACAGCCTCTCCTGGCCTCAGGAGATGGTTTCATGAACTGCTGTGGCTAAATATGTGTGTTTGTGTGTGTGTGTACATATAACCCAGACCCAGACCACAGACACACACCCCTTACCCTGTGGCTAACCCTGTGGTGATGAGCTTTTCCAGACTGAGCTGGGCTGGTCTTCAGATAATGAGCATTCATTCAGATGGTCACTAGGTTTGCACTTTTTGCAGCTGTTTAGTCGTTTCAGTCAGTCCCAGTCTTTGTGACCTCATTTTCTGGGCAGAGATATAGAGTGCTTTACCACTTCCTTCTCCAGCTCATTTTACAGATAAGGAACTGAGGCAAATAGGGTTAAGTGACTTGCCCAGAGTCACACAGCTAGCAAGTATCTGAGGCTGGATTTAAAGTTGAGTCTTCTTGACTCCAGGCCCGAGCTCTGTCTACAATGCCACCTAGATGCCCTTAGTTTGCATTTTAGAAACATAAATTTTTAAATTTAGTCTGCATTTATGATTTTGTTGGTGATTTTCCAATATGGAAACTCCCTCCAACAATGAAGATCTCTCTCCAATCTGCAACTTACAGTCTTAGAGGATTACCTAAAGAAGCAAACAGGTTAATTGACTTGTCTATGGCCACAGATCCATTATATGCTAGTGACAAGATTTGTTAGGATTGGGATAGCTAAGTGGTGCAGTGAACAGAACACCAGCCCTGGAGTCAGGAGGACCTGAGTTAAAATCTGACCTCAGACACTCAACACTTACTAGCTGTGTGACCTTGAGCAAGTCACTTAATCCCAATTGCCTTGCCTTCCCCCCCTCCAAAAAAAAAAAAAGTACTGCAGTTTACCAAATGCAATTCTGCCTATTTTCTCTTCCCCCTATTTAAACCTGAGCCCATCTCATTGTCCATCTTCAGGGTTGTATTGATAGATTAATTCAATGGGCTGTCCATACAAATACATGTCATTGACAGGCATTTTTTAATCCTGGGTTTGGTTTTTTTTTTTTTGGTGAACTGTTGAGACAATCTCTTTTGACTCACACACAAGGTTCCGCAAATGGAAATGGCAAGATGAATAGTGGGTATAAGTGGGCAGCAGTGTATTACCAATGCCTCAGACCCAAGAAGTGGAATAAGGGATATTATTCAAAAAATATATGACTAGAAAAGGAAGGGGACCAATCACATAACAACAACAATTAGTCAATTTGCTGCGCTGGGGCTATTCATGAAATGACACAAGTCCCAGAGGAAGGTCTCCAAAGGACGAGATAGATGCATAGACAACAGTCACAGAGGGCTATCAAGACAAACGTGGGTTATGATTTATAACACTGGAGGGAATGCTTTCACCCATGAGATGAGACATCTATTGAGAGTATGATTTTATTTCTAATTAAGTCCAGTCAATTGTTGTTCTAGAGGCAGCTAAGTGATGTAATGGACAGAGTGCTGGGCTTGGAATCAGGAAGAACAAAGTTCAAATCTGGTCTCAGATACTTACTAGCTGGGTGATCCTGGGCAAGTCACTTAATCTCTGTCGGCCTCAGTTTTCTCAACTGTAAAATGTGGACAATTTTGCACTCTTACTTCCCAGGGATGTTATGAGCTCAGTTTCCTCAGCTGTGAAATGGGGATGATTTTATACACCTACTCCTACCTCCTAAGGTTGTTATGAGGACAAAATGAGAAGATATTTGTAAAGCATTTAGCATAGTGCCTGGCACATATGTGCTTGTCCCCTTCCATTGTCCCCTTTTAGTCTAGTGCCAATTCTTCATGAGAACAATTGGCATTGGTGACCAAAATAAACTCCAAATTTGTTAACATAATGACTGGCATTCAGTGTGACTCCAGAGATGGACAATAAACTGGAAATTCAAGGCTGGGAACTCCTTTTTCCTGCTCTACCACTACCATCTGGTCTGACTCATGGCCAAATAAGTCTTTTGTGCTTCTCAATTTCCTCAGCTACACAATTCCAACCCACCTCCCAGGATTGTTACAAATATACCCAGACAAAATGGAGCAGAGACAGAATGACTGCTTATGATACGCGGTTAGATGGGCAGTTTTGTTTGGAAAAACAAAGAAAAACAAAAACAAACCCCCAAGACTGACAAATTTAAAATAATGCTTCTGTAGTATAAAAGAAAGATCTGAAATCCTCAGCTAGTTGGGTGTCATTAGCTTGAAAAAGAGAGCCTGTGAAAAGCAGTGTTGACTTGACCCGAATCCAAGCTACGCTGGGAACCAAGGAATCACATTATAATAGAGTAACTCAAACCCTAAATTCCAAGGTCTTCTTCCTCAAGAATAACGGGTGTCATCAGTGACAATTATCAATGAAGGGATAAAAAAGAAATGTGAAGCCAGCTAGAGAGGAGGCCTACAAAGAGCAGTAGATTTTTATCAGAGTCCTGCTCACTCTGCTTTCTCCAGGTTGATTACAATGTCAATGAAAGGGAGCACCCCTTGAGCAGAGATAGAAAGCTAAAGAAAAGGAAGATTTTAACCAGTAAGGGGAAATAAGCCTGGAGACAGATGACATCAATCACATCAACAAGCAAACCCATTTACTATCAAGTTGCAGCAATCAGTGAATGAACAAAGCAATCACCAGGAAATAATACATATTTCTTTTAATCTGTTCTTGTAATTAAATTGGTATACACCAACAGCTCTCAGTGTGTGGTTGACAAATCCCTGGCAGTGCCCAAGATCTTTTTGGTTAGTCTGTGGGGTCAAAACTATATTAAGACATTTACCTTATTAATATACTCCTCATTTTCCCAACTACATATCTGTATGAGGCCAGATTTTCTTCATATACTTATTTTTATATGTATATATATATATATATATATATATATATATATACTTCAAAACAATATATCACAACAGATTAAATGTACGAGCAAATATGAAATCTAGTTATCTGCTATTAAACAAGACAGATATCAAAGAGATTTGCAAAAATAATAAAATAATGCCACTCTTCTAATTATTTTTGTTTTGGAAAATATGTTTTCTTCATTTAAAATGCTATTCATGATAACACAAAATGGGTTTATTGTTATCTTTGATGAATTAATATTTTAAAAATTTATCACTTTAAATTTCTAATACACCAAATATGGATAGATATAACCCATATAAACAGAAGCTCTTGAGAGAGAGAGAGTCCTTAACGATATTTAAGAACTAAAAGGAGTCCTGAGATCCAGAAATTCTGGTATGGACCAATCTGCCAATGCAGATCAGGGATAGTCTTCAAAGACTGCCTGGCAACTGAGACGTTAAACAATCTGCTCAGAGTCACAGCAAAAAGTACTTGTTGTCTTTTAGGTGTCTTGTATGCATCTAGGCATATATGTTATGCATATATGTTATGTATTGTCTCTCCTGCCCCCATCAGAATGTAAACTCCATGAAGGCAGGGCTGTTTTACTTTTTTTTTTTGTATTGCTTTGAATCTCATAGCACTGCTGGGTGCATAGTAGGTGCCTGAAATGTTTTATTGGTTGACTTATTTTTTTTTATTTATTTGTTTGTTTATTTATTTATTTAAATTTTTTGAGTTACATATTTTCTCCCCGTCTTTCCCCCACCCACCGCCCCAAAACAGCCATCCCAGTGTATCCCCCCTCCCCCAGTCTATTCTCTCCTATGTCACTTTTCGGTAGGGCAGGATGGATCTCCCAATCACAGTGCGTGTGTATCTCAAGTTTCAGTTGGATGTAGTCAATAATAATAATAATAATAATAACTGCATATATAGATAGATAGATAGATAGATAGATACACATTCATAACATTTGATTATGGAACTCCAGATTCCAGATTCTTTCTCCTCCTCCCTCACCACCCATCCCCACTGGAAGGACAAGCAATCAAATACAGGCTGAACATGTGAAATTATGCAGAACCTCTCCATAGTGAGCACACTGTGAGAGTCTGATTAAATGCCCCTTCTTCCT
>CM053582.1:445817082-445841908 GCA_028627135.1 Pseudochirops cupreus
AGGGTTTGGGAGCTGTTCTTACTTTGCTTCTTATGCTTATTCTTACTCATGGTTCTTCAGACCGTGATTTTTTTTTAAATCTCTGTGGGGCTCTGCTTCCAGAAGGGAAAGCTCTGTCCCAAATCGCTGGGGTCTTCCTGGCTGCTGTAGCTCTCAGGAAGATGCTGGGAGTCTTCCTAAATACTTCCAGCTAACTGGATAATAAAGACTCCAAGATGGAGGCCCAAGATGGCGATCCGGATCCAGGCCGCTCAACGCGAGAGCACTGGCCTGAAAACAATCGCTAAGTCCCCCTGCTGTCTGCAGGCCTCGGGCGGGAAGCTACAAAGCAGAGGCGGGTGCAAAACCTCTGCCTTTTGCTTTTCTGCTCTGGAGGCCTTTCGCCAGACTGGTTATCTTCCCCTTTCGCAATTCCCACTCGCAGCTGCAGCTAATCCGCTCGCCTGAGAGGCTCCTCTGCTCCTCCCATGCAGCTGCCCCGGGGGGCACAGCCACGGCTTCAGGGCAGGCTGGTTTTGGTTTGCAGTGCTGATATGGTTCCTCATAGCCGAGCTGACTTTAGTGGGAAGTATCTTTGTGTGCGTTTTGGAGTTCTAGGATTGGTTTAGAGTCCTGTTTTATGGGTATTTTGGGGTGGCTATGTGAGAGCTGCGATATGTTGCTGCTGCTACACCGCCATCTTGGCTCCGCCCCCTATTGGTTGACTTATTAAGTGAAATAATGATCAAATAATGATTTGCTTTTTAAGTCTCTATTCAATTGATGAGTCAACAAGTAGGTTTTTTTAAACATTATTTATGTTTAACACTCTTCTTTTTAAATTCTGAGTTCCAAATTCTCTATCTCCCACCCCTTACCCACCCACTGAGAAGGCAAGCAATCTGATTTCAATTGTAGATGATAAATCATGCAAAATATATTTCCATATTAGCCATATTTCAAAAAAATAAAAGAGAGAAAATTATACTTCAATATGTACTCAGGGTTCATCAGTTCTCTCTCTGGAGATGGATAACATTTTCTTTTCATCATGAGTCCTTTGGAATTATCTTGGATCATTGTATTGATCACAGCAGCTAAGTCTTTCATAGTTGGTTACCATTACAACATTGCTGTTACCGTGCACAATGATTTCCTGGTTCTTCTCACTTCACTTTGCATCAATTCATAGAGATCTTGCCATGTTTTTCTGAAACCACCCTTCTTGTCATTTCTTATAGCACAACAGTACTCATCACAGTCATATGCCACAACTTGTTCAGCCATCCAACTGATGAACATATCCCACCCTCCCAATGTCCGATTCTTGGCCACAAAAAGAGCTGCTATAAATATTTCTGCATGTATGGGTCTTTTTCCTTTTTCTTTGATTTCTTTAGGAGAGAGATCTAGTAGTCAACAAGCATTTACTAAATGCCAGGCTCTATGCTTTGATCCTGAAGATAAGAAAGCACTGGAGTTTGAGCAAGGGAGGTGCCATGATTATTCCTGCACTTCTGGAAGACCTCTGCTGCTTAGCGAAACAAACTGAAGAGGGGAGAGACCTGAGGCAGGAAGTTCAGAACTCCAGGTGAAAGGAGACAAGAGAATAAACTAAATTTGTGGCCATATGAATAGAAAGGAGTCATATACAAGAATCGTTTTTGCTAGAATGTGATAATATGTATTAAAGGATTTGTTTGTTTGCTATTGTTTTTGGAGGGGGGAAGGTAGGGCAATTGGGGTTAAGTGACTTGCGCAAAGTCACATGGCCAGTAAGTGTTAAGTGTCTGAGGCTACATGTGAACTCAGGTCCTCCTGATTCCAGGGCCAGCGCTCTATTCACTGCACCACCTAGCCACCCCTTAGACCTTTTTGTCTTCCCTCTCCTCTTCTTTCTTCTCCTCTCCTCTCAAAAAACCCCAGACCTCCTTAACCAGTCCTCTATTGCCTAAAAGGTATTTAGTAGAAGGCAATATTTCCTTAGAGACTTAAATATAAAAGTCTTTCAAATATAAAGAAGAAAGAGGTAGTACATTGGTGTGAGTGAAATTCAGTCAAAGTATGAAGGATGCTAGCTTGTTCTTTCCTGTTTTGATAGAATTGGAGTCTTAGAGGGCAGGAAGGGACTGGAGGAATGAATGCTACCACATCAAAATGAAGTCTGATAGAAAAATTGGGAGGACCCCTTTACTCGTCTTGACCTGGTCCTGTTTGTTCATAGCTGTTTGCATGTTGTCTCTTCCCTTAGACTGTCAGTTAGTCAGAGGCAGTGGCTATCTTCTGCCTTTCTTTGTATCTTCAGCACTCAGCACATTGCCAAGCACATAGTAGGCATTAATAAATGCTAAGTGATTGACCACAGGATTTCTTTAAACATAGCAAGCCCCACCCTAGAAATTTTAACACATTATGAAATTTATAGAAATATGATTTACATGCATCTTACACAGCTGGCACACATGAATAGGGTGAAAAGCTAAAGAACAAGACCCTGGGAGCCTTTATTGCCAGGAAGTCAGTCCACAGGAAGTCTCCATGGGAGATACCTGAGGAATGTATTAAGAGGGCTTGTCAGGCAAGTGTTGTTTCCTGGAATCCCAGGATGTCAGGAATAACTGTAATTTATCTCACTAAAACCGAAAGTATAAAGAGAATCAGGATGAAGTCATAAAACCCTTTAATTTTTTCATGATAAAAAAGTGATTACGTAGGATTTTTCATGGTGGCAACGCATTGGAAATAAAGTAACCATCAACTGGATAACGACTGACAAACTGTGGTACGCCAATCTAATGGACTATTACTGTTCAGGAAGAAACAACAGATAGAAGGAGTTCAGATTTATTTGAACTAATAAGCAAAACCACAAGGAAAATATACACAATTATTATGGCGATGGAAATGAAAAGGTCACTAAAAGGAAGTCAAACCTTGAGTTGACTGAAAATCCCTAAATCACTAGAAAGCAGAGAAGCAGGTAAACCCCTCTCTCAGCAGAGAAGCAGGTAAACCACCTGGACAGAATATTGTATAAAGTGTTAGATGTGAATGTTTTTATTTAACTATTTTTCTTTGTTATGAAGGAAGGTTCAATTTGGGGAGTGGGGTAGAGTGGAGGCATTTCCAATAAATGAGTATGATATAAAAACAAAAAAACCACAAAAGTTTGTTTTTTTAAGAAGACATAAAGGATTCATAAATAGAAATATATTTATGGCAGCTCTTTTTCTGGTGACAAAAAAAAGGAAGCTTAAAGGGGTATCTATCAGATAAGGAATGTAAGACAGATATGTTATATTAACATAATGGAATATTATTAATGGAGCCATAAGAAATGATGAAAGAGATTATTTCAGACAAATTAGGGAAGACATACAAACTTATACAGAGAGAAGTGAGCAGAAACAGGAGAACAATTTTCACAATACTATCCAAAACATAAGAAAAACAACTTTGGAAAGACTCAGAAACTCTGACAATGCAATGAACAACCACAATTGCAAAGTACCAGTGATGAAACATGTTACCTGGCAACTGATGAACTGAAAGTACAGAATAAGACATACGTTTTTGGACATGACTGACAGGGGGATTTTTTTTTTTTGCTTGAATCTGCATATCTGATACAAGAATTTTATTTTTCTTTCTTTCAATTGGGAGGGGAAGGGAGAGTTTGGGGAGAGGCTAGCAATGGGGTTACCAAAATGAAAAAAAGTAAGAAAAAAATCATTGAAGTATTTAAAAATATAGAAAGAATTGAACAGAAAAAAAGGTCAGTAGAGAACCCAGAGAAGCAAGACAACCTCAAAAATAACAGGTTGGATTTATCATATGTCTAAAATAAGAAAAGCAAGCTGTCCATGTTACAGATTTACAGCTTCACATAAAATACTCTTTCTGTTATATTCTATTTGTGGAAATGTTCACTCTGTTTGGTAATGGTTAAATACAGAATTTTGAAAAAACACATTATAAAGTAGCATATGTGAAAAAAGAAGTTATAAACAACCTGAATAGGTATAGTTTCTGTGGAGTCAGAAGGGTAGTTGTGAAACTATAGCATGTCCAAAAGACTGCTGTTGATGAGGAATTTTACACGGTAGATATACATGGCACATTCCAACACACAAGAGGCAAAAGGGAAGAGCAGGTTGAAAACATAGGAACAAAACCACAGAATTTTGGTGTCAGAAGAGACTCAGCAGCCTAAAGTTCAACCTGTATACAAAAAGAATCTCTACTAGGATTCACTTATATTTCACCCCCAAAATTGAGATTATTTGCTAGTAGCTCCCATTTCTTTCCTCCTCCTCATCTCAAGTCATTCAGAACCTTTCCTCTACTATCTCCTCCTTGAATCCGGGCTCAGATGAAGAGGTAGCCAGCCCTTCTCCTTGCCAAAGAAAGCCCCTGTAAAAGCATCCTTGATCCCATCATTTTCCACCTTCTTCAGTAAATTGCTCCCACTATCATCTCGACTCATCTTTCCCTAGCTCCTACTAACAAGCCCATGTCTCTCTCATCCTTAAAAAAATCCTCACTTGAAAAAAAAATCCTCACTTGATCTGACCATCCCTGCTGGCTGTTGTTCTGTAGCATTCCTCCCCTTTGTGAGTAAACTCCTAGAGTAAACCATATAGAATCTGTGACTCTACTTCCTCTCCTCTGACTTTCTTCTAAACACTCTGCAATCTGGTTTTTGACCTCATCTTTCAGCTGAATTTGTTCTCTCCAACATTATCAATGATTGACTTCTAGCTGAGATGGCTGCCTAGAGAGAGGCAGACCATTTGGCTTCTAAATATATACTCCAGCAAAAGCGTGAAATTTGTATCAGATAAAATAATGATGAAGAAATTCAACAAGAGCCAGTTCAAATCCATTCAGTTATGTTATTGTCAAATCTTTTTCTGCCTTTTCCTTAAGAATAATATGTTATCTTATCAAATATTTTGCTAAAATCTTGGTAAGTCATACATATAGAATTGCCCCTATGTATTAGTTTAATAATCCTGTGAATAAAGGAAATAATGTTAGTCTGGCATGACATGTTTAGAGGAAACCATATGCATTGTAATCGCTACTTCCTTTTCCAGATCACTAATCACCTCTTTAATGATCTGTTTTAGAACTTTGCCAGAAATCTAAGCCAACCTCACTGACATATATTACATATGTTCTATTCACTCCCTCCCTTTAAAAAAAAATATATATATAAACGTACATATGTGTGTATGTGTATGTGTAGACATTTGCCTGTCTCCACTCCTAAAGGATTTCTTTCAATTTCTACAATCTCTCAAATATTTGTTCAAATGAATTGAATTCTTACCAAGACTACTGTGACTGATTCTTACCCCCAGCCTGTTTCTTCTCTCAGCCATCCTTCATATTGCTACCCAAGTAAGCGTAA
This sequence comes from Pseudochirops cupreus, assembly GCA_028627135.1. NCBI lineage: Eukaryota > Metazoa > Chordata > Mammalia > Diprotodontia > Pseudocheiridae > Pseudochirops > Pseudochirops cupreus. Next base: position 445,822,478 of record CM053582.1, read on the forward strand.
TGATTCATGATGATCATGTGACTTCTCTGCTCTAAAACCTCCAGTGGTTTACCATTGCCTACTAAACAAAATATAAACTCTTGACTCTGACATTGAAGGTCTTCCACAATTTGATTTCTGTCCATCTCCATTTTACATCTTTCAAATCTTAACCTAAATGAGACCAGTGCATCACCTTTCCTTTCTTTGTTCACCTCATGTCTTTGCTCAACTATATTTGGAATGGATTCTGGTCTCCATATCTATAAAATGAAGTCACTGACTTCCTCAAGAAAGACCCAACTTAGACCCTACCTCTTCCATGAATTCTAATTTGATCTACCCACATACTCCTCCTCAGTGAAAATAATTTCTGCCTCCTCAAAGTTCTAAATTTGTTGCTTAGACCTTTTCACCGCACTTATTTTACTTCTGCCTTGTACCATAAGTATCTATATGCTTGCCCTTCCCCACTCCATATTATAAGGTTACTGATAGCAAAGTCTGTCTTTGTATCCTTAGTACCTAGCACAATACCTTTGATCATAAAGTAGACACTTTAAAAATGTTTAAATTGTGTGACCCACTTGGGTAGAGAGTGAGTCTTTAAGTCATGCTTATAAAACTTACAGGCTGAAATAAATGCAGAAAAAGTCAAATGAAAGATGATTTTTAAAGGTGGTCTGAGAGAGAGAGAGAGAGAGAGAGAGAGAGAGAGAGAGAGAGAGAGAAGGAGAGGGAGAGAGAGAATGAAAATTGAATTGGGGAAATAGGGGCCTGGAGAAACCAGTGTGCTATTCCCCTCCAGCAACTTGGATGCAATTGAGAGACTTAGCCCATTTATGTGTTGTTGAAGTACCCTCTCTACACCATTTCTGATATAAATGAAGGCAAAGAAGTAATTAAATAAGAAGAGATGGGGATTGTATGAGAGAATCAGTGCTCAGTTCAGATAGCTGGTGATTACCAAACCTGAGTCATCTCAAGAAAAACAGAAAAACCTCAAATTCTGAAGCTGTCTCCACTGGTGATGCTCCAGAAGACTGGATTATGAATGGGGGAAACCCCAGTAGGTAGATTTTACTAGCACCGTGTAGGACTGGCTGGATAGAGAAACTAAAATTCATGGAATTTGGCTTGCTTGAAGAAAGAAAGCTGGGCTTTAATCTCAGGTGGATTGTGGACACTCAGAGAAGATGCTTGCAATACGTACATTGACGTATTTTTTTTCTCTTCACTTCTGAAGGACCTGAATATAGTTATGCACGAGTGAATGAATATCATTTGTAGTAGGAAAGGGACATTAAGAAAAGCATAGGTAAGAAACAAGCCATAATCTGATTGGAAAAATCCACACCAAATCCCTAGATCAACAAAACTAATATGGCCAACCATAAAAGAGGAGAAACTAAAGGTAGAGAGGTGGCCAGCTCTAGGAGAGTCAGAGAGAGATTGGTGGGTATCCCTGAATGTCCTCTAGTTTTGAGTGATATGAACTACAAACCACTGGGGAATCACCATTCGATTGAAAGCCCAAGAATAGGCCCAGGCATTGTTCCACCATAGCCCCTGGTTATGACAATTAAATTAAAAGAAGGAAGAAATGGAGGGCAAAAAAGTGACAGGGAGGAAATGGAAAATAGGAACTGATCCCCACTTCAGTCCAATTGTAATAGGATTCCTCCAGAATAGTTTAGGAATTGTTAATCATCAAACGAATATTTATTAGGATTTGGTCAACAGGCGTGAAATTCCTGCTCTCCTTTAGTCTGAGAGAATAACCAGATGTGTACAGAGTCTTCACTCACCTAGCAAAGTGAAAGTCTTCTGAGTTTCTATCATGTCTGCTCTGTCATTCACTCCTTCAATGATAGTATTCCCTCCCATTCTTGTATAATTAAATTCTTCTGCACTCACTAAAAGAAGAAGGCAAAACTTAATACATTCATGAACTTGACGTTGGTTCATTCACTCAACCAACATTTTGTTGTCTGCATTAGGGATGCTTAGCACGGTGCTAGGAGGTCAATTCCAGCCTCATTAACTCTCTGAAGTCCTGAAAATTATTGCCCAGTCATGAATACATAATTAGCTGGCATCCTGGAAATAGCAGCTTTTTGACATAGATCTAAGAACCCAGAGGTAGGCTGAAAAGGCCTTTTAGAAGGAAGAAAATTTTTGTGATAAGGGCTACTTTGATGTGTCATAGAGGCAAGATTAAAATCTAATTACATATCTATTTAAATAACACACACAAAAGCCAGTAAACTGTAAACTCCTTAAAAGGAGGGATTGCTTTTTGTTCTGTCTTTTTAGCCTCAGCACACGGTCTGACACATGGTAGGTACTTAATAAATGTTTGTTGAATTGAATTGTGTATAATGTGTTACTGATGATATAATGAGCTTTTGCTTTTTGGACCTCCGGCAACTTTCAATTCTTCTGAAATTAAAAGTACTAAAAGTTAAGAAGCATGGGAGTATGGTGTAGTGAGGGAATTGGAAGGTAGTGGAAGTCAAATGATAGCAGGGAGGAAGGAAGAATTGTAAACGCATAAAAGGCCATTTTATGTAGAAGCCATCATTCCTATATATTTCAAGTCCCTTGTGTTATATTATAGTATGATATAGTCAATGATCAGAATAGTAATTCTGAGTCATCAAGGAAAATTTAAGAAAACAGAAAAAATTAAGAAATATGTAACACATTTTAGAAAGACTTCAAAAAAAGCTTTGTTTAAAAAAGTTTTGATGGTTAAATGGATAAACTTTAGTTATATGGAAAACCTACTTTTATAGGACATTTCACAAGTAAGGCACTACTTCTTGGCTCACAGTTAACCAATCTTGAATCTGAAGGGGGCCAATCAATAAGCCAGCAGACATTGTCATGGTCCCTCCTTTTATACCCTGATAGCAATCACCAATCCCATCATGCCTACTGCCCCAGAGACTTCAGCGTCAACTCCACCCCTCACCCCTCAAACTCTGGTGATCTTAGGAATCCAAAAAATTAATGGTAGAGTCTCTCTTTAAAAAAAAGTTTGGGAAGCCCTTGTGTTACTGTCATATCAAGGAAAGTGACTTAAAATTTAGAGAACATCCCTCAAATTGTAGAGATATTTCCATCTACCATGACATACCCAACTTAAGGTGTTTAAATTCAGGCTGCAACGCTGAGGCACAAAGCTGATAAAAAATGTGGTAATTGCGTTCATTTTCTGACTGCAGAAAGAAAGAAAAAAAACCAGAAAACCATATCAATATTCTACAAGTGAAGAATGTCATGCATTTGATTCTTAACTTGAGGGCCCTTAAAGTCTCAAATGGATTTTAGCACTCTAGGATCATGGTCAAACATTCATATTTATCTATGTTTCTCAGGAGCCTTTTCTAAAAGCAATTAAGCTGTGAACTATTTGTCAATGTGAAGTCAGTTTCCCAGCAGTCTCCCTTAAAAATGAGCCCTTTCTCCAACAAAGACAGAGACATAACAACTAGACAGTCTGAGATAAAGGACTTTTAAAGGAAAAAGATTTGTTATTTTTAAAGGATAGGATTGTGTGAAATGGAAATAACATGACCTACACTTGTTGAGACTTGATTGATTTATTACCTTCTCAAACCCAAATATTTCTTCCACTTATGTTAGCTAAAAGACTTTTGTATATATAAAAAAATTACCTCATCCCCGGGGTCATATGTAAATCTCATTCCTAACCTCAGTATTGAGACAAAAACCATTATGGTGACTGTGCCTGCTTCAATCAGGTTTTTTTTCCCTACTAACACAATAAAAATCTAATCTTAAAACAATATAAGAATATACAAATGATGAAGCTAGAAAGTAATGACATTTTTAAGGGTCTCTATCCATTGAAATTTCATCCATTTGCCAACTATTCCATATGGACAATAAAAAAGCTCTGTTACTACAGATAAAAGATTGCAAAGCTGTATTCTGCCTGGCAGTGAATGATGCAAGTCTCTCCATAATCATTAAGTAAATAAGAACAGTTGAAAAGAATGAGGGTTAATTGAAGTTCTTTTCCTTACTTGAAAGACAACTCTGGATTTCTCCAAAAGATAAGTTCTCATGTTGGCTCCTATAATTTGATTCCTTTTATCAAAGCTGATTTCTGTATACTTTCCAAACCGACTGCTGTTATCATTTCGGGTGGTCTTGGCATTTCCAACAGCCTACAAAAGACAGTTTTGAGATAAAAAAAACTTTGGATTATGATCATTAATGCAGTTCTTGGTAAAAACACAGACCCTAGACAAAGGGACTAGGCTCACCAAACACGAGGAATTCCGACTGTAGGAACTAAGGGTGATGAGCACTCTCCCTTACCTACAGAACACATTTGAGTTCCTTACAACTTTTGGGACCTGACCCCAACTTTTCATTCAAACATCTCATATCCATCTATTTCCTTACATAAACCCTACACAGTAGTCAACAGGTTAACCCACATTATTATTCAAATGCCCCAAGGTCTTCTGCCTCAGTAGTCCAATCCAGACTGTGCCTTCCCTTCCCCTCGTCCTATCCAAATCTCACCTTTCCTGAGAAGTTTTCGCTGACCACCCATCCTGAAGCAATCTTTCCCTCCTCTGAACTCCTATAAGACTTACTGTCTGTGACAATCATTGGGAAAATGCATTGTATACTACTTTGTGATACCTGTTTTATTATTATTATTGGACATTGAAGTCATTGAGGCAACTGGGAAGTGGGAATGGGGTCGATGATGACTGTCACAGCATGGCTGGAGGAGGCACAGAATTGTCCAGGTTGGGATGAGATTGGGATTGTTATCAACCTCATCCATAATGAACCAACTTCTTTCCGGTGCCCATCATTGCTTACCTCGGTTATGGGATTAGAGGCCAGCACTTTATCTTCTACGTGGGCATTACTGCTTGATTTGCTGACTGTAGCAAAGTATCTCATAGCATATCGGGCTGACACTGTCTTTCCAGCGCCTGACTCTCCACTCACAATTATTGACTGATTCTTGTTGTTTCTAGAGCAAAAGGATGAAAGCACAGTACTACTTTGGAACAACCTTCTTTCAAACATAGTTGCTGGGTAACAACATCATTCCTGGCATATTAACAAGCTGTTTTGGAAAGGGAATTAAATCTTTCAGGCCATTAGAAGCCCACACTGAAGCCTTACTAATGCTATGCTTGGGTGTCTGGCTTCAAAGGACCACTTGCCTCCCTCTATACCATTTTACTTGGTGACCTCATCAGCTCCTATGGATTAAACTGTCCTCTTTATGCAGAAGATTCTCAGATTTATTTATCCAACGCAAACCTCTCTCTTGACCTTGTCTGGCATCTCCAGCTGCCTATTTGAGATCTTGAATTAGTTCTCTCGTAGACATCTATGAGATCTCTCAGCATGTCCAAAAATAACATTTACCCCTAAATGTTCCCTTCCTGTCAACTTGTCCATTACAGCCAACGTGTCAATCTGTTTCCCTTGACTAGAATGATTTGTTACAAGGGAGGGCTTCTATTTAGTGTGAGCCAAGGAGCGAGTTGGTGGATAGTGTTAACAATGAAGGAAGAAAGAAAGAAAAGAAAGAAAAAAAATAAACAGTATCAACAAAACATTTAAAAAATTCTGTAGCTGTTCAGTTGTTTCAGTTGTGTCCAACTTTTTGTGACCCCATCTAGGGTTTTCTTGGCAGAGATACTGGAGTAGTTTGTCATTTCCTTCTCCAGCTCATTTTACAGATAAGAAAACTGAGGCAAACAGGATTAAGTGATTTGTCCAAAGCCGCACAGCTAGTAAGTGTCTGAAGTCAGGTTTGAACTCAGGAAGATGAGTCTTCCTAACTTCAGGCCAGGTGATCTATCCATTAGGACACCTAGAAGAGCTGAGTTCAAATCTAGCCTCGGACACTTACTAGCTGTGGGACCCTGGGCAAGTCACACTTAACCCTGTTTGCCTCAGTTTCCTCATCTGTAAAATGACCTGGAGAAGGAAAAAGTAAAACATTCCAGTATGTCTGCCAAGAAAACTGCAAATGGGGTCATGAAAAGTCAGACATGACTGAACAACAGCCATATTATATTACTATAATATTCTGGTATGTTTGTTAGTAAATCCTAGTCCTGTATCCACTGGCAATGCAACATAGGATTATTTTTGCTTTACTGTTCATTTCTCTGTGTGTGTGTGTATAAGACATAGATGTTCAATGTTTCTAAATCAAAAACAAATGTTTTAAAATATGAAGAAAAACATGTATCCTTTATCCCAATCTACTGTTCTATTCCTGGACCCTGGTAGCTATGAGGTAACAAAATTTCCCTTAAATATCTTGCCAATGGAAAGTTACCATCTAACACTGACTAGATTCAGTGGATGACTATGGTTTTTGGTTTGGTGGGGTTTTTACATTTGCAAATCAATGAAATACATACATTCGTGTGGAACAAAACCACCTCCTCAAATTTTCTAGAAGAAAGAGCTAAACCATTTACAAAACGAAACTACATAAGAAAAGCAAGGAAGCTTGATCTCTATCAGGCAGCTTTTAGCAAGATGCTTATTTGCTTTTCTTGATAGGAACAAAATCTTAGTCCTGGAGATACTTTGGGCGGGGGAGGGAGAGGGAGGGAGGTCAGGATTTTCCCAAGGTTTCTGAGATAGGAATGTGTTGGTGAACAATTAGAGAGACTCTGGTTTGGTTAGGAATCCCAGGATATCCTCTACACCTGGGCAGAGACAGTATGGTGTAGTGGGAAGAGAACTAGACTAAGCAAGCATCGAGAGATCTAAAAGAGGCTTCACTAACTAGCTGTATGACTTTGGTTGTTACTTCACCTCTCTGGGTCTCAGTTTACTCATCTGTAAAATGAGCAGATTGGACTGGGAGTTCTTAATCTGGGGTCAATTAATTTTGTTAAAAAATTGGTAAATGTACGTCAGTATAATTTGGCTTCCTTTGCAATCCTTTGTATTTAATTATATGCATTTAAAAGCATTCTTCCAAGAAAGCATCCATGGGCTTCACCAGACTGTGTCCATGACACAAAAAAGGTTAAGAAACTTTGGACTAGATCATTTCTAAGATTCCCTTCTAGCACTAATGCTCCATTGTACTACAAACCTAGATGTCCTCTTAGCTAAGATGATCTTCAAGTTATGCCCTTAAAAATTATTAAGGTAATAAATACTACTTGCCAACATAGTGCCTAGCACCTAGTGAGCAAACCTGTTAACTAACTGATGAACAAGCATGCCCTCAAACCCCTTCAGAGGTAGTTTGTGGCCACCCTCCCCCCTACTCAGATAAGTCTTTGACTTTTTGTCATTGAATACCCCACTGGCCTGTACCCAGGTGCACAACAATGGCAGCATCTGCCAGATAAGTGAAATATTCTGATTTAAAAAAATAAAAATGACTCAAAAACATTCAATATTAATGAACTAGAAAAATTTCTATTTGTGGTAGGCTTTTAGATTAGTAACATTTTTAATAAATTTAAGGTATGATAGTCATTATACATGAGAGCAAAATGGTAGTGAGGAAAAAGAAAATCTTGGGGCACAAGAAAATAGGACAGGGAATGAGGGAATTAAAAGTAAACTCCACAGGAATGCACCCAGGAAACCTTGTTAAGTAATCCAGGATACTAACAAACAGCTTGTTCCAAAGTAGACCATAATTGTATGGTTGGACTGGGGCATTCTGATAGTATACTCAAAAACTCAGGATGCCCTAAAAATGACACCATAGAGCTTTTCATTCTAAAAATTTGCCAGGTTTGATCTTTAGTCAGACCAATACAAAATTTCTCTCCAAAACTATGAGTAGTGTGAGAAGAACAGAGGAGAGTCAGGACAAATTACAGAAGTGCAAAGTTAAGAGAGAAGATACCTGGCCATTTGTTTATATGCTTCTTCTGCTACGGCAAATATATGTGGATCCATATCTCCCATGTTCTGCCCACTATAAGCATGGATGATAGCATTTCCATAGATTGGCAACTCTTTGTATGGGTTCATGGCAACCAAAATAATTCCTGAAGAAAGAAATTCAAGGCGTATGTAAGAGTCTCAGAACAACGTCAAAATGAGGGGAATATGGAGATAAGAGATTATGTGGGCATCAATAGCCAATGTGATACCCATAGCAGCTGCTATGAATATACATATGTATTTCTTCATCCAGGACCAAATCAAAATATTTATTTGAAACATTTCTATTAGAGTACCAAAAGGTGAGATTTACCAATCCAGGGAGCAAAGACATCTTAAGCGTTGTCTCCCCACAAGCAAGTTCCCCTAGGCAACTTCCTCCTACTTCTCTCTCCCACCCAGTCTCTCTCTCTCCAAGCAATGCAATATATATGGTTTCCAAACAAGGACATGATTGGCTTAATACTGAGAAACTTGGAAATCTACTTAATTGGAAAGGCATGGAAAGAGCCTAATTGGCTCTGCATCTGGGTTCCATGTGAGGCCTATTAATGGACAGGGAAGATTAAGATCCCATTATCCCATTAACCCTACCCCAAGTCAAATCAACAAGCATTGAGTAACTGGTTATATATACCAAGTGCTATGTTAAACACTAGGGACACAGAGAAAGGTGAAAATAAGTCTTGCCCTCAAGCAGCTCACAATCTAACGAGGAAGATAATATACAAAGCAGGATGCTGCCATCTTTAACATGCCAGGTCTTTGAAGCACCATGGGCTGCACACCTGGAACTCAGGACAATACAAGAGACCCTGGAATTTGGGGGGCAAACACAGGTTCATTCACCAAACTGTCCTAAAAAGCCATAATCTCCAAAGCATTTGTTACTGGTTAAAAAAAGAGACATAGACGAGTGGAACAGATTACCAAATACCAAAGCAAACATATCTGTAGTCTAGTGCATGCTAAACCCAAAGACCCTAGCAGTAATTTTGAAATAAAATGAACAATTTTGAAAGATGAAAGAAATCTGACCAATACAACAATCAATTGTGATTCCAAAGGACCGATGATAAAGATTGCTAACCACTACCTGACAGAGAGGGCAGAATACAATATATAGATATAATGATATAATTATAATTTACATACACGCATACACACACACACACACACACACACACACACACACACACACACACACACATTTGGATGTGCCTAACATGGAATTTGGGCAGGTAGGTGGAGCAGTGGATAGAGTGCTGGGCCTAAAGTCAAGAAGATTTATCCTCCTAAGTTCAAAGCTGGCCTCAGATACTTACTAACTATTGGACCCTGTTTGCCTCAGTTTCCTCATCTATAAAATGAGCTAGAGAAGGAAATGGTAAACCCCTCTATTATCTTTGCCAAGAAAACCCCATATGGGGTCAGGAAGAGTCAGACACAACTGAAATGGCTCAACAACAACAAATGTGTGATTTGTTTTGTTTGACTTATAAATAATTAAAATTATTTTTTTTTGACAAAGGTTTTGCATTTTTTCTCTCCTACCTCCAGCTGTGAAGTAGATGGAAGGGAGAGAACAAATAATGCTTGATACTTGAGAAAAAATTAAAGCAATAATATTTTGCATTTGTAAGCCGCTTCTAAATTTTAGAAGTCCCTTATAAGCATTAATTTATTTGTTCCTTACCAAACCTGAAAAGTATTCTCTTTTTTTCCTTTTTTTTTTTGGAGGGCAATTGGGGTTAAGTGACTTGCCCAAAGTCACATGGCTAGTAAGTGTGTCAAGCGTCTGAGACCAGATTTGCACTCAGGTTCTCCTGATTACAGGGCCGGTGCTCTATTCACTGCCCCACCTAGCCATCCCAAGCATTTTCTAAAGTGAATCTTATATATGTTTAATGTTACAATTTTAGTATTTTACTGATAGTGTGATGCCAACCAGAAAAAAGATTTTTGGGGAAAAAGGTTATATAATATATATGTTTTTCTTGTTTATTTAATAAAGTCAACTTTTTTGTCTCAGCTCTGACACATTGGTGGCTACTTTGTGACCCTGAACAAGTCACAGCCTACAGTGCTCTGGGCAACTTGGAGAGGTGACCAGAGATACTATAAGTTGAAGAGAAGGTGCCAGCCTGCCCTGGAAGAGGGAATCTCCTCATCTAGGGGTTTCCTATGCTAATGAACTCACAAGTCCATTCCCTATGCCTATCTCCAACTTTTAATTATTCAGAGAATGATTATCTAGTGTTGTTGGCAAAGATACTAGAGTGGTTTGCCATTTCCTTCTCCACTTCATTTTACAGAGAGGAAATTGAGGCAAAGTTAAGTGACTTGACCAGGGTCACACAGCTAGTAAGCGTCTGGGGCTGAATTTGAACTCAGGTCTTCCTGACTCCAGGCCCAGCATTCTTATCCACTGTGTCACTTAGCTGCCCCATTCTCTTAGATACTTAGACTAAAAATAACAACAACAACAACATCCCAATACTATATAATGAGTCCTATGATGAAATTTGAACAAAGTAGGTCCCTTCTCTTGGGGGAAGAAAGGAATGTGTATAGACAGACATTGCTAGAAATACTAATGAATCCAGAAATGCAATGCATAAAAACCAAATAATTTTTATCAACCCCCATGTTTATCCTTATTTAGCCCACTGATGACTTAATATCCAGAGGTAGCTGGAGTTAATTCACCATAACCTGCTAAGGTGCCCTCCTTAACTTTGTGAAGGGCTCCATTTTATTTTGTCCTCCTAAATAAAAAATAGTACTTCCCCGAATTACCCAGGCCTCGAAATTCCAGCTTGTCACAAAGATGACCACAATTAATGTTGGACAGGCTGTGGGAAGACTAGGACACTAATAGACTTTCAGTGGTACTGTAAGTTGGTTTACCCATTCTAGAAAGCACTTCAGAATTTTAAAAAGTGACTAAAATGTCTATACCACTTGACCCTTCGAGTCTATACAGCAAGGCATACCCCAAGAAGGGCAAAGGCAGAAAGGTCCCATGTACTGCAAAATATTCAAAACAATACTTCTTGTGGTAGCAAAACACTGAAAATAAATTAGATGTTCATCATTTTGGGAAATGGCTAAACACACTGTGGTATGTAGATGTCATGGAATACTACACTGCTTTAAGAAATGCTGAATATGACACATTCATAAAAGCAAAGGAAGACATATGAATTGATGCAAACTGAAGTAAACAGAACCAGGAAAACAATATAGAAAATGGAAATGGGAAGGATGAAAAAATGAAATTGGATTCTGTATAATTATAATGATCAAAATTGGCCCTGGAAAAGAGAGGAGAAAATGCATTCTCTTCCCTCTAGTCTTTACAGGGATAGGGGTCTACAACATTGACTTATGCTATCAGACTTGATTAATGTGTTGCTTTGTTTTTCTAAATTTCTTTATCCCTTTCCTTTCTCTTGTATACTTTGTCACCAGGGATGGCTTTCTATGTAGGAGAGTGGGGAGGAATATATTGGGAAATTAAGGTAATGTGAAAACAATAAAAATAAAAAGATACTGTAACCATGCTATAGCCAGCAATTACTATATTTTTATTTATAGAATTTTTATTTCTAAATATATTTTTACTTACCACTGTAGGTATAAATAAGTTTGGATTCAGCAAAACGTATTTTGAGATTGTGGAGGACAGCAGGTTCATGAAGATAACTAAGTGCTGTGAGGTCATTCTCTCCTACAAGTATATCAGGATTTCGTAATGGTGGAAGAGTTTCTGGATCAACAGGATAATCTTGTTCCTAACAATAAAGGCAAAAAAATTTAAATGATAAGGTTCTGAAGTTCCTGTCTGAACCATTATCCTTCAAGTTCAAAGATACTATTCTTGATAGAGTCTGAAGAGACTAGAGCACTAAGGGACAGTACCTGGTTGTAAAATTTGGGTTGGTAATATAACAATACTATACATGTATTTTATGCATTTCTGAGTTTCTAAACTTTTTCTGTGTTGTCTTCTAGCCTTCACATGTCATCTCCAGCTTTCATAAAACTCCCCCAAAATTCCCATTTAATTTCTTATGCTGACCTGTGATATACCAAAACCATGATGGGAAAGTTGTGATGCGAAAGGGATTACTGTATTGCATATGTATAAAGACTATGAAATGCTTTGTACCTCAAGAGATTTCTTGGATTATTCCTTTCTGGAACTTTGTCCTTTCAGATCATGGTCAAGCTTGATGCCTTTGCTCAGAAAGATTACACCAAGTTACTTTCTCCATAATCCTTAAAACTATGTTCCAATGCATAAAATGATGCTGACTAAGCTTCTAGAAGGCAGAGAATTAATACTTCTGTGGGGTGCTCTAATCTTTGTATCTCCCTATAGGTCAAGTCACTTAACTCTTTCTGCCTCAGTTTCCTCATCTGTAAAAACAAGAAGGAAATGGCAAACTACTCCAGTGTCTTTGCCAAGAAAACTCCAAATGAGGTCATAAAGAATTGGACACAACTGAAAATGACCCAACAACAACAATACCCACTTAGAACAGTACTGGTTATGTTTTTGTTTGTTTTAAACTGACTCTTCCTATCTCTCTCAGGTTAGAAGTATAAGGGCTACTCATGTATCCCATCCCACTACTGGTCAGCACAGTAGCTTTGATCTGATCCTTTTTCTGATAATGGCTGTTTCTTTCCTACTTAGTCTGGTGGTTCCCTTATCTGAGGGCTCACCATTTTGATGCTGAACATCAGCTTATTATATCAGTTCAGAACTCCAGAGCTCAAGCAACCCACCATCCCCAACCTTCCCAGAAATAAAAGATCACGGGCATGTACCATCAAACCTGGTGGTATGGGCATGTTAAGCAGTCAGTCACTACTTGTTGGTTAATTGATCAATGTGTCTATACTTTTTTTATTCATATTATTTGTGCTCCATAAAGTCTAGTAATATTTTTATGTTAAGTGTCACTGCAATGTTGGTAAACTGATGGAATGAATAAAAGAAAACACTAATACATACATAGTATTCAATACCCAGATAAACAGTTCTGCTATACTGTTGTTTTGAAACCACAAATTTGTTCCAATGTGATATTGTTCTTGTTTGGTCATTTCAGTCATGTCCTACTCTTCATGACCCCATTTGGGGTTTTCTTGACAGAGATACTAAAGTGGTTTGCCATTTCCCTCTCCAGCTCATTTTGCAGATGAGGAAACTGAGGCAAACAGGGCTAAGTGATTTGCCTATGGTCACATAGCTAGTAAGTGTCTGAGTCCAGATTTTAACTAAGGAAGATGAGTCTTCCCAACTCCAGGCCCAGGACTCTATACACTGAGTCGACCAGCTGCCCCTAACATGATATATTAGAGAACAATCTAAGCATCACTCAAGGGTCATGAATGTCATGTTTGCTCATGCTCAACTTCATTCTTGAGAAACAGGGAGAATGCAGAAAATCACACTACTCACACTCACTGGCAAACTGCAACCCTTCTAAGACCTACTTCTACAAAGAAACTTTAGGTCCTTTCCAAAGCAAAGCATCATATTTTATCATATATCTTCTGGTATAGCAAGAGCTGAGAGTAAAGGAGGGCTGGTCTGCGCCCATAATCTCCATCTACCTCTCCCTACCAACCAGCACCTTGGACAGCACCACTATTTAGCAGAGTATTTGTCACTCAACATGTATAAATCTGTGATAATATTTTTTATTGGGCTCCTATCTCTTTTTATATATCACTGACAAAATTTTTGACAGTTACGTCCTTAATCCTATTTTCCTCATAAGTCCCGTGATTTTAATTGTTTGATTTTGTACAGCAGATGCTTAAGAACACATATGGTGATATATAGCAGATCTGTAGGCATATATATGTGTGTACACATATACACATGTGTGTACACAGCTATATGTATACACACATACATGTATGCACAAGTGTGCTGTGTATAAGAATATATGTGTGCGTTATACATATACGTATTATTATACATATACATACATGCATATAGATTTTCTTTTCATCTATTTAACAAACCTTTATTAAGTCCCTACCATGGTATGGAGACCCAAGCTAGGTTGTAAGAGAGACAAAGTTGAAGCCCTAATCGCTACACCATGGGTGTAGAATATACATGAAGTATACCTGTGAGAGGCAGTCATGGCATTGGTTAGTTTTGATAAGATTTTTTTTCCCCCTTTTGTTCTTTTAAAATCTTTGTTATAAAAGATGGCTTGCAAGATAGGGTTAAGGGAGGGACATATTAAAATGAATATAAAATATAAAAATAAATATATAAAATAAACATAAAAACAAAAGGCATAAGTCAAAATAAAATATTTCAAAAGGACATAATCTCTGCTTCACAGTCTAATTGAGGGTTGGCTAAGAGTAAACTTAATCTAGACAGCATGTAAAAGGGGATGTAAATAGCTGGATAGAAGGACTGAAGATCTGGGGACACAAGTTGAGTTAGACAAATGGCCACCTCTCCATCATTTCCTATGTTTTTTCATCCTGACCTAATACAGACTTCTAGGCTGAATTCCTTCCTGGACACCCAATCTTCCTACTTGCTCAATTCCAACTCAAGTGTCTCTCCCCTTTCCTCTGCCACAGGGCAGTAACTGGTCTTGACCATTCCCAAGGTTTTGCCTAATCACTCTCACCTGGGCCCTCCCTGTCATGCTTCCTGTGGAATTGGTAAATCATGACCAATAGGGGATATTCAAGGAAGGCTTAGTGGAGCACAATGGCACTTGAGTGGTACTTTAAATCTAAGGAAAGAATTCAATTGGCAATAAAGAAAAGGAGGAAGTTTAGGAATAAGAACAGCATGAGAAAAGACATGAAAGCAAGAAAATTCAGGGCATACAGATCACAGATAAGGAAACTCAGTCTTTGACAGACTAAGGAACTTTGCCAAGGACACAGATGTAGGAAGAAGCACAGTCAAGATTCAAAGCCACATCCTCTGACTCTGAATCGCTTTCTTTTTCCACTGTACCATAGTTGGAGTGAGTTGTGGTAGTTTCTACTCAGAGTCATACAAAAGGGGTTTTTGTTCTCATTCAATTGTGTCTGACTTTTTGTGATCCGATTTGGGGTTTTCTTGGCAAAGATGCTGGAGTGGTTTGCCATGTCCTTCTCTAGCTCATTTTACAAATGAGGAAACTGAGGCAAACAGGGTGAATTGACTTGCCCCAGGTTCACATAGCTAGTGTCTGAAGCCAGATTTGACCTCATGAAGATGAGTCTTCCTGACTCCAGAACAGGCACTTTATCTACTGTGCCACATGGCTGCCCCATAAAAGGTTAGGTATTACTAGCCTCCAGCCCATTAATGGGATCATAGATCTGGAACCCAATCTGAAGTAGGCAGAGAAAAAGAACAGGAAACTGGAGTAATGGGAAGGGAAGGGAGCAAGCATTTATGAGGTGCTTACTATTTGCCAGGCACTGTGTTAAGTGCTTTACAAATATTATTTCATATGATCCTCACAACAACCCTTTGAGGTAGGTGCTATTATTATTCTCACTATACAGTTGAGTAAACAGAGGCAGACAGAGGTTAAGTGACTTGCCCAGAGTCACATAGTTAGGAAGCATTTGAAGCTGGTTTGGAACCTGGGTGTTTGCTGATTCCAAACCCAGAACTCCATCCACAGTGCTGCATAGCGGCCTAGTGGGCAGGTGGATGTAGGTGTCATTCAGCAGTTGCTTGCTCACCTATATACCACCAGTTGCTTTCCTTTACAGCAGAGGTTACTTTTTTGCAAGTCTTTTTTTTTTCCTTCTTTCTTTCCTTCCTTCTTTCATGAGGCAGTCAGGGGTAAGTGACTTGCCCAGGGTCACACTGCTAGTAAGTGTCAAGTCTCTGAGGCTGAATTTGAACTCAGGTCCTCCTGAGTCCAGGGCCAGTGCTCTACCCACTGCACCTTAGCTGCCTCCCCCTCTGAACCTGTTTCTTAAGGTGGATGCTCTATGGCACAGGTCCTGACACTGACTCAGGAAAGTTACCCATCAAAATGACATGTTTTAAGCATGCACTTTGGCAGAGCATCTCAGGTGTGTTTTTCTTAAGGCATTTTGACAATGTTCATACTGAGATGAAAGAGACTCCAAAAGCCTGGAAGTGAATCGTGACACCAGTTTCCAGCTCCTTTGTTAAGCCCTTTAGTGGGGCTATGTAAGACTAGGCTGCCTTCCAGGGCTACCATATTTATCTTTGTTCCTTTTTTATTTCCTTTTCCCTAACATATTCTGTCCCTGACAGAGAAATTCTGAGAAAATTATGTATTTTCCTATATCTATCCCCTCCCGACATAGTCACCCCACCCCTTACACACTTAAACAGGTGAACACAGGCACAGAGACACAGCGAGAGAGAAAGAGAGGCACAGAGAGACACAGACACACAGACACAGAGAGACACAGACACACAGATACACTTTGAAATAGCAACCAACATCCCTGGTAGAAGGACCTAAGAGGTTTTCCAAATCTTATTTAAGCTTCACAGTTGGAGGTGCATACAACGCTTTTCGCATAAAGTGGGCTTTATTCTGGACAATGCAGACAAAGGCTTAAATGAAAGAAGCAGCTTGGCTGCTTGCCATTGGTTGAGGAGAAAGGGAAGAACTCTCAATTACTTCTTTTCCATCTGCCTTCTTCTCACCATCCCTGGGCTATGGTAGTGGTGAATGGTGCCAAGGAACCATCTACCTGCAAACAGGTCGCAAGACCCTGCAGCCGTTACATAGAGCTACAGTAGCTTCCTAGTTCTTCTAAGCCAAGGAAAGATATTAACTCCATAACTTGAAATAGCAAAGTACATAGTAGGGACTCACAAAAAAAGTTCATTGGGTGAATGAATACGTAACAGTTCTTCTGTGAAAGCTTGGATTTATCTGTTTGGGCGCCCCTAAGTCACTAAAGACCCTGAGAGTTGCATTTTTTCCTACATAAGGAAGAGAGGAAGCTACTGTGGGATCAGTTCTAGAGGACAAAATTTTCATCTAGAGTGCCAGTTTAAAAAAAAAGAAAAGTTGTTGATAGAAAACAGAGAAGAGTGGGCAGTGGAGCTACATGGAACAGCAGCACAGGGGTAACATCAGTGGGGCTACCACCAACAATTTTCCTTAAACCCATGTCTGTAGAGACTGGAGAAGCAAAAGGGGCAAGCAGCAAGGCCTAAGACTGTTAGTTATTTTCTTTTTTTGTCGTTATTTTGTTTATTTTGTTATTTTCTTTAACTGGAGACATTATCACAAGTCATTCACTTTTTATTACTATGCTCCCAAGGACAGAATTACAACAAAACTGAGGATTCCAACTGACCCCATTCAACCATGGTGCTATGATGGGAAGAGGAAGGTGAAAGGGAAAAGAGAGGTATGGGGGGAGGGAGGGAAAAGCCTTTCTTGCATTAGCTTTTAAAGTTGCACTTTATTCTGTCTCTCTAGCTAAAAATTGTTCTGGAGTTTGATTAAAGCCTTTTCAACCTTTGGTGATGATGTGGATAGACCCGTTTCTGTATCATGGATGTTTATTCAATTCTTCTTATTTTAGAATGGGGCATAATAGGTGCAAGGGAGTGGGGAGTAGGCAGTTAAGAAAAGCATTCATTACCTTGGGGATAGAGTCATAAATCATGCTGCCACAACTGGAGAGATTAACAAGGAATAGTTTTATTTATTGTGGGTAAGGAGATGAATACTTTTGTGGGTAGTTAAATGTAAGTAAGACCTCTGGACCAAATGCAATGGTCCTTAGAATTCGGAGAAATAAAGGATGCAGAAAGACTTAGGCTTTTCACTGCTACAGATGACCTCATTTAAACATCCCATTTATTATACGACAAATCATGATGGCTAGAGGTAAAGCGCTTTGTATTCGTTTGAAACATCACGTTGCCCCTGAGACACTGGACCTCTCTTTCCATAAGGAGGTTCCAAAATGGCATTCCCTTGATTAGTCTCAAATTTGGCTTCTCCCTTTTATTGTTTCTACTCCCCCCGACTGTACACTTATCATTCAGATTCTCAATTTTTTCCTACCCTTTAGACACATTCTTATAGTTAGTTCCACATATCTTACAGTTCCATATACCTTCTTTTTTCTTCTCATTTATTTTATCATCATCTATCTCCATCTCTCCTATATTTCTATTCTCTCTATTCCAGTATTTAACTTTCTACTCACTAGTCTCTTTTCCTCTCCTTAAATTTCTCTTGATATTTCCTTTAAAGTTTCTTTTTCATCAACCTATCAACTGAGGACTGACAAGATTATACCCATTTAGCCAAATTATATGCTCATTTTAACAGTGTCCTCCAAACATCTTTGAAAGTCTAAGAACTGACTAATGGAGGAAATAAGGATAATCTGCTATAACTACAATTCCACTGTTCCTGGCCTTTGGCATACTAGATAAAGGACAAATAATGTTCCTCAGACTATCTAGGAGGAAATTGTGTATTACTGATGATAACTGTTTCCAAGGGATATCATATGGCCATGTTTTTGATAGGAGTATTGGTGCCCACTGACCTGTCTTGTCACCTTTCTCCACTCCTAAGGGTCACTTACAATGTATAGTTCAGGAACCCCTTCCTCTGCCTCTATCCCTCCATTTATTTCTCTGTCCATGGTGAAAGATACACAAGGAATACTTACAGATCCGTCTTCTAGTAGAACATGAAGTACTTTATCTCCAACTTTATAGTCCTTTGCTATTTCTGCCGATTTCCAAACTTCTTCAGTATCAGGTATCCAAACCCTATTGTACTGAACCAAGAGAATGACATAAAGCTTAATTGCAGTACTTTGTAAATAAAAAGACAGGTTACAAAACGAAAAGAGAGAAATGTTTCTTTTCATACCTGATCAGATCCTTTGTTGGGAACACATTCAGCCAACTTTTCACAAAATCACAAACCTAGACTGTTTTTTTGTTCCTTTTCAACCACAGGAGTATTTCTAGAGTCTTCCCAACTCAACCCAGGGAAACAGAGTATGGCTGAATATTAGTAATCTCTTTCTCCTCCCTTGCCCCCACTTAATCCTTTCTCTCTTTCTGTGTGTTTCTCTCTTTACACACACACACACACACACGCACACGCACACACACACACACACATACTTTTGGACAATTCTAATTGGTTGAACTTTTTTTTCCTCACATCAACTGAGGCTCTCTTTGCAACTTTCATCCAATGATCCTTACTCTGCCCTTGGGAGCCAAGCAGGACTACTGTGTAATTCCCTCCTTCCGTAATATCTTCAAATATTAGAAGATAACTTTATCTTGTCCACACCTATGGCATAATTTCCAATCACATTACCATTGTAGTCAACCTCCTAGGAGTTGTTCCAGGTCTTCAATATCCTCCCTAAAATGTGATACCTAGACAAAATACAATATTCCAGATGCTGTCTGACCAGACCCAAGTATACCTAGAGTGTAATTGAAGTGAATTTCTATCCTTAATCAAA
>CM053582.1:445842408-445884880 GCA_028627135.1 Pseudochirops cupreus
CGGGCAGCAATCATTTTTAAAGTGTTTACTATGTTCCTGGTATTGCACTAAGCCCTTGGAGGTACAAAGAAAAGCAAAACAGTCCCTGCTCTCAAGGAACTTGCATTCTAATAGAGGAGACAACATAAAAATTAAAAGAAATGTATAAGATATATTGGTAGCTAGGTGGCATATGGTAGATGGAGTGCTGTGCCCAGAGTCAGGAAGATTTGAGTTCAAATTTGGCCTCGGATATTTACTAGCTGTGTGAACCTGGGCAAGTTACTTTACCCACTTACCTCGATTTCCTCATCTGTAAAATGAGCTAGAGAAGGAAATGGGAAATCATTCCAGTATCTTTGCCAAGAAAACCCCAACAAGGGTCATGAAGAGTAGGACAAGACTGAAAAGGACAAAATAACAGCAAAAAAATGAGATAAAGAATGAATGGAATGTCATCTTAATGGGGAAGACTAGGTAAGATAGTTGCACAGGGTCATAAAGCCAGTTTGTATCAGAGGTAGACCTTGAACCCAGGTTGTCCTGACTTCCAAGGCCAGCTCTCTACTACAATGCCTTCCTATATTGCTAGTACAGTACAAAACAAGTAAGTTTTATAATAATACTGGTATTTGGTGACCAACAAAATTCTGAACCAGGAGGTCATTGACAAGGTCAGAGTTCTCTTCAATGTTCTAGTGGAACTAATTTTGTATAGATAATAATGTTTGGTTACAGCCTGGAAATATCAATTTATTTCATGCTCAGAAGAACCTTCAAACTGGGAGAAACTTTGAAACATCCTCAGAATGGCTTAATTAGGGCAGTTAGGCAGTGTAGAATGCATGGCCTGAAATCAGGCAGACTCATCTTCCTGAGTCCAAATTTACCTCTGATTTAATAATTAGTGCAAACATTTACTAGCTGTGTAACCCTGGGCATGTCACTTAACCTTTCTCACTTGCAAAACCAGCTGGAGAAGGAAATGGCAAACCACTCCAGCATCTCTGTCAAGAAAACCCCAAATAGAGTCACCAAAGTCAGACACAGCTGAAAAATAACTGAAAAAATTGTGAAAAATAACATGGTCTATTGGCTTTGTCACTATTCACTACTTAAATCTGGGTAATATGTGAATGGTGCCCAAGTTTAAATTACTACTGTTTAGCTGAAAAGCTAAATGCTGGGGTGATGTGCCTGCACTGAAAGCAATAATTCTGTATTTATTTTCCTCCTGCTTTCATTAAATTTTCCAGTGGACATGGTTTGAAGGAGTGCCTAAAGTCTACCAGTATTCTAAGACAAATTTGCTTCATTTCCTGAGTGGGGAAAACCAACCTCTTCACTGCCTAGAATCCCACCCCAGAAAGTCTGACTATATCTATGCAGTTTCTGGTGCCTCCATTGGCAAATGCAACTAGTCAATTTAGATCAACATGACTGAAACCCTGCCTTATAAGTAAACACAAGGCATGGTTTACTCAATCCCATGTTAAGTTACACCCATTCATCTCCCTCCCTCTATTACATTCTCCTGCCCACAAAGAGATGATTCATTCCTTTGCATACATGGAGAAGTGATGATACACACTTGAGATGTGATGGGTCAATATAGCCCATGGTCAACTGTTTAAGGGACATCACTTCTTCAGGATTCTTTCATCAAATTAGACACAGCGGTTCTCAACCTGTGGGTTATGTTTGATTTAAATATATCCCGCATATGAGATTTTTACATTAGGATTCATAACAGTAGCAAAATTACAGTTGTGAAGTAGCAATGAAAATAATTTTATGGTTGGGGTGTCACAACTGTATTAAAGGGTCACGGCATTAGGAAGGTTGAGAACCACTGAATTAGAGCATGGGAGAAAGGGTGGCTCACAAAGCAGAGGCCTAAATGTTGGAGATAGGGACTGGACCTATGATGATTTCACTGGTAGTGGGAGCCCCTGGTGAAGAATTTCTTTCACCAGTGCAGGTCGGCACCTTGTTATCTAAAGAGAGTTGCCCAAACACTGAAAGGTTAAGAGATTTGCCCAGAGTCACACCTCCAGTGTGTGCCATGGGTTGCTAAGTCTTCCTAGTTTTGAGGTCAGCCCACGAGTTGACTAGGCTTCTCTAGGTGATATGGAGAAGAAACCTACAAAGAAGAAAAAAAAAAAAGAGCTCCCCCTTTGCCCCTCCCCAGAATACTCTGGTAAAGGATTAATATAAAGTAGTTTGCTTAGAGCAGGTTTTTGTAAATGGTCAAATTCTTCCTTCACTATAGCGCCTGAGGGATCAGTACATTCGCAGGTAATACCAACACACCCACACCTCTGCTTTTGCAGGAATAATTTCTCCCTTCATTTTCACTCTCAAAAGAATCATTTGATATGAGTGATAGAGCTCATATAGAATGGCCTAAACTAGCTTCTGGGAATAGATGGATTTAATAAACTAATGAATCCTCCAAACTTGAGTAGAAGCAATTTTTTTCTTTAGCAACAGTAGACTTGAATAACATTTCACATGGTAGGAACAAAACAAATGTGTATTTTGTGCTTTTTATAAATAATGCAAAACATGACCCCAGATTTTTTTTAACATTGCCTAAAAATCAGAAAAGTGCTTTAAAAAGCCAAATTGAAATCTATCAATCTTGATACAGATCAAAGAAATTTGGCTCTGAAGTAAAATGACCAGGGTTCAAATCCCACCTTTGAAACTTTTTGTGTGCCCTTGGGCAAGTCACTTCCTTCTGCCTCAATTTCCTTAATAGCCCTTGATGTAGATTTTTTTTAAGGGGTAAAAGATGATTAATTCAGTTGAATTCCTTAAAAATCACACATTTGGGCTTTAAAAAGCCTTCAACCATGTCTCTCATAACAGTCTTGTGTACTATATTGGGGCTCATTGATAAAGTACTTGGGTGTACTGAAAAACCATTCCCAGAGGATGCTAATTAGTGGATTGATGTCAGTTAAGGGCATGTTGTTGAGAGTTACCTTGGTCTCTCCACTGACATTTTTACAGATTCCTTGATAGAGTCGTGGTAGGTATTTCTGAACCTTCAGACTCTTATTTCAGACAAAAATCTGTTTTGTTCCTGCGTGACTGGTGTACCTCCTAGCTAAGAGTCATCCCCAGGGAGTGGTCACTTTACTTCTTTGCCTAAAATGATCTTCAAGGGCCTAGTACCTTAGACTGTCTTATTCTGGAGATGAGCATCTCCCCAATCCAACAAAGGGGTATAATTCTACTGTACACAGATTTCAGAACATATCTGAAAAAAAAGGGCCAGTTATGAGACCAAATTAGAATGTCTTCAGAGAAGGGTGACTGAGATGATGTGACGTCTGGAAATCATGCAATATGAGCCTGCGAAAAAGAGTTAAGGGTAACCTGATTACCCCTTTTTATAATCCTTTCTGGATCATCACTCATGTTCAGAACCTTAACTGGGGGAAGTATCCCTCAAGGTTCTGTCCTCGGCCCTCTTTACTTTCTCTCACTTTCTCTTCATCACAATCTCACCAGTTCCCTAGGGTTCAGTTAGCATCTCTAGGTAGGTGATTTCCTAAATGATATATCCAGCCCTACCCTCTCTCCTGAGCTCCAATCTTTCATCACCATATGTTATTGTCATTCAGTTGTTTCTGATTCTCTATGACCCCAATTGGGGTTTTTTTGGCAAAGATACTTGAGTGATTTGACATTTCCTTCTCCATCTCATTTTATAGATGAGGAAACTGAGGCAAACAGGGTTAAGTGACTTGCCCAGGATCACACAGCCACTAAATGTTTGAGGTCAAATTTGAACTCAGGATGATGAATCTTCCTGACTCCAGGCCTGGTATTCTATCCACTGTGCCTCTTAGATGCCCAATATAAGCCATTTCTATTTGGATATCCCAAAGGATCTCAAACTCAACACCATAAAAACAGAACTTATCCCCCCACTTAAACTTAACACTCCTCCAATGTTTCCTATTTCGTTGAGTGTACCCCCTTCCTTCTAATCACCTAAATTTGCAGCCTCAACTTCATATTCTGCAATGATTCCTAATTGGTCTTCCTCCAATCCAGGCTCTACAAGGTTGCAAAAATCATCTTAAAGCACAGGTGTGGCCACGTTACTCTCCTGCTCAAAAACCTTCAATGGATCCCTATAGCCACTAGGATAAAATACCAACTTTTCCACCTGGTCATTTAAAGACTTTCACAATTTGATGTCACATTCTGAAGCTTACCTTCTCAGACTTATCTCACATCACTTTCAGCCTGTCTTGGCAAAATGTCTTAACTATCTTTCCCTTGATGTTGGCCTTCTACTTCCCACTTCCGTGAGATTGGGTAGGCCTGAAATATACTACCTTTTCATGTGTCTTTTAGAATACCTTGATTTATTTATGTACCATTTCCAACTTGGAATGCTTTATGATCCCCTCCTCTTCCTTAAATTATCTTGTACCTACTTACCATAGGATCATAGATTTAGAGCTGAAAAAGCCCTTAGAATTCACTGAATCCAACTCCCTCCTTTCACTAATGAGGGATCTGAGCTGCAGAGATACCAGGTCACTTGCCCAGGGTCATACAGTAAATATCTGAGGCAGGATTTGAAGCTAGGTCTTCCTGATTTAGAATCTAGGCCTTTTTGTACTCCACTGACCCATGGGGCAGTGTTGGCTTCTTGAGAGCAGGGATAGTTTCTCTTCTGTCTTTGTATACCTGGGTCCTTGTAAAGTTAGCCTTGATCATTGGAGGCATTTGATAAATGCTTGCTGAATTGACTAACTTGTTTACAATTAAAAGGCCATCAGATGGAAGGAGAATGAGATTTATAAACTTCATGTTTTTCCAGAGGGCAGACCTAAAACAGATGGTTGCAAGCTAATCAGTTCTGTTTTGGATATACTGGGTTTAAAATGCCAAAGGTACATCCAGTTTAAGATGTCTAATAGGCAGTTAGTTAGTGATGCAGAACCGGTGCTCAAGAGAAATATTAGGTTTAGATATACAGTGGTCTGTAGAGAGGAGATGACTGAACCCAACAGAGTTGATGAGAACATCGTCAAGAGAGAACGTAAGAAGAGAGAAGGGTAGAGGATAGAGCACAGTACCACGCTCATGGTTAGGGAGTGGAATATGGATCGTAATATATTGAAGGAAAATTTCTCAAGAGTAGGGCTTGCTTCATTCTTTGTACTTGCAGCCCCAGCATGTAGCACACTGGCACATAATAAGCTCTCGATAAATGCATGTTACTTGATCCATCAAAACAGACCAGGAAGGGGCAATCAAGGAGCAAGAAAACCAACACAGGAGAGAGTAATCAGTGTAAAATGCTGAGAGGTCAAGAAGGATGAGGAGCAAGAGAAGGCTGTTGGATTGGACAATTAAGAAATAACTGGTAATGTTGGATCAAACATTTTCTGTTGAGTGATAAGGTTGGAAGCCAGACTGCAAAAGTTAACAAGTGACCGAGAGGAGAGTCAGTGGAGAAAGCAAGATGGCTTTATTTAGGAGTTTGGCTTTGAAAGTGAGAGATACACAACGGTAGCTTAAGGCAAAGTAAGCCAGCAGACAATCACACAATTCTATACGTAAATATAATTTAAAATTAGCCAAATGGTGAGATACCAAGTCTTGCTGATTTTCCCTCCACAGCGTCTATCACAGGCATCTCCATCTTTCCCTTGACATGTCCACAAGTCTGGTTTAGACCCTCATCAACTCTTACCTCAACTATGGCAATAGAGTCCTAACCAATATTCTTGCTTGGAGGAGATTTCCCCCCTACCTTTCTAGTCCATCTTCTACACAGTGGCAAAATGACATTCTTAAAACATGGGACTGATATGTTACTTTTCTATCAAAACAAACTTCAGTGGTTCCCAATTATCTCTAGAATCAGATGCAGACTTCCATGTTTGGCACTTAAAACTATGTTTAACAACCTGCCCTCCCAAAAGTACAGAACACACTTAACTTTACCATTTGGTCTCAGTCTACCTTTACAAACTCATCATAACATCACTCCCTTTCAGGAACTCCATACTCCTCATTCAACTGGCTAACTCCTTACACTTGGACACAATGGACAATTCCTTACACTTATGTCCCTCATAAATGATATCCCAGCCCCCATCCCTGTGGCCTTGCACAGGCCTATCCCTGGAATATACTCACTCCTGTCTCTTCAAATCTTCAACTCTCTTTCCTAGTTCAGCTCAAGCACTACTTCCTGTAAGACCTTTCCTAACCCCCCTCTCCCTGCCATTAATGCCCTTCAAAATTTGTCACATATTTGCTTATCCAAAGTATAATTTGTTTCATCAGACAGAATATAAATTCCTTGAAGGAAGGGACTTATTCTTTTGCCTTTGTATCTCCAGAACCCAGCCTATGTTGTTAAGTTGATTCAGTCCCGTCAAGACTCTTGGTGAGCCCATTTGGGGTTTTCTTGGCAAAGATGCTTGAGTGGTTTCCTGTTACCTTCTCCAGCTCATTTTACAGATGAGGAAACTGAGGCAAATAGGGTTAAGTGATTTGCCTAAGTCACACAGCTAGTAAATGTCTGAGGTCAGATTTTAACTCAGGAACATGATTCTTCCTGACTGCAGGCCCAGTGCTCTATCCACTGCACCATCAATGGGCAATTCCTTACACTTATCTTAATATTATCTTCAGGGTTTTTAGATCTTTCAGGTGAAGACAGAATTAATATTTTATTGAAATAAGCAACAAAGCTAATCTCAGAAGCATTTCATTTCTTCTTTGTTTTATTTTTTGCTTTTTGGAGGGGGGAAGGCAGGGCAATTGGGGTTAAGTGACTTGCCCAAGGTCACACAGCTAGTAAGTGTTAAGTGTCTGAGGCTGGATTTGAACTCAAGTCCTCCTGACTCCAGGGCCAGTGCTCCATTCACTGCACCACCAGCTGCCCCATTTCTTCTTTCATTAATAATTGAGAGGGTATTAGCAGCTCTCTGGAATGCCAGAATAGGCCTCATCCAATCTAGGAATGAAATTTTTAAAAGTACCTGCAGGAGGCAAGGGCCTGAGACTAGTTTTCCTCTGACCCTTGAAGTGCTGTTGCTTAGCAGCTGTGTTACCTGTATTTCCTCCTCATATTCGGGCTCAGAGGCTTAAAATGAGGCTTTTAACAAAGTTCAGCGTTACGTGGTAAATCTTTAACAATCTGCTCTCCAAAAACGCAGGACGCATCTAAGTTTAATTTGTTTTATTATTATTTTCTCTATCACTTTCTCAAGTCTAGCTAATCAGCCAAACAATAACTCAAACCCCGATTTGCACTGTTTTCCAAAGGAAAACAAACCAAACCACTCACGCTGAAACTTGAACAATCGGTTCTAGTACAAGTTAGTGCCAGCATGTGTGTGCGCGCGCGTGTGTGCGCGTGCGTGTGCGTCTGTGTGTGTGTGTGTGTGTGTGTGTGTGTGTGTGTGTGTGCTGTATAGATGTGGGTGCATGGGTGTGTATCTATCTGTAGCTATATCACATATGTAAATATTTAAAGTCCTGGTGGCTGACCTATCCACTGCTGAGAAAAGGCAGTGAGGAGACACCACCAGAGAAAGTAACCGCCCTGTGGAATGTAAGCTTTCTGAGGGCAGCTACTGTTACTCATTTTCATTTCACTGCCTTCTGTCTCTCCAGCCTTACATTGTGCCTTGCATGTACTAGGGCTTTAAAAAGTTTATTGAACTTGACCAAGATCGCGAGAAACGGCAGCGAGAATTTGACTGACTCCAGGAGCACTTACAGAAGGGGAGCCTCCTGGATGGGGAACTCCTAAGTGCCCGGGATTCAGAAACTTCTCAGTGCGACTTCTTCAGCGGGGCTGCCAAGCCCCACTTCGCCCAGCAGTTCCCGGCTGAACTGCCCAACTCCTGCCAACCGTCTTCCTTCCTGGGCCGGGGCCTCGGAGTGAGCCCAGACCCGGAGTTAACCCCGAGAGCCCGCGGATTCACATTTAAACTCGGACTCGCCCTGGGTGGCGAAAGGGAAGGGTCCCGGGGGGCTGATCCTGCCCCGGCACCCGGGTTCCAGGTTCTGAACACAACGGCTCCATATGGTCCATTGGCCCCGCCCCGCCCCGCCCCGCCTCTCCTGGCAGGTGCATTAGGTACAGTCAGCATTCGTGTTGGCCCAGAACTGATCTTGGACTAAAAACTCCCCCAACTCTCCAACACACGCACCCCGTGCGCCCATCCTACCTGCGTGTACAGCTCAGCCACTGCCATGGGGTCGGCGGTCGAGTCCGGGGAAGCAGGAGCTCCCGAAACCGGAGCTGCGCTCCCCAGGGATAGGTAAGGAGGAGGCGGAGGAGTTAGGAATCCGGTGTCTCGGCCACCTGGAGGGAGGGGAGTCCGCAAGAGACTGGCGAGGTCCCAGCAGCCGAGCGAGCCCGGGCGGAGCTCCTGGAGAGCGACTCCAGGGGGAGGAGGCGACGTGAGGAGTTAAGAGGGCGGGGCGCGAGCTACCAGGTGCTCCCATTTATCAGACCTCCTTCTGAAGGTGGGCCTCTCTGAAGCAAAGTACGGGCAGAGCATCAGTCTATGTCAAAACTCCAGAGCAGCTACTAAGACTTTCCTGGGATTACTGAGCTCGAAAGTGGGAAAATTTGCGAGAAGCAGTTCCATCCAGGTGTTCTGAGAAGTCTCTTGGGGACAATTAATAACAGAGTTGGCCGGGAGAGGAGGAAAAAGATCTAGACTAGGAAGAATTTCTGTTCCCTGGGATTGGTCCATAAGAGCCTGGGGGCTGGGAAATTCTTCTTGCCTGTGCAGCTGTGGGGAATGGTAGGATGGGAGCCGAGCTCTCTCGATCCTACAGGTTGAGAGAATGAGTTGGTGGAAAAATTTGAACTGGCAAAAACCGCGAAGCACAAACCTACCCCAGCCCTCATTATAATAAACGTGGGAGAAACATCCCCTCAGCTATTGCTAAAAACTTTTATCTTTCTCTCTGCTCTTTACGTTTCCTTCCACTTTGCAGTCGGTTATTTGAAGGGCGAGTGTGGGCAAATAATAAAATCTGTGAAATCGTGGATGTGATTAAACAATTTTATGGAACATCATTCTAAAACATTTGTTATTTACTAAGTACTCACTGAAAAGATTATTATACAAATGTTGTTTCTGCTCCAAATATTAAAAAAAATGAATGCAGACAATACATCTCAAAATAAAAACTCCAAAATGTAAGTGTAGAAACATCTAATAAGTACAGTCATTTATGTAAGCCTTGGAAAAAATTATATCTAAGTTGCTCCTGGTTGCAAATTATGTGCCTTTGTAGCCCAAATAAGTTTTTGCAGGCCAAAAGATACAACCTCATGTGGCCTTGTATGCTTTTCTGACTTAAGCCATAGGCAGGAAAGCAGTGGTCTTTGGTGCAACGGAGATGCCAGGCGTTAGCCAGCAAGGGAAGTCAAATCAGTATATTGGAAAGAACATTGGGTTAGATTTAGAAGACCTGGCCAAACATTTTGGTCCCTTTTTATCAAGTGACCTTGAACAAATCACTTCACTTCTCCTTTGTTACCTCATTTGTTTAAGAGGGAACTGGACCCAACGTCCCTTTGGTTCTAAAATTCTAGGTTCTTTACAGCTACTGGACACTATTCATAAAGTAAAAGTTTTCTGTTTATTAAAGTAACTGGTAACTGGTAATGTTACTAAGGAATGGCAGTAAAATAAAATGCTGGGGGCATTTGGGAACAGTCCAGCTTCTCCCATTCTATCTACCTTTTTTTCAGTACTGCTTCTGGATAAGAGGCATTATGATGGTTGGATCCCAGTTCTATCCACTATTTTTTTTTTCCTAAACAGTCTCCCAGACAATCACAAAGGGACCCAGGCAGGCTGATGGGGTATGAGAGCAATTAAAAAGAATTTCAAACCATTATTCAGATAAGAGCTTAGACTAAGAGACCTAGAGAAGCAGTATATATGTAAAAAAAACAAAGAGTTCTGAGATAAATGTTTAAAG
This sequence comes from Pseudochirops cupreus, assembly GCA_028627135.1. Lineage (NCBI taxonomy): Eukaryota > Metazoa > Chordata > Mammalia > Diprotodontia > Pseudocheiridae > Pseudochirops > Pseudochirops cupreus. The sequence goes on from CM053582.1 coordinate 445,852,390, forward strand.
ACTCCTCTACTTAACTGAATTGCAGGAGCTAAAGTAGTCTGAGGCTATGAGCTAAAGCCATAGAAGATTCCCAGGTGATGCACATTCCTAGCAGCAGCATTTTCGTGGAGAAAAAACTCACAACAGATGGTAGTTAGCAGCTCAGCTAAGAGAGGAAACTTCAGGACAGAGAAAGGAAATATAACCTCTAAGGTAGAGGAGCAGCTTCAAATAGTCAATGGCTACAAAATAGAGCTGTGAGAGAAGTCCCAGCTGGGGTGGTGAGAAACTAGAAGACTGTAATCCTTTGCTTTAGGAGGATTTCCACCCCTTTGTTATTGACCCTAATTAAGCACTTTACTAATTTAGGCTTGGATCCTTAGCTATTGATAATTATTGGTGGGGGCTTATGTTTGCATAGTTATGATTATATGAAAATATCTCACACTAAACTGGAGGATGGTGATCTCTGCCTGCCACCAGCCACATTTTTGTCTATTCCAACTAGTGACTTCATAATGTACTCTATTAGCATTGGTTCATCTTTTTTTCCAGACTTGTAGTATTCCCTGTTAACTCTCTTCTCAATCACTTATTTTTTAAAACTTTTTAATTTTTAAAAAATAAATTTATTATTTATTTTTAACATTCATTTTTAAAAAAATTTTGAGTTCTGAATCTCTCCTTCCCCCTACCCATTGAGAAGGCAAGAAATGTGATATCAATTATACATGTGAAATCGTGCAAAACATATTTCCATATTACCTGTATTGCAGTGGTGGGGAAAGCAAGAAAAATGTAGAAAAAATTATGCTTCAATCTGTACTCAGACTCTATCAATTCTCTCTCAGGAGGTAGATAGCATTTTTCATCATAAGTCTTTTGAAACAGTCTTGGATCACTGCACAGATTAGAATAGCCAACTCACTCACAGTTGATCATTGTACAAAATTGTTGTTCTGCTCACCTCTCTCTGTATCAGATCATATGCGCCTTCTCAGGTTTTTCTGAGAGCTTTCTGCTTGTCATTTCTTATAGCACATTAGTATTCCATCCCTTTCATATGCCACAACTTGTTTAACCATTCCCCAATTGATAGGCACCCTCTCAATTTCCAATTTTTTGTCACCACAAAAAGAGCTGCTATGAATATTTTTTGTACATATAGGTCCTTTTTCCTGGATCCCTTTGGGATACAGACTTAGTCATGGTATTGCTGGGTCCCTTTGGGCATGGTTACAAATTGCTCTCCAGAATAGCTGCACCAGTTCACAACTCCACCAACAGTATGTTAGCATCCCAATTTTTCTACATCCTCTCCAACTTTTGTCATTTTCCTTTTCTATCATGTTAGTCAATCTGATAGGTGTGAGAGGGTACCTCAGAGTTGTTTTAATTTGCATTTCTCTAATCAATACTGATTTAGAGAATTTTTTCAAGTGACTATAGGTAATTTTGATTTCTTCATCTAAAACCGCCTGTTAACATCCTTTGGGCATTTATTAATGGGGGAATGGCTTTTATTTTTATAAATTTGATTCAGTTCCCTATATATTTGAGAAATGAGCCCTTTACCAGAGAAACTTGTGGTAAATATTTTCCCCCAGTTTCCTACTTTCCCTCTCATCTTGACTGTAAAGTTTTTGCATAAACAAAACCAATACAGCCAAGATTAGAAAGAAAGCAGGAAACTGGGGGAAATTTTTATAGCAAATTTCTCTGATAAGGGCCTCATTTCTCAAATATATAGGAAATTGAGTCAAATTTATACAAACAAGAAGCAATCATTTTTAAATGCCCTAGTAATCAGCTCTGAGAATGCCCAGTGTCAATTCCAGAAAAATGCCCATTTCCCCCACCATGCTTATTTCTCCCCTCCTCACTCTCATTCCTAGTCATGAAACATTTTTTCACTGCCTTTGCTAGAGGACTTTATCAAAGGTTTCTTAAAAGTCTAAATAGCTGTCTATCTGTTCCTTTATTTACATGTATATCATTCAAAGAAATCTAGTAAATTAAACAAGTTTGATTTCCCCTGTCAGAAACTATGTTGCTCTTCCCTTCATAGGATATTTTTGTCAGAATATTTGGTTATCTTATCCTTTATTCACAACACGCATACACATCCCTCCACAAAATCCTTCTTTGATGACAGCTGGCATTCTCTGATGACTGCGGCATGGAAGCTGGGCTCTAACGTACATTTTAAGGGAGCATGAGTTGACATACCCTACCATTCGAGGAAAGCTTCAAGTACAATCCTAGAAATAGATTTCAGAATATTAGCCTAGCTAAGCAAGGAAAAGCTCATCACCATCATCACTCTTGATGATGAAATTCTTTGGTTATGATCCCTCACAATGGTAGTGAAACTCATTAGCAGAGTCCCATTTGAACACTTCCCATGAAGAGTAACATTTGTAATTGGCTAGGTGTCCTCTAAAACAAATTTTTAATATCTGTTTGTGTATGCATAAAAAGACAAACAAACATATCTGTATCTTTATTTGAACAATTTTTTTCTACAGTAACTAGGAATACAGTGTTTTATGATGCACACATGGACTAAGTACAACATCAGACAACTACAATAGCTTAGAGCATATATGTCATTTTGATATTGTTTTGGTTTTCATCTAAGTACTATAGTGATATACAGTGAAAACCCATTTTTCAAAGGCCCTTGGTTGAGATGAGATGAATTATCAACTTTCCTTTAAAAAAAAGTCAATTCTTATGTATTATACTGAAATGTCTTCAGTTTCAAATTGGAATTAAATGATGATGACCCTCAGCTTCTTGGCACTACTATTTTCTCTTTAATGGAATGAATGTTTCAAAGATGAACTCTATCACATCTCACATGTAACACAAATTAGGACACCCCCTTTAAATTCAATAAGGTAGAATCTTTGATGAAACAGAACAGTGTCTGTAAAACAGCTGTTAAAAGATGCACAATTCTAAGCATCTCAGTAAAACAGCCACTGGAGCATAAATTAAATACAATCAGCTAATTTTTGTGTAACACATTTTAAGCCATTATAAATTTTAAGGGGGAAACTTATAATTTAATATTTTCTCAGTATTCTAACAAAAACAACTTTACCAGTAGCCACATATTATGACATCTGATACATATTTACACCAAGTGAAAATATTTATCTTTCAAGAAAATAAGTAAATATTTTGAAAGTTCAAATTAAACAGAGCTGATTTAGCCCTAAAGTTATACATGTGGTAATTTTGAATTCATTTTTAGAAATTCTTGCCTTTGAAAAATGCTTGTAAAAATACTGACCTGCCAAGCATTATATAAATTATAAAATACACAAATTTAAACTTAAAAACATTGTTCTTCAAAATATACCAAGCAACACAGTGTGATATAAAAGAAATGACAGTTAATCTTGGAGTCCAACAATGATGCCTACAAAGTTAAACCACCATTTTCTTATGTGTGAAAATTACAAAACAAACATTCAAAAATCACAAAAATATATTTTGGCAGATATTTTCATTCAGCATTTCTCAGTTCTTGACCTACAGGGAATAGATATTATAATTTTAAGTTAAAAAATTTTGATATCATAATAATGGGTGAAAAATATCTTTTCCAGCACTATTATCTGCTTTTAATCAACCAACAGACCAGGGTTTTAAAAAAATAAAAGAAATTACAATGCACATTGAAGGTTTAAAATCATTGTATACTTGCATGTCATGATGCGATGCTTATTGGTAGACGAAAAATTTAACTACAATCAAGAGTCTTTTTCCTATCTCTGTAATTCTCTAATGTGTTCATCAACTGGTTTGGGTACCATCTTTGAGCTGATACTTCATTGGCTCAGATTGCTTCTCTACTATAATTGATGCTCTTGTTCATAGTCTACAGAAAATGTCAGTGAGGATAAAGGGAAGGAGAAAGGAGAAAAGGAGAAACAAAGGAAGGGAAAACTGGCAGGATATTAGGGAACCACACTGGCTTCCTCAAGTAAAGAAAACATACACACATACATACACACACAAATGAGAAAAAGGCCTCAATAACTTCCCTTGACAGGGCCATCCTCCTAGAGAAACAGTAGTAGAGAATTTAAGGAAGTTCTGTAAGGGAAAATAGCAGAAGTGGGCTCCATAGCCCAGCCTAATAAATTATGCATATCCACAACCCTACCCTATGTAAATATGTGGCCAGATAGATATAGGGAGTTCTCTTATGCACATTCATCCTTAAGACATACTTTCACCTCCATTAGAAGCTACTACCCAAAGAAATGCAGCATTGACTGGCTAGATGGTAGTACCTCTAATTAGATGCATGTTCATAGTCCAACCATTGGCTATTCTTCAGATGCTGCCTCAGTGTTCTATCACTTTCCCCTGGGCCCCAAAGCTACAACTGATGACTGCTATTGTAGGCGTCTTACTGGACCCTATTAACCAAGATCCAGCATCATTCTAAGACCACTGAAAATGTATACTGAAAGGCTTTGAATTGGTATTTGAGAAATGGACTGCTTTCCCTCTAACAAGCCTTCAATTCAGGGGCATTTTTGATCCTGGTTCTCTCTATAGCTCATTACTGCTTAATACATGATTGTTTTGCACAAGATGAAGTTGAATGTTTACATTGAGCATTAAACTATCACACAAGTCAAATTCTATTACAATATATATCCTTATAATAGATGCTACTCTAACAAAAATATAACTAGTCAAGAACTTTGAGCTCATTCTAACAAATCTTTCTTCCAGTTTTCATTACCATAACGGGGGAAAAAAATCTAATAGTTGATTGGGTGACACAACTAGCCTTGGTACAGGGACTTTCTTTCCCTATTTCTACCCCATTGCCTAAAATGCTCTCTCTCTCCTCATCTCTCTTGAAATTCTAGCAGTGTTCAAGGCCTAGCTCAAGTGTTGTCTCCTAGAGTCCTTTCTTGATTTTCTCCCCATCCCCAGTTATTAGTGGTCTTCATTCCCCTACCAATTGCCTTGTGTTTACTTATCTGCAAGTGAGTAAATATTTTATCATTGGGTAAAATGTGAGCTCTTTGAGAACAGGGTTACTATAATTTTGCTTTTTATTCTCAACACTTAGCATAGTGCCTGGCTTATAGTGGGTGCTTAATAAATTCTTACTGAATTAAGAGAAATCATAATAGAAATCTATTCAAAATCACCAGTGAATAGAGATTGCCTGATTTTCCTCTTCCCCCAGTGCTTACTTATGACTTAGTGTAAAACAAGCTGCTCTAGGAATCCAAAGACCTGGGTTCTTAATCTTGGTTCTGTCCTTGACTGTGTGTGATCTTAATTAGTAAATCACCCCACTGCCTTTTCTTCAGCTCACTGACAAGATCATGGCAAGGATCTAATTTTATGTGAAAATTTTTTTTTGAAAACTATAAAGCACTTTGTATGTATCTTATTTTTCTATTTCTCTCACCTGGGGAATTTTTAGAGGAATCACTCTTTAATAAGTCTGAACTTGTCTTTCTTCCATGGCACTTCCTGCTTTCCTGCTGCCATGGCAGTTCAAGCTACCCCAAGGATCATCAGTCAATAGGTGGGCAATAAGAGGAAAAGTGAACATGTCACTCTTGGGACATCTGAGCAGGACTTTTGTCAATGTCTTTGGCCTAGAGATCTGAGAGCCTGGAGAAGAAAGTTACAGTAATTTATAAGAAAATTCCTTTGTTGTTGATCCCTGTGGCAATGAGAAGCTGGTGGCTACCACTGAACCTAAAGGGCATCGGGAATGAGATACCTAGCTGTAATGATGAGAACAAAATTCCAGGTCAACAAAGCATGTTTATACCCCATTCCCCAGAGTTTGCTGTAAAATGATTTGACCTATAGCCAACTCTCAAATATTCACCATAATGAAGTAAAATAATTACCAAATGGTAAATATTTTGTGAATCATTTATACTTAAGTCTGTACCTTTAACTTAAAATGTAGGTATTTTAGTGTTTTTAGAATTTAGAAAAAAATAACTGTAAGACCTTATCTAAGAAGAGTTGGGAAAACTGCTAAGCATTCACATCACAGCCCCATATTTCCCACTGTCTGCTGGGTAATGAGCAGCATCACCTCTCAGACTGATAGGCATGACTAGCTTAAAGCAGAGTTGCATGTACTTTTTCTCTAACTTTCCAGCTTTAAAGCACACATCATACTTGAGATGGGGGAGATAATGAATTTTTTTTTTTTAGTTTAAAAGGTCTTCTCTTGTAAGTACTATTGAACCAACAGGCTTCATTCAGGGGCGACAGTACAGAGAGGGATAGCATCAAAGGATTTAATTGTGATAATACACAGGAAAAGGTTTACTTGAAGGTACGTCATGTAGATTTCAAAGATAAATTAACAATCAAGGAGTCAGTGATAATCTCTAGCTGAAGTGGTATTTTAAATTTGTTTCTTCAGCTTAAGACCACCCAAACTGAAGACAAATGACATATTTTTATAAAGTAACACAAATTAAGCTAGCCAGGAACGCAATGTCAGATTATGTGCTGGGGCAAAAATGTGCCTTGTCAAAGAATAATACAGTTGGTTCCTGATGTATTGCTAGCCAACCAGAAGCATCAGGTTATGGAATCGCAAGGTCTTGAGACTGTCTATATGTATTGCTAGCCAACCAGAAGCATCAGGTTATGGAATCGCAAGGTCTTGAGACTGTCTATATGCTGTATGCATATGTATGTATGTATGTAAATCACTTTGGGGATTGTCTTTAAGAAGATTCTCCTTACACCATACCATACCTTCAAGCAAGTGTTTATCTAAATTCTTGTTGATATCAAGTCAGCTTCCTTACATTCTCCCTATTCTTATTCCTGATGAAGACTGTAGATTCAGTTTCAAAACCCATTTAAGAATTGATGCATATTGGTCTGTCCAGCAGATGGCAAATTGACTTCATAAGTTAAATTTCAAATGTCCATTATAAAAATGTCAGAGAATTTTTTTTTTTAATCTGGAAGAGAACTTGAACATCATCTAGAGAAGAAACATCCAACTGGTGGCCTGCCTGAGTCCACTCCAGGGGCCCAGCTGAGATTTTCAGTCCCCAATTTTTTTTAACTTAAGAAAAGAATAGATTAGGGCTGAAGCCATCTGTCTGCTCTTACTCTTGTATAACTGATGACAGCCATGTATCATGCTAGAAGGATGGGATCAATTAGTAATTTGAATTGCAATGATTTCATATGGTTGATACACTCATGGGTTTCTATCACACAGACAAATATCAAGGCCCTAGATCTAGACCAACCCCCTCACTTTATAGGTGAGGAGGCTAAGGTCTGGTAGATTACATAACTACAGTACAGTATTTTTATTTTCATAATAAACTTTGTCATTAAATTGAAAATGTACATTTTCTAATCATAATATTTCACATTATACTTCAATAATAGAGGTAATCTTATAAGAGAATCTAACAGTTATGTCATTTGACCACAAAACTCTACTTGAGAGTAGAGCTTATGGTGAAATCCTGAAGATTTGGTTTTATACATCTCAGAATGAAAATTTAATTTTACTAAATGATCTGAGAAAAAAAAATCCTGGAGAGGATCCCAATTAGAATTACAGCATTAAACTTATCCTCATAGATTTTGGTATTGTGAACAAAATCCTTTGCAAAATTTAATAACATCCACCTTCCAAGCATGATGCCTTCTCAAGTATCCAGGGATACCTGACAGCAGATGTTGTGGTTGCAAAGGTTGAAAGTAATTAAATATTTATTGTACATTTTCTTATTTGCAATTCATACACTAATCTGTCCCAAGACAATCATGCAAATCTGGATCATTATTACATTCCAACTTTCTTTTCTACATACCTGACTGAGATTACATGTGGGGGAAATGAGCCAAAGAAACTCACACATATGTTAAAAACATGCATTGTAGGATCTCATTCAACAACTAAAACCAGACCCTTTACAGAAGATTTAAGTGATATCAACCCAACAAAAACATTATACATATATATACACATACATATGCATGTGTGTGTACATATATATATTTATTTATACACATGAGTACATATATATGTATGCATATGCACACACAAAATTCTGAATAAATAAGACAAATCATTTTGTTAATCCTACCCTCTACATACCAAATACTTTAATAAGACTCCTTAAACAAAAATTATTCTATTACTCCCAAGTGTACTACTTGGGCTTGGCTACCACTTTCTTGTGAGCTGTCATTTGCTGACAACTGCATATGATCCAGTTAGAATAATGGACTGTATTGGACTGTAAACAAAGCTGATAAAAGAGAATATTATTACTGTAGTGCCTAAGAAGAATACTGTTTACATTTAAAAGAACACCATAAGCAGCAACAGTTTAAAATGCCTGGTAAACTATGGTACAAACCAATGAATACCGATGCTATACAGTAAAACCAAGAAATCTCTTGACATCTCACATTTTATATCGTAGTGATATGATCACAAATAAGGAAGTTATTTGAAAAATTACTTTATAGATTGCCAGTTTATTTCTCCATTCCAGTTTGACAAGTTACAAACATAATTGATACCTAAATTACTATGTATTTAACTATGGTTTCTTTTTCTTTCAAATCTTCCATTTAGCCTGGAGGTGGTCCTCTTTGCTCCCTATCAACAACTCACATATGGAATAAATGTTAAGTTTATGCTATTTAAATGAGGTGCTAAGGATTTAAAATGGATTCTGAGAGCTGATGACTCTGTTTCTTTTTCACCATCCGCCTGTATTCCAGCTCTGGATGCCTAAAAGGTTGAATATGGAAATGTTAACTCTGAAAGCGATGTGTCATACTAGAACATGCTTTTCTATCCAGGGCAGTCCAGGTATTCTAAAGAGATTTCCAGTTATCCACCTATAGTTTGGGAAATATGCAGGATTTTTTCTTTTTTAAAAATGTGTTTTCAATAGCTCACTGGAAATAATGGGTTCTTATTTCAAGCAAGAAACTATTGTCAGCAGCATCTGCCTGTGGATGTGTCCTGGTTCAGACTCTTGCAATGAAGCCCAGCCCCAGGCTGGTTGGGATCTGAATGGTTTCTAGTGCAAGAGAGGATGGGTTAAAAGGGAAGGTAACGGGGAAGATATGTTTTGCATCCATGAGCAGTTGAGGAGAGTCTTTCCTGTCTCGTAAACGCATCTAGAAAGAAGAAAAGATGAGAAACAGGTCATGGAGCTACAAAAGCTTATTTGATTAAAAGATTAACAAAAAGATTTGTTAAAAGTACCAATTTTTATCTTATTATACAGTTGTCCTCAAGTTTTAAAAATCAGTTCATTTCTCTAGATATATGCAGATTTTAAACAAATCACCAACAAACAGTGACATGCAAAATTCAAAGAAAATCAAAACAAAGAGAATAGAGGGAAATGAAATTCTTTTCAATTTAAATGTCAAATATCCATTCAAAGACCATTTGAAAGAATAAATCAGTAAGCCAACAAAACAATGGAGGAAATGAAACCCAGCATCTTACCTGTATAGTACGTATAAAGGAGACGGAAACTCTTTCTTCAAATTCATTAACTGGAGTATACAAATTCAAAACTTTTACAATCTAGAAGAAAAGTTTGTTTTCAGTTTATTATTAAATAAATAATAGTGTATCTACACTCTAGCTAAAACACAGTATTTGGTCCCATAAAAAAATACACATATGCCAACAAATGTTTCTTCCTACTGATGTGTCTGTTCCTCAATCACAGATTTAAAATAAAATGGTAGTTGTAAATGATCATTGTGAGTAACTGCAATGTGCAATAGAAGAATTAACAGGAATTGCATACTTCTAATAAGTAATTAGAGAGAGCCCACAAACTTTAAAAAAAATAAAGAAAATTATAGTGATGGAAAGCTTAAAATTATATTGTTTTAATTAGAAAGGAGATTTGTGGTTTTTCCTATGGAAATTACAGAAATAATTTCACAGAATGAATTGATCTGTATGAGGCAGCATGGTATATTACAAAGAACACTAGACTTAGAAGACCTAACTTTGAATTCCAAATCTGCCACAGAATGATCTTTTGGTACATCAGTGTCCTCAACTGTAAAATGGGCTACTATCTACCCAACATTTTCATTTCACCTTTTCAATAACCTTTTCCATGAAAGCACTTAGAAAATGTAAAGTGCTATCTATCTATCTATCTACTGAAATTATGAAGATAATGAATGGACGGACTGAAGTTGGAAAGGTGCTGTTTGGAAGCAAGGACAAATGGCATGTTAGAGGTCTGTGGGTTAGATGTCTGTTAAAGTTTGAGGATGATGGGGAGAAGGGAATAAGCATTTCTGAAGCACCTACTAGGCCAGTCACTCTGCTAAGCACTTTACAAATATTATCTCAGCTGACCCTTACAACAGCTCTGTGAGGCAGGCACTGTTATTGTCCCCATTTTACAGTTTTAAAAAAACCAGAGGCAAACAGAGGTTATGTAACATGCCTAAGGTCACACAACTCTTAAGCGTCTGAGGCTGGGTTTGAACTCAGCTTTTCCTGACTCTCATCCCACTGTAACACCTAGCTGCCTAGGGGACGCCAAACTGAAAGGAGTTAGAATTTAAAAAAATAATAATAATCTAACCAAACTGGTCCAAGTGAAATTCCTAAGTGACAAGTAAAATTTTATAGGCTTAGGAAGCAAAAGAAAGAAAGAAATGTGCCTGGATTTTTTTAGGTGTGGGGATGCTATCCGGACCTGTATTCAAGCAAGTAGCTTCCATTATGGAAATTATTTACCAATGCAAATCAGAAACTCACATCTCTCACTGTCTCTGACAGATGCCTGGGACACTGAGAGCTTTAGGGCCTTGTCATGGCCTGAGCCAGGTGCAGGACCTGAGTAGATGCTTTTCTTAGGCCAGCCTTGTAGCCACCATAGAACTTATCTATTCATTAAAAAGTTGGCCATAAAACAAATTTCTATAAATTCAATCAGATTTCCCCATAGGCTTCAAAGCAAGAAAAAAAAGAGCTTATGTAAACAGGAGCTTAGCATGAGGATAACTGGCACTCTGCCTGTCTCCCAGGGTTTTTGTGAGAATCAAGTGAGAGAATACGTGGCAAAGTGGTTCATAATCCTTGAGTATACATTGTATACCTATAAATGCTATATAAAAATTTTTACTAAAATTTGATAAAGGATTCCCAGAGGTCTATATATTTGTTTTAAAAATATTTTAATAACAGCATTTTAATATAATGTTTCCTTTGCAATTTTATGTATTTTATTTTATGCACTCAAAAGACATCCTGCATCCACAGGCTTCATCTGACTGCCAGAGGGTCCATCTCACAGACATACAGACACACCGACTCACTCACACTCTCACTCTCTCTCTCTCTCTCTCTCTCTCTCTCTCTCTCTCTCTCTTTCTCTCAAGAATCCTTGCTACAGACAAAAGGATCAACTGTTTGACCTTTTTAGGTCCCATGATACCAGCTCAGGGTCACAGAGTGCTATAAAATGCTAAATAACACTTTCACACACAGAAAAGAAACATGTTTTACCTGCGCAGTAGTTAAAGCATTACACATGGAACAAATGGCTTCAGCGTCTTCATCTGTTTTCTTCTTCACCTGCAAAAGCTGGGCAGCCTGAATAAGGGGCTCTAGCGTTTCTTTGGCTCCACTGTTCATCAGATTCTTGTCACGGAGCCATTCTTCCAGTTGACTGACATTGTACCTGTGAAGAGAGGTTTGAGAAGGCATGTCTCATGGCTGTCATGAGAATCTGATCAAACTTTCAGCAACCTTATCAGAACTTTCAAATAGAATGTGACAGGCAGTATTTTTGTTCCATTTTCTTTTTTTCACCTGTCTCTGAAAATAAAATCATCACAAATAACTTGTGCACTCTTGACTGAGAGCCTACAAAATTAAATAATTAGAAGATCTTAATGTATTTAATTGAAGATGGAAGATTGAGCCATTCTATCAAAAAATAAGTGGAATGGAACAGTATAAAAAGCAAATGGAAACACAAAGTCTACAAGTGACTCCGAGCTTTATGGAATAAAGGCATTCTAAAAAGCTAATTCTAAACCAAATTTCCATAAAAGGAATAATTTCCATAGTCCCACCAGAACTTTTTTTGTTGTTGTTTCCCATCACAGTTTCAGAGATGTGTTTATTGTACAACTGCAGAGCATATGGTTTGAAATGAGGAGAAGTAAAGGGAATTTCAAGGTAAAATAGCTCTTCTGGGCACTGATTTATCCAAAGCAGACACTTTGGGTCTGAGCTTTCCCTCTCACAGCCCTGCCCTTGGCATTGTGTTCATGGGGAGTGTGAGATATAGGACACCACACCTAATGAAAGCACAGCATAAAAAGAAGCAGAGCCAGCCAAGAACCTCAGGGGTTTCAGGAGGAAGCCAATGAAGTTAACATTTAGGATTAATATTAAGAAAAATGAATATGCTATTTGAATTTTGTAATTGCCCACAGAATAGGCATTATAATTTTCATTCAAGTTGTTACACATATTAGAAAGTATAATCAGAAGGCACTTGGTCAAGGCTAAAAGATGTTTGTTCTGGCACTGAAGATACCTCTCTGCATAACATTCATTATGATACCACATACATAGAAAAATAAATTGTTAGATAAGTAATCTGGATTGCACATATTAGTGGTTTTGTTTTTGTTTTTCAGCATGGAGGGGTATTGTATAAGCATTCACATGTAAAAGAACATGAACTTCAACCCAGTAAATTTAATAAGAGAAGTCTAAATTTAGATGTCTTCAATATCATACTCCAATGTTCTGTACTGGTGTGGAAACTTCCTATAATGATACAGATACAGGATCTGGTCCACATTTGCCCATCCTGAACGACTCTTGTCCAAATCATCCCATACTCTGTCATTGAGGGTTTATTTAAGGTGTTGGGGGTCTTCCTTGTCTTCGCCTGCCATTGCAAAGAATTGGACAGAAAATGTAGGCTATCACTTGGTTATTTTATGTTCTCACTATTGACTGGTCCACATTTTTCTTCTTGAGAACATATAATGTTGGAATTTGGCAAGAGAACTTTCACTGTCTTGCCTGGTTTAAAAAAAGTCATGCTCCCATCTTTTAATACTTCCTATTCCCACAACGTGTGCTCATTTCCTAATGGAGTAGGACTTTCTACCAAGGACACTAGCAAAATACGGTTGAATGTTTATAATCAATGAAATTTTGTGAAATCAAAGAATGGATAAAAGAGTATAGGTTAGGTGACCAGGAATGTAAAGAGGCTTCATCTCCATTCCTTTCCTTAATTTCTGGACTCAGCGCTAAATTTAAGATTTCCTTCTTAAATATTATAACATACTAGTTTGAAGTCCTGAAGATGTTCGTTATCTATTGATCAAAGTAGGTCAGTGAAATGTCCAAGAGAATGTACCTCCCAGTTTCCTGGGTGCTGGATTTCAGAGGAGACAAGGCCTGGCATCTGCTCACCTGATCTGCATGCCTTTGCTCCAAGAACACATATCCTTTCGTAGAAGAAGATTATTCAGAGTAATGGCGCCCACAATGTAGAACATCTGCTTGACCACTTGCTTGATCAATTCTGGATCCATTCCGTGCTGACACATGACTGAATGGAAGGAGTTAAGTTGCCGAAGGATGGAGTCCAATGTATAGGTGCCTTCGTCTGCAATACTGGAGGTCCTCTTCCTTAGCCCGGTGGGCTTCACTCCTGATACTCCTTGGATGGTTTCATGCTCCAGCATGCCAGAAACTGGTTTGGGATAAGAATAGAGTCACAACAGCTGGAAAGGTACAAACTGCAAGGTTCACATGTTAAAACAAAAGACAAGTAAAGAAACTTGATTATGCTGTGCAAAAAAAAAAATCTAAGCATTAAGATGTTACATGTAAAGTGTTACATGTAGGAAAAAGTGCTCCACACACTGGGGCTTCTAGATTTGAACGCTAAATAAAGTAGTAACAACAAAAGGAATCATCATTGTAAAAACCAGTAGTTACATAGCACTTGAGAGTCCGGAAAGTGCTTTACAAATATCGTTTCATTTGATACTCACAACAACCCTGGGAGGTAGGTTGCCCAGGGTTGCACAGCTAGTAAATGTCAGGAAGGATCTTAACTCAGCACTCTATCCATTGCATCTTAGGAAGATGACCTCTAAGGTACATTCTAACTCCAGTATTATCTAATTCTACTGCTGTTCTAACTTTTCTAATGAATTTTCTCTGCAAGTTGCAATCTCTGCTTCTTTTTCTAATTTTCTATCCATTTGTATGGTATATGGATCTTTCCTTTTTTTGAACCTTGTCCTGTTCATTTCCCTTTGGTCTAACTCTGGTTGTCTACAAATTACTCTTAGGAATTATCAATGCTAAATTCTTTTAGAATGCAATTATATAGTTAACACAAGTTGACATTTTGGTGGAAAATGATTTGTCTATTTTTTTGACTACTCTGCATTTACTTCGGAAATCTTTTGCATTTATCTATGTTTTGCTTGTTTCCTCAAAGTAGGAGTTTTAAAGGCAAGGCCCAATCTCATTTTTAAATATCTTTTTATCTCTAGTGCCTAACACATAGTAGAAACTTCATAAATTATTACATAATAGAATCTGACCAAAATGTGAATGATAGATTTACACTCCTATTTTCAAAGAAAGGCCTATGACAGCAGGAGCTGTTGAGTATAATCTGCTAGGACATTTTACTGCCAAAGCTAAAAGATCCGGATTTCAAGACAATGTAACTCCCAGGGATATTATGGGGACCAAATCACTTAGCACAGGGCCTTGTGCATGGTAAGCACTATAGAATGCTATTATAACTATTATAATATCAGAACACAAATAAGAGAAGTAGAGGCACAGAATTTTAAAAGAGGAGTTTTGTTACTGTTATTCCTTTTGGTACAGAAGTTTCCTTGAAAGTCTGAAAATCTTGATGGTTTAGTCTAAGAAACTTTTTTAGAAAGGGGTAGCTAAGTGGATAATCAGCGTGTGCTTATTCTAATATATATAAATATATATATATATATAATATATATATATATATATATAAATTTTATCTGCTTCACCAAAGCAAACAAATTTAGTAAAATTTTATTTTAATTACATATGTGTAAAGCCTTTAGGGTTATAAAGAGGCTTTTCAGTCTCATAACCCACAGCTCTTAAGGTGGGTATGCAAGAAGACAGCTGTTTATTAAAAACATAACCTACTCTCAATTCACAGAATCTCAGACTCATAGGTCCCACAGTAGGCTGTTAGCCCAAATGTGGCCTTTTAGTGCCTGTGACAACTTGACAAGGTATCATTTCTATAAAGTATTTGTTAGTCTTAGTATGAAGTATATCTTAATCTTAAGGGTGAATGGTTTCTTTCTTTTTTTCCCCACAAATTATTCTTGTATTTTTAAAAGTGAGACAAATCAGCAAATAAACTAAAACAAGAAGGTAGAGAATTACAACATAGATTCCAAGTCATTTAGGACAGTAAATAAATCCTAAGGAGTTATCTAAGATAAATAGTGAGAGGTCAAGAGACCTAGTCATATTTACATAACAAATTTGATGCAGAAGTGATATTTGAACTCTGATCTTCCAAATCTATCATTCTATGAAATATATATTGTTGCCTCTATATTATAATGACACTGGATTTGCAAAGATATTGCAAGTTCTTACATCTTCTAGATTCTTATATGATAACAACGTATGATAACTGTTCTTTCTGTTTTGTTTTGAGGTCTTAATATTTACGAAACGCAGATTTTTTTCCCCCTTTCCTTCCCTCCACCCTCCCCAAGATGGTGTGCAATCTGACATGGGCTCTACATATACATTCATATTAAACATGTTTTCACATTAGTCATTTTGTAAAGAAGAATTATAACCAATGGAATGATCCATGAGAAAGAACAAAACAAAAGAGAGAGCAAATAGTATGCTTCGATCTACATTCAGACTCTCTGGATGTGGATAGGATTTTCCATCCTGAGTCTTCTGGAATTGTCTTGGAACCTTGCACTGCTGAGAAGAGCCAAGTCTATCAAAGTTAGTCATCACACAATGTGGCTGTAACTTCACAATGTTCTCCTGGTTCTGCTCAAGGGGGAATATTTTCAAACTACTTTGAAAAGAAAGAGACTGTCTACCACAGTGAATATTTGCTGCTATTTTCCCTATCCATACACCTTTCCTAACCCCCTAGCCATTTCTATAAATGCTTCCATTTCAGTTGTGAATGAAGAGCCAGTATGGAAGGTGGAAAGAACAGTAGACTTGGAGTCAGGTGAGGTCTAGACTGAAATCTGACTTTAGTTAGACACTTGCTGACACAACATCTCTAAGACTCCCTGCTCTCATATGAAAAATGGAAATGATGATGGTTTCTTGTTGTTGTTGTTGTTGAGTTGTTCAGTAGTGTCCAACTCTTCATGACCCCATAGGGGATTTTCTTGGCAAAATGGACTGGACTGCTTTGCCACATCCTTCTCCAGCGGATTAAGGCAAATAAGTTAAGTGACTTGCTCAGGGTCACATAGTAGTGCCTGAGTTGGATTTGAACTTGGGTCTTCCTAACTCCAGGCCCACTGTTCTATCCACTGAGCCTATTTACACTATCTATTTCACGGAGTTGTTGTGAAGAAAGTGGTTTTTAAATGAGAAAGTGCTATGTGAGCATTATTAATAATACTTAGTGTTAAATCTAACAATTTCTGACAATGGGGGCCCTACTAGATTACATTTTAGTGAGAAAATCCTCTGAAATCTTTGATGGAAGCTTAACTTTGCAAATGATGGTGTCATTTTATCTTGAGCAGGTGAGATGCTAAGTTCTCAGTAAAAAAAAAAATGACCGTACAAGTTGTTACCACCATAGACTTGCTTTCATATTCAGACCAAAAGACAAACCTCCTACCTACTCTCAAACACAAATGTTGATCAAATTAGGGATGTTCAGGGAAAAAGTGTGTAGCCTTTGTTTTTTGAGGGGAAGCAAAAACTTTAAAAATTAAAGGAGACTCACGGAATGTGAATAAGAAACTTTAATGTAACAGCCTTCTTTGAATCTTTCCTTATTACCCAGTTGAAAGCCCAGTTTAACTTCAGGAAAATGTCACCTAAACTTAAGAAAACTGTCAAGGCTCTAATTGGACATTGTTTTATAATTCTCAACCACACTACTGAAAGAAAATAAACGTACATAATAGAAAATACTGTAGTGGCTGGTCTTTTTGCATGCTATAGTGATGTCAGAATAAGCAGGACAAACAGTCAAATAAAAAAAGAAGCAGGGAACCAGGGAGCAGTCTTGATGAAGAGTTTGCCTGGTATAATTAATTCAAAATCTTTTCCTTTCTGCCTTTAATGCCTATCCACTAATTGGATTCTTTTCAATTCCTTAGCTTGCACCTGCAATCAAAACTAGGAATTGTTTAGAGGTCAAAAGCAAATTTTTTGATGGGCAACAAAGCTATTTTTGTATAAATAGAAAACAGAAAAGCTGACTGAGCTAAACTTTCTCTCACCTCTACCTTGAACTAGGTTCTGTCTTTTCAAAGTTCAGAGGTCCTTATGGAGGAGTTTTATGCTCTCCACAAGCCTTTATGCCAACAGTTGGTTAACTGCTGGGCTATTCTGGAAAATGGCGGGGCAAACAGTATCATGACTGAGGAAAGGAAATGGCAAAAGTATTGAGGGAAACTTGCTAAAGTAATACTCGAGAAGGTCAACATGGAGACTAGGAACAGAATCCATACTATGTTGAGGATGCCCCTATGTTTTGTTGTTCGGCTGTTTCAGTCATGTCTGACTCTTGGTGACCCCATTTAGGTTTTCTTACCAAATATTCTGAAGTGGTTTGTGATTTCCTTCTCCAGCTCATTTTTCAGATGAGGAACTGAGGTAAACAGGATTAAGTGGCTTACCCAGGGTCACACAGCTAGTAAGTGTCTAGGTCAGATTTGAATTCACAAAGATGAGTCTTCTTGACTTTGCATTACAGTAGAATTGTACATTATCTTTAGTAGCTCACAATTTTTACTGCCTCCTCTTTCTCCTTGGTTTCTACTTTTCTTCAGGTACTTACCACACACATTCACTTATCCAAAGGCACAACCATGTCCATCCACATGCAAAAGGACATCAAGATACACATATATAGATAAATGAACACATAGAACAGGAGTGCACACAGGTGGGAATGTCAAGAATCACATATTCACACAGAGGCATGTATAATATACCTAGAGGTGGATATACATGCATACCCGTATATAAACACTCTCTCTTGCTCGGCTGAGGGCAACAAATCCCCTTGCAGGCAGCAATAACAAGAAGACAATCTGCTCAGTCACCATATGCACCCTGCTCTGGCTCCTTACAAACCTATTACAAGTCACAGCCCTCAATCATTTCAAAGGGTCGCTATCATTTAAAGTGGCTGAAGCAAGTTAGGGACATCTGTTGTTGATCTAGTATCAGATCTCAGTATAATAATTGTTTTAAGGATGTTAATTTTAAATCATGTAGCTCTTAGCCCATCACTAGGGCAAAGTAAAATGAAGAGGTTGGTCTTGATGACTAAGTCCCCTTCCAGTGCTAAATCTATGATCCTACTGTCCTGTGATAACTTATAACCTAGGGATAAGGTGACTAAAAGACATTCCCGGTTAACCATGGCCATGAGAACCACAGGTACCTACTTTAATTTCAGAACTCATGGTATCTAGGTCAGAGGTGTAAAATTCACTGCCTGAAGATGCCAAGCAGCCCTAAAGGACTTTTGAACTAGATTAAAATGTAATTTAGAAATATTTAACAAGAAATAACATAGCATAGACAATGTTAATTTGTGGTTTTCTAAGTCCATATACAGCTATAGGGATCCATTTCCATTTGATTTTGACACCAACGATCTAGGTTATCCAATAATTTTCTGATTGGATTCATGATCAGAAATGCTTGTCAGCAATAACTGGAGTGAAATTTAATTGCAAAAACCCTTACCTAATCTGTGTGTAGAGTCTAATAACTAAATTTCTAGGGAGAACTTGGGAAGAGTCTTTGGGTGAATATTCAGGTTGCCAAGGGCTGGCTGACACATTTTATTTTAAAGACAGGAAAGTGGTTAGTTGTCTTAGGGGGTGAACTGCTATTAGGTAAGGATATCCAGCGGGGTCATTCTGCACTGCTTATTTATTATCGAGGGCTATAACAGATGAAACCTGCTTTTAACACAGCATCCTCTCAAACAGTATCATACTAATGATATTTTTAGTCATAATAGTGTTTCATTGCCCTTTTAGTCTTACCAATCATTGGCTGAAGGATGTTCTCTAATACGCGAACAAGCTGCTGGTAGATTTGAATTGCCAAGTCACTCAGCACCTGCCGGTACTCAGCCAGGTCAAAGTTGGTGAGGCAGTGTTCATTCTGGCGAGGTGTATTGTGCTTCATAAATCCCTGAATTGTAAGGTAAGATTGATTTTCAATAAGCAAAATGCAACTTTTCTCTTCCCAATTTAAGCATAATTTCCCTTGAAAGGAGTTAATTCCTCCTCTTCCATTTCCTTTCCATTTCTGTGGCTACCACCATGGTCCAAGGCCTTCCCATGCACACATGGATGACTGCAGCAGCGTTTTAGCTTGTCTTTACCATACTGGGGCCATTCCTGCTTCAATCTCTGTTGCTTGTGGTTGTTGGAATAATCTCTCTCAAAAACTATCTTCAGCATGTCACTTTTCTGCATTTTACTGCCTATTGGATTGAATCTAATTTTGTTAGCCTGCCAGACAGGGTTCTTTGTCACCTTTTCCCACCATGCAAAATAAATAAATAAAAATTAAAAATTGAGGGGTAGGGTAGGGATGTGTAAAAAATCCCAAGACTTAGCATACACTTGGGCTTTTTAATTAAAATGTCAGCTTTACTACTCTACACTAGAATATCAAAGGTCCTGAGCACTAATCTCTATAAACTAAGAGTAACAGGACCAAAAGGACACTATCATCGTCAAACAAAGTACTGAATGGTAAGAGATTTATGAAGATCTGCTATTAAGGTTTTTTCATTTATCAGATATAATTATGTCCATACTAAGCAAATTTATATGCATGTGGCTATGACATAGAAAAATCCTCTTTAAATAAAAATAAGTATTTTGATAGTATTTGTTTAAATGGGATTCTAGACACAGAGAAGCAGAATTATGCTGGCAAATGTTTAACAACAGGCTCTCCAAAGGGAAATTGTATACAAGAAATACTTTTAGGTTTAATCTGCATTATTAATATTTTCTCCATCACTTAATAATAATAAACTGATTTGTCACATTTGCAAATTTCCAAGATACATATACTGATGCTGAAAATCTAACAACTGACTTTCATGAGTTAGTTGGCTCCAGTAAACCCTAGACAGCTCCCATTTTTTTTCCATTTTGTGTTTTGCTTCCTCTACACTTCATGCTATTGGTGATCTACAATTCATTTCTTCTCACCTTTAACTATTCACTCGATATCAATGGGAGGCCTAAGTAGATGAAGAAACAACATATATGGAGTCTGGCTTTTGCTTTACTGTAATCTCCTTTATGGCAATTCTCCAGGAATTCAATGTATGTAAAATCACAGAGCCCACATTCATCTGTCACATTCAACTTTTGTATACTTTGGTTCCTTTTAGTCCAGCTTCCTCCAGAAGCCTATGATCATTTTCAAGAGCAGGTCAACCAGATTTTAGTCCCATTTCCCCTCCTCCCCCCCCAAAAAGGCCTATCTTGTCTAAACTTTGAATCTTTGCCACCTTACTAGTACAAGGTGCTACACACTGCAGGATCCTAAGAAACAACGGCTAAAGTTGAATATTCTTTGATTTGGGCTCTCCTGTAGATTCCAGTACTGTACACACACTAGGCACAATACTCTGAATTCTCTTGCCCCTATGAGGGGGTAAGTTCCAAGCTTTAGAAAATATGCCCTACACTTCCTTGAAGGCTGAGACAATTTTTGTGTTTCCAGTACCTTGGAAATCGTAGGTATTAACATTTGTTGAACTGAATTTTCTTGAGAAAAACCAAATGAGCGATGAATACACCTAACTAAAAATAGGCTCAGTACAAATATTGTATCAAATCAACAGCCAAAAAGGTGGCGTTCTTATCTTTGGTCCTCCTAAAGACTGTTCCGTTGTCTTTCTTCAGATTTCAGCTGTGTGATGGGGAGTTCATTTCATCAGCTATGCTGCCTTTGAATGTAAACTATGGGAGTGAAGAGGTTATACAAGGACTTATTGTACACATGCAGTGAATATTAAACAATATTCTCTGATGCTCCAAACCATGTTGAATCTGGTCTTCTAAAAATGAACAGGAAAAACACTTAACTTACTTTTTTATAAACATCAGGAAAAGGTATTCTCACCTCTTCTCCACTGTATTGCTTCAAACAGTGCAAAAATCGGCACGTATTTGATAGCCAGAAGGAAACAGTTTCAAAATCATCACCTCTTTTCTGAAATAGAGAAAAAAAAATAACTCTAAATCTGGTTTTTCCTTTGGAAAGCGGCAATTTGAAAGAACTGAAAGAAATCCTAGAACCTACTTCCTGTAAGTCACTATATAGGTAATTATTGCATTCATTTTGCAGATGGAAATATATGTTGGTCTTTTGTTATATCAATAGCTTCTGATAATAGATTTCTTTGTAAGTTTCATGGGCAGTTGGTTATCTTGGTCTCCACTTTTCCCCCTCATTAAGCAAGCTCCCTTTAACATGCAAGTGGCTGAAATTTAGCTTTTTTTTTTTTTCAGGAAACAAAATAAGGCTATCCTTTACTTACATTCCTTACATATGCAATAACCAGGTGGCCTGGTGGCCGGACACTTTCCACTACCAAAAGTTCCCTCCCCAGGGACCAACCACTGACAGGCTAGAAGAAAAGAAGATAGGTAGAAAAGGAAGGAAATCTTCTAGAACCAACATTTATCCCTTCCCTTACAACAGAGATACTCTCTACAATCCCAGAACTCATCTCATTTTGGTAGTATCCTTAGCCTCTAGCCTGTTTCTACTCCTCTGTATCCCTCATAGGTCCCATTCTACGTTTCCACTAAATGTCCCCACATTCTGTTGCAGCTCCTGTTAACCTGAATACGATTTGCCTCTAAATATAAATGAAACTTCAAGCTTTGGGGAACCAAGTACTCTATTGACACTTTCCCTACAGGACCTGAGAGAATAAAGAAAAAGAAGGCAAAATGAATAAAAGAATGAGTGAATGAGCCTGCCTCTAGAAAGACAGGATGATAATTGTATTGGAAATTTTCACATTCCTTCCTTTGGAGGATGTTCAGACTTTCTTCCAATATATTTAGAAATAAGACCTTCATCAGAGAAACTTGTAGCAGAGACTTAACAACAGGCTCTCCAAAGGGAAATTGTATACAAGAAATACTTTTAAGTTTAATCTGCATTATTAATATTTTCTCCATCACTTAATAATAATAAACTGATTTGTCACATTTGCAAATTTCCAAGATACCATTTACTTGCTTCTCTTATAATCATAGCTGTGTTGGTTTTCCTTGAAGAAATTTTTTAAAGTTTATGCAATCAAAATTGTCAATTTTACCTCCTATGGACCTCTCTATCTTGTTTAGTTATAAACTTATCTATAGTATAGATCTGACAGGCATTTTTTTCTGTGTTCTTCTAATTTGTTTATTTCTCTTAAGATTCTTGGCCTTCCCCACCCTTCTCCCCCCCCCAATAAATTTTATTATCATTTTTCCAAGTTCTATGGAGTAACCTTTTTGTAGTTTGGTATGGTACTTAAGTAAATTTGTCTAGGTCAGGGATTTTTAACCCTTTTTGTATCATGAATTGTTTGGCAGTCTGGTGAAGCCTGTAAACACCATTCTTGGAATGTTTTTAGATTCATAAAATTTAAAAAAATAGGATTACAAATAAAATCAATTATATTGAAATATTCTCAAAATTATTTGAGAAAACAAGCTTATGGACTTCAAATTAAGGATCCTTAGTTTATTGTCATTTCTATTATATTGGCACCTGATCATCAAGCATAGTCTTTTAAATATTTTACTGCAGCTTTTAAAACAATATTTTATTTGATATTTTTGTGTCAATATTCACTAGGAATATTGGTCTGTAGTTTTTTTCCTCTGATTTGACTCTCTGGTTTAGGTATCAAGACTATATTTGGATTATAGAAGATAATATAGTAGCATCCCTACAGTTTGCCAATTATTGTCCTTCGAATATTTGATAGAATTCACTTATGAAAACTCTCCTTTGAGAGTTCATTAATGGATTTTCTATGTTTTTCTGAGATTTAAATTCTACATTTCTTCTATTAATTTGAGTGTTATTTTTTTTGTAAATAATTCATTCCACTTATTAATTTTGTTGGTATATAATTGGCAAAATGGCATCCAATGAATTCCTTTATTGATTCTCATGAATTTCTTCATTAGCTATGGATTCTTTTTCTTCTTTTTTGTTATTGGCAATTTATTTTTCTTCTCCTTCCCTAAAATAAAAAATCCCTAATAGCTTATTAATTTTTAAACAGCTTCTAGTTTTATCAATTTAATTTTTTCTTGCTTTTTCTTTTTTTGAGTTTTCAGAACTTCTATTTTGTGTTTAGTTGAGGTTTTCTGATTTATTGCCTTTCTTTTTTCTTCCTTCCTTCCTTATTTGCATACTCAATTAACTGATATGTTCTTTCTCTCTTTTGATGAAAGTACTTAGAGATATAAATTTCCCCCTAGGGGCTACTTTGACTACTCCCCAAAAGTTTTGCTGTGTGGTTTCATTTTGTTATTTTTCTCTTTGATGAAATTATTTATTGATTCTATGATTGATTCTATGGGTTAGCAATTCTTATGGATTAAATTATTTAGTATCCATTAAGCTTAATCTCAATCTTTAAAGGCCCTTTATGGATTAGTACTTTCATTACATTATGATCATTAAGGATGTATTTAATATTCTGCACTTGTTTATGAGGTTTTTATGCCCTACCAAATAGTCAATTTTTGTAAGGGTACCAGAAACGTCTTTTAATTCCATAATCACGAGGCATCTATAATATAATATTCTAAAACTCTATTTAGGTCCCTTAATTTCTTTCTTGTTTAATTTTTTTCAACGGGTCACGATTATAGTTTTCTATTTTTCCATGTTATTTGATTAACATTCCCTTTAAGAGCTTAGATGCTATGTCGTCAACTGCATATACAAGGCGCCCCCAAATTCTGATTTTTTTGCATTGATACTACTCACTGTCTATGCTGTCTTTGAGCATAATAAAATTTCTTTTTTTTCCTGTTTCTTTTTTAGTATTTTCCCTGTTCCTTTATCTGAGATCACTGTTGCCACCCATGCTTCTGTGATTTCATCTGAAGAATAATATAATTCTGTTTTAATCTGTTATTTACCCACATATTATATTGTATGAACCTTTTTGTTTTAGGTGTACTTTACATTATTGAGTTGTGCTTTCTATTCCATTCTGCTATCTTCTTCCATTTTATGGGTCAGTTCATCCCTTTCACATTCAAGGTATATGACTGTTGTATATTTCCCTCTTCATATTCTCCTATACTTCCCTTCTCTTTGTCCCTGTCCCATACTTACAAAGAAGGTAGTAAAAGAAATGGAATTTGATTAACACTCCGTGACTAAAATGATCATCTTCTACTCAGCTGTCCTTCTCTTTACCTCATTCAGATCCTTATCATTGCTTCTTACATTTTCTTTTTTTCCTTTTAATACCCACTTTACAATCCATCCTCTAAAGAGGACATTCATTTTGCTTGTGATCATTTCTTTCCAATGCTTTTCTCTGAAATCTCCCCTCAACCCTATTCTTTGTCCCTACCCATTTCCCTAATAAGCTTAATTTAATTCTATACCAAAATCTCTGTGTGTACATGCATGTGGGCTCAATCCTTTTTTATATTGTACTCTAATTATGAGAAATAGTAAGTTACTCTTCTTTCTTCCCCATTTCTTTCTTAATCTATTCCTTTATCCCTCCATTTTCTTTCCTCTCTTAGGACTATCAAAAGAAAGAACAAAAACCCATCCACAATCTCCTTATTTAACTTATTTAATGTCCTCTTTGACCAATGAAGGCATCAGGGTTCTGAAGGGACACTGCCTCTTCACTTCTTAAAACATGAGCCTGTCATCAAAATTTAGCCTCTTTTCTATATTTCTACTGATTCCTGTCTTGGCTTTTTAAAGTATGTACTTAGTCTTACCAGGAAAGCTTGGAAGATATTTTCTATTAGAGGTCCATTTTTCCTCTCTAGGATTAGACTCAGCCTTACATTCTTGAATATGAGCCTTAATTTTCTGCTCTTTGGAGTGTCGTGCTCACAGACTTTTTCCTCTTTACCAGCTGCTGTCCAGGCTTATTTAACCCTGACTGTTGTTTTTGGTACTTGAAGATTTCTTTCTATTTGTGTTTTTCTTTAACCTGGAAGCTCTGAGTTTTGACTATGACGTTCCCAAGCATTTTTAATTTGGGGGTTTTTGTTTTTAGGAGGTAACCAGCGAACTCTTTCTATTTCCATTTTGTCCTTTGTTTCTAACAGAGCTGTTGTTGTTCAGTCAAGTAGGACTCTTCGTTACCCTCTTCGTGGTTTTCTTGGCAAATACGCCTGAGTGGTTTGCCATGACCTTCTCCACCTCACTTTACGGAGGCCGACAGGGTCAAGTGACTTGCCTGAGGTTCACACAGCTAATAAATATCTGAGGCCAGATCTGAACTTCGGTCCTCCTGACCTCAGCCCTGGTGTTCTATCCACTGTGCTACCTAACTACCCCTAACAGATCATGGCAGTTTTATTTATGATTTCTTGAAATACAGTGTTTAAGTTTTTTGCATGGTCACAGTTTTCAGGGAGTCTGATGATTCTCAATTTATCGTTCCTTGACACGTTTTCTGTATCAGTTGTTTTTGACATTAGAAACCTAACAACATCTTCTACTTTTTAAAAAAATCTTTTGATTTCCTTCTAATACATATTACTGCCTCCTACAGTCATTAATTTTTGTTTGTTCCACTCTAATTTTAAGAGAATCAGCTATTTGGGTGAGAGTTTCAACCTTCTGTTCTAAGCTACCTACGCCCCTTCTTTCCTCAGGAACTTTTATTTACATGTAATTTTATTTTCAATCTCTTGCTTATTTTCTTCCTTATTGTCTTATTGTCCTTGTGCTCAAGTATTTCCCCCCTTTCCTCTGATTGTACTCGTTGTGGGAACACTCTCTTCTTATGAGTTTATCTCTTGGGTATCTCTTGGCTCACAGTATTTCTTCACTGCTCGGTTTCTTCTGTTTATTCATAGCTCCAGATTCAGTTCCTGGTTATGAGAATTTGGGCAATGGACAGGCTCTACCCCCTGCAGTACTCCTGGATGGTGCGGTTGGCCCCTGTTTGGTTCTGACTTTGGTTTCCTGGGCTCCTGTTTCTAGCTCCACCTCCTCTAGTATGCCTGTGATCATAGCACTATCAGGTTGCAGGTCCCCAAAACCCCAGATTATATGGAGTGAGAAAACTAGAGTCTTCAGGACCCTATAGGATATCTATAGTCAGAGTATGTGGCATCCTGTATCAGAGCGTTGCTGGCTTTTGTTTCCCTTGCAGCTTCCCTGCCAGAATGCTGCCAGTTTCCAGTCCCCATGCAGGTTCCTTATCAGAGCAATATAGGAATCAGGACCCTTGAAGCATACCCAGCCAAAGTGCTGGCAAGCTTTGGGCCTATCTACCCGTGCTGCTACCAAGAATGCCTGCAGGCTTCTAGATGTTTGTTTTTGTGTAGCACTACACTGGATGAAGGCACTTATTGATTCTCCCTCCAACAAACACACCTTTGAATTTGTTGATCATCATTCAATGTGCACCCTTTCTAAAGCTTTGCTGGCTTATATGTAGGATTCCCCTACAACCTTTTTTATCACATTGTAACTGGAAACTCTAAAACAGGTGATTTTGATGCTTCAATGTCTCTTCCCATATTTTTGATATGTACCATAAAGTGTTTCCCCTAATTAGGTATTTCATATCCTAGAGGAAATTTTGACGAAAGAGGATAGAAGGAAAGAAAAATAATCATCTAGGAATTCCTTATTAAAGTTACTTAAAGTCTCTTATTGTTATGTATGTTATTCTCTACAGATTTATTTCACTAAATAACTTTCAATTGCATTCCAGAAGCACAGATAACTCTCATTTATATAACAAGCCTATTTTAAGCTAGCTTAGGCAATTTTTTTAGTGCAATGATTAATACCCCTCATATTACAGATCAGGAAACTGAGGCACAGAGAAATTAGCTGTTTGCCCCTGGTCACAGAGCTGGCATCAAAGCCTGCATTCAAATCCAGGTCTCCTAACTCCTAGGCCAGGGATTTTTGTACTGTACCCATAAACGTATTACTGTAAATCTAAAAACACTAAGCACTGAAACTGATCTAATCGTTCAACTCAAATCTTGTTTTTAAAATAAACAAATGGGTAAACTTTAAGGAAGAAATCTTTCCCACAGTGAAAGTTATAATCTACCAGTTATGACTAAAACTGTTTCATTAACTGGTGACTCATTTCTCACACTGAAGGAGGATTCATTTCAAAAACAGAAAACAGCTGCAATGTATAGATTTTATCATCTCTAACATTCATCCTATAGTCGTTTTCATAAATCAAAGCATGAACTGACCTTCAATACTTTTTTGATGCTGTTAATTGTTGATGTCAGCAGTGACCTCACTTTCTGATCATCATTCAGGTAGTCAGCGTGTCGGACACACATAAATAAAATGTAGGCTGGTAACCCAGGGATTAAATTGACAGCCACCCCACGTGGTTTCAAGTCTAAAAGAAAAACAATAAAAAAATTTCACATAATGCTCAAAACCACACAAAGATGGTTTTGTGGGTGGCCTACATGGTTAGTCATCACATAAACACAAGTATTTTTTTAGGCCAAAAAAATGTCAGTAGAAAGGATCTTTTAAGATATGAAGTTTCAGTTTCCAAAATAATGCTATTATGAATCATGTCAGTCTATAATACAAGTTTCCTATCGATGGTGACTACTTTGCTGGAATACCAGGAACTTAAAAGGAAGACCCAATGAAAAGTTAATATAGAGTTGGGGCTGAACTGAAACACTGAAATGTATTCTCTATTCTTTCATTTCATAAGCTCATGGCTCCATGGAGGACGCTTCATTCTTGTTCTAAGGATCTCATATTCTTCATAGCCCCATGCTAAACGTCCTTAGAGACTCTCCTATTCCCCACCCACCTTTTCCTTTTATGAAAACATTTCTTCCACTAATACCTTGTTTCTCCATTGTTTTCATGCCATTGTGGAATTTTCTTTCTTATAACATTACTCTAACCACATGTGGTAGTAAAAAAAAAATGAACCAATGCTACTGATCAGCAAAAAAAAAGGAAATCTTTTGTCTAATCCTAATTGTCATGTAATAATATCAACATGTAGGAGTTTGGACCTAAGGAGGACATTTTCAAAAACTTTATGTTAGTCACTCCTTGAAGCTAGATAGCTCTGTCAAAGGCACAGGAATATTAATCCATGTTGATCAAGGAAGCTATTGTTTCATGCAAAATATACTTGCCCAGGATGAGATTCTTGACGAGTTTTTGCTCATCATCCTTCTTATATTCCAACATTCCCTGGAAATCCTTCTCTTTCCTGGGTATGTTCACAGGACGGATAGGTTCATCAATAATCTGCCCAGGAGATATGTTTTCCATCTGCCCCACTGCAGGAGTAAAACAAGAAAAAAAAAAAAAAATATATATATATATATATGTAGAAACATGAAACAGATATAAAAGACATCTATATTCAACAACTCAAAACAGTACTTATTTTGTTTTTTTCTCATAAAACCAGAGAATCATAATCAAGTCATCAAAAAAAATAAGGACTTCCAGAAACCAAATTAATTCTAAATATCTTCTTTTATAAAAGCTAACAACAGGGCTATCTATAAGATATAGATTCTTTAACCTGAGGTCCATGAACTTGTTTATTAAAAAATATTTTATTTTTCCCCAATTACAGATGATGAGAACAAAAAAAAAGAATAAAGTGAAAATAGTTTGCTTCAGTATGAACTTGTTTTTAAAAAGTATTTTGATAGTTATACTTCAATAAAATTGGTTTCCTTTGCAATCCTATATATTTCATTTTATGCATTTAAAAGCATTATTCTCAGGAGTCTGTAGGCCTTACCAGACTACAAAAGGCATCCATAACACAATGGGGGTTTTTTGTTTTGTTTTTTTCAAAATAACACTTTATCAACATTAAATCCCAACTGGCCATCTGAAGAGCATAAATTTTCCAAATTTAAGGACAGATAGAAATCAATTAGCTGGGTGGCCAGTTACTAACTATGAAGCTTAGTTCACAGTCTGTGGGGAAAGACTCAGGCAGCCATGGAAAGTATTCATTGGTGACTTGTAGTAAGGGGCTGATGCCACTTTCTAGCATTGGTTCTTCGCTTCCAAAACAGAACAAAAACACTACCTTCAGGCTTCACACGAAATCAGAGAAAACACTTGCAAGATACAAAGGTGCTAAAGGCTAATATTTGCATATTTTTTTTAGCTTACATGACTGCAGTAACATTCGCCCATAACATAATGTTAAGAACCCCTCTTATAAAAAGAAAACCCATTAGTTGAGTCCTTTCTGAGTTATTCCTGATTTTTATTCAAATACTGGACATAAGACCCTTGAAAGAACTTATAATGTACCTGAAGATAAGTGAAGAGGAAAATGTGGCTACATTTTAGAGGGGAGAGTGCTTGGTACTAAGACTAAAAAATAAATTTCTATTCTCTGCCACTTACTTTTACTAAAAGAAATCACCATTTACTTCAGTTTGAAGAGGAAATAGATTGGGCATTGTAAGTTAAGGATTACATGCTATATAATCAAAAGAAAACCATTAAAAATGATTCTTTTTGATGACACAGGAATATATCATCACTGATTCATTCATTTTATAGATAAGGAAAGCCAGAACCAGAGAGATTAAGTGACTTTCCCAGGGTCACAAAAGGTAATTAGCAGAGCCAAAACTTAAATCCAAGGCCCTTAATTCCAAATAGAGTACTTTTTCCACCACACCATGATGATGGGAACTTATGTTCTAAAAAGTAATTTCATTTTCATTTGCTCAAATCTCTAATAACATTTTTCTTTTATTAAAAAATAATTTAGAAGGCATTCTCTTTTCATATCTGAAGAATGACACCATCACAAGCACATAAAATATGGAAGAAGTAGGTCAATAGTGTCACTGATTTATATAGCCCCCTCAAATAAATGAAATAACATATTAATTATCTTTGGGAAAGTATAGGGTTTCAAGTAGAGTTAAAGAAGTGTAACAGTCCACCTGTGTTTAGGAAAGTCTAAAGCAATCCATCTTCCTGATAATGAACCATTTATGCTTGTGGACAAACTATTCCCTCATAAAACTGGCCATGTCTCATTAATCCCATTGGTAGGGTTGTTTATTTCAAATAAGTGATTAGGAAGGAAAAAGGACCTATTTGTACAAAGATATTTATGGCTTTGTTGTATATAATACCAATAACCTGGAAATAACCTAACTATTCAATGTTTGGAAAATATATAAACAGCCTATAGAATAGCAATACAGTGGAGTACCATGTCAGCATGTAAAGTGACAAATATAAATAGTTACGCCCTGAGCACCTAGAGCTTTGCATAAATGCTAGCTGGAGTAAATAGCATACAGAACAACGGAAAGCCATGTTTATCTGAAAAACGTGAAAGGGGGAACTCACTTTGGAAAGAGCTGTGTGATTTGGCCAGAGGAGATTCTGGGAAGCCGTCAAGCCCCCCGGCTTTGAAAAACCCAGATGTTGGTGCTTCCCTCTCTGGGAACTGACTAGTGTATTCTTTCCTAAATGACTCCTGGTCTGGACTTTCTTGATTCACTTGAATTGCTAACTGCCTGTCTCTAGGCCTATTTTAAAGCTCCTGAGTCCAATACTGCAATACAATATTGAAATTAGTCCACTTATAAAGCCTATAGTGTCCTCTAAGCATTCAAGTGAAAGGAAGAGTCAGTTGATGAGATAACCTTCATTGCTGTCTTATTTCTTAAAATTGCCACAGCCACCTCAGCCTTCAGCAACTGCCACCCTGATCAATCAGCAGTCATCAACCTTGAGGCAATTCATTCCATCAGCAAAAAGACTATGACTTTAAAGGCTTAAATGATGACTAGCATTTTTTAGCAATAAAGTATTTATTTTTAAAATTAAGGTATGCAGGGGCAGAGTCAAGATGGCAGCATACAAGCAGAAGAACTCTGTGAGCTCCTCCCATAACCACCTCAAATACCTATAAAATATGTCTCTAAACAAATTTTAGAACTCCAGAACTCACAAAATGACAGAGAAACAAAGTTCCTGCTAAAGGCAGCCTGGAAGGTGGACAGGAATGGTTCATCACAGCACACTGGGAGCCAAGACCAGTCACAGTTTTAGCCCTAAGGTGGCCAGGACCAGCCGCGGCTAGAGCACTGGGGAGAGTAGATCACCGGCAGCTGTGGCAGTTTCTAGAATTATCAACCCATAAGTGCCAAGGACAAAGTGAAAGGTCAGTGGAACTCAGCTAAATTTGGGGGAGAGGAGTGGGTCCAGCCATCTGCCTCCAGAGCAAGAAGCAGTGGAAGCACCAGCCCTGCAGCCACCTCCACGTGGCTGCTTCAGAGCTTCTGGCCTGCAGATTGCAGGGGGGCCAAGTGATCATTCAGAGGCTAAGTGCTCTTGCCTTAACCTGCCTGTATTGGGATCATGGTCTTGGATGGTGGTCCTCAGGTGCTTGACCAGTGAGCCAAAGCTGGTGGGGGCTGCAGAGAAGGTGGCCTCCTAATAGCTCCAGCAGCTGCAAAAACCCCAGCAATTTGGGACAAAGCTCTCCCTTCTGAAATCAGAGTTCTACTTAGCCCCAAAGTCAAGTAATTGACTGGCAACATGAGCAGGCAAAGGAGACAAAACAAGAACAGCAATCCAACTTTAGATTCCTTTTTTGGGGACAAAAGGGATCAAGGCATGGAGTGGGAGGAGGACAACATGGTCAGAACTCCAGCATCAAAAGCTTCCAAGAAAAATGTAAACTTACTACAGGCCATGGAGGAGCTTGGGAGGGATTTTGGGAACCAAGTGGGAGAAGTGGAGGAAAAATCGGGAGGAAAAATGAGAATGATGCAGGAAAGTCATGAAGAGAGAGTCGACAACCCGACTGAAGAAAATAACACCTTAAAAAACAGACTAACTGTAACGATACTGGGATTTGAAGATCTTCCACGCCCCTTGAGCTTGCTGATGTAGCAGGAAGGGGTGGAGCAAGAGAACGCC
>CM053582.1:445885380-445926120 GCA_028627135.1 Pseudochirops cupreus
GAGATGGGAAGGACGAAAGTGTGGTCAGTCTTTCTCAGTGTGTCCATTGTGGAGATGTTCTGTGTGGCTACACATGTGCAGCCTGTATTGGGTTGCTTGTCTTTCCAGTGGGGGTGGGTGATGGGGGAGGAAGGGAGGGAATCTAGAATTTAAAGTTCTAAAATCAAATGTTAAAAAAAAACATATATATAAAATTATTGTTTATATGCAACTGGGAAGTGAAATGTGTGGGCACTGGGGTAGGGAGATCCATCTTGCCCTGCTGGAGGGTAGGAAGGGGTGGTGGGGGAGGATATAGGAGAGAGCACATTGCGGGAGGGGGTGTGCGGTGGGGTCGCTGTTTTGGGGTGGTGGGTGGGGGAAAGCTGGAGAGAAAATTTGTGGCTTGGGATCTCATGGAGATGAGTGATGTGGACTGGAGATGAACAAAAGTTAATTTAAATTAAAAAAAAAAAAGAAAAATGTAAAAGGAAAAAAAGGACCAGGCATACACTATACACAGACTATAACTGAAAAAAAATTCTATGTGCATATGTAAGAGTATACTCATAAAGATCAGAAGGAACTGAAGTCCCTGACAGTGGTAGCTGCATATTTAAGTATATTTATGTCATAAAACTAATGAAAGAAAATATAGAGGATAAACCCACAAAGATTACCAGTATTTCTATATTATCAACAAAATACAGCAGGAAGAGATAGAAAGAGAAATTCTATTTAAAATAATTACAGAAAAATATGAAGTGGAAAAATATTCCACTCCCTCATTTCTCTAACTAACAACCTACATAACCCTTTCCACTTCTCTGTCTTTGCCCCTACCACTCCCACACACTTCAAGCAATGAAAGGGTGAACTTGAGGTTGAACTGAAACTGCTGTCATGCAGGAGAACTCTTTATAATGGAAAGATACTAAAAGGAATCATTGTATAGTAAAAAAAAAATCGAATTAGAAGTTAGAAGAACTAGATTTTACACAAGTATGGCCACTAATAATCTGTACAGCCTTGTCCTTACTTGGACAAGTAACTTTAATTCATATTCTTCATCTGGGTTGATTAGGTGTTTGCTAACGTCTATTCCAGCTCTAAAATGGTATGATTTTATTTACATTATGATAGGGAGAATATTTTTTAAAAATATAAACCCATTTCCAGATTTAAAAGTGAAATAAAAATTTGAAACATCTACAACTATGTTCTGTTATTATTATTTTTTTTTTATTAAAGGTGCAGCAGAAAGAGGCCTTGGAATCAAAAATCCTCCCTGCTACTTACTACCTGTGTGATGTTGGACAAGTTGCTACCCCTCCCTGGGTCTCAGTATCTTTAACTTTAACTTTGTCTTTAATATGAAGAGAACTGGGCATTCCTCCACTTAAAGATGTCCCATTAGCATTTCATTTTTTTTGCCATTGCAAAGAGTAACTGTAAATATTTTTGTACAGAAAGGTCCTTTTTCTCTTTCTTTGATCTCTTTAGGGTGTAGGCCCAGAAGTAGTATAGCTGGATTGAAGGGCACACACTGCTAAGAAACTGTGTAAAATTCCCAATTGTTTTCCAGAATGTGAAATGTTGCATGCACTTTCAGGTGAGGTCACTGTATTTTTAATTGTACTCAATTGTTTTACTTTCTTAAAAGAAACTTGTCATGAAGAGGGACTAATCTGTAAATGTTTATAATGCAAAGCCAAAAGACATCAGTAAAACTGTAATGGTGGGATAGGAAAAAAAAATGAAACTTTTTTCTTGTTAAAAATCTTTATAAGATCTGTAGAAATGAGAACAGGAGTTCTATCTCCTATGTTGCAATAGAAGTTAATAAAGGATGTTGCACATGAGATTGATGAAGCAAGTACAAAAATAAGCTAATGTGTTGCTCCCACCACTAAACATATTTCTGCCATGCATTTGCAGAAAAGCAGGTTTTGTTTTGAAGGCAAGGCTATTTGATCAAAAAAAAGTTTTAAAAAATTTTAACTCTAAAAACCATTGATAGAATCACTGCAAGACTCTCTTTTCTCCCTGTCCCCAGTGAACAGATAATTGGGGGCAAAAAATAAAGGGAGTTGGATTAGATAATCTCCAAGATCCCTTCAAGCTTTGAATCTGTATATGATCAAATGCACACAAGTTTACTGGTGCTAAGTACTGTATAGGATGAGTGAAAACTTCTCAATTTGGGGTGGTTAACTTTTCAAATTGCTTCTGTCAATCACTTTTATCTTCCTTTGTCTGTTTTCCCGCCGTGGTGGGACCCTCCCCTTATCTTTCCTTGCGGTCCCAGTTGGGGAAGTATTTGGTGAAGTATGCCTCTCCACCAATGAGAGAGGAAACAGTCAGGTTAGGTTAGGTTATAAATTCCAGCACTATCTTTTGCAACTTGCCTCTTCTCCATGATGAGTCATGGGGAAGACCTCCCTCTTCTCCCGGAGAAGAGAATAAAGTCCTGCTCTTATCCTAAGAGATCTCTGTGTTTATTTCTTTTCACTAAATTAAGGATGAAGGATATTTTTCATCCCAAACAGTATCATATAGTGTTCTTTAATATTTTAATTTAAAATAGTATCCATTTTAGATCACTGTATTTTAAATGAACTAAAAAATGGAAAATTCTGGTAACTCCAAGGTTCTGGGTTCTAAAAGGTTCCAATGAAAGTCTAAAAATCCTTTATTTTTCAGAATTTTCTAAATTTCTTTTTTAGCAAAAATAAAGAGGTGGTAGAGACAACTTGTTTTGTTGCCATATTTTATCTTCTCTCTGCTTTTCTAAAAAAAGCAACTTATGGATGCATGTCCAAATCTCAATTAATAATGATCAAAATAATGACACATTTAAACCATGCTTTAATATTTGAAAAACGTATGTCTCACAGTAGCTCTATGAAGGAGGTAGTACAAATATTACTTGTTTTATCATTAAAAAAAACTGAGGCTCAGAAAGACTGTGAAAAACAGTTACTTAGTTGGTAAATGTCAAATCGGGATTAGAACCCCAGTTCTATGATTCTTATAAGTGCTGCCCTCTTGGAAGTTTATCATAGGTTCTCATCAAAGACAACCTCCAATAACAAATCTCTGCATCCCTTAATAGCAGTTACTAATGCCTCATTTTACTTCTAATCCATGCACTGCCGATTTGAGTGCCATATGTATACCTATGGACAGAGCTGGAAATCAGATTAATGATTCATACTTAGCAGTACCTTAAAATGATTAGCACCTCATAAGATTAAGAAATCCTACTCTTTCACCTAGTAGGCAGGCTTTCGGAGGCTATTACAGACTTTTTAGTTTTATGGATTTCTACAGGTATGTCTTAAGTATATCATTAGGGGTCACTAAAAGTCTAACTTGATTTGTCAGAACCAGACAGGCTATAATTGCATATGAATTTTGGCAATGGCTGAATGTTACTTGTAGTTTTTAAGTTACCCCACAGCAAAAAAAAAATTAATTAAAAATTAAAATTTTTTAAAAATACGAATAAATCCCTAGTTTTTAGGGTTTAACCATGCAACATGATACCAGTCAGGAAAGCTGGATTCAAGGCCAGGTTTCAGCCTAGCTGTGTGACCTTGGGGAACTCATTTCTGCTCTACAAGCCTAGTTTTCTCGTCTGTAAAAGAGACACAATACATATACTATTTAACTCAGGTGGCTGTTGTGAGAAAAGTACTTTGTAAATCTTAAAGTACTATGTAAATGTTAGACTATCTTAATAATAGAAGTTATTTGCTTGCTGTAACTTGTTTAGAGGTCTTATGTTTTAGAAGAA
This sequence comes from Pseudochirops cupreus, assembly GCA_028627135.1. Taxonomy (NCBI): domain Eukaryota; kingdom Metazoa; phylum Chordata; class Mammalia; order Diprotodontia; family Pseudocheiridae; genus Pseudochirops; species Pseudochirops cupreus. The sequence goes on from CM053582.1 coordinate 445,889,159, forward strand.
TGATGTACACTGGGGCAGCTAGATGGCACAGTGAATAGAGCACGAGTCAGGCTCTATTCACCAGTCAGGAGGACCTGAGTTCAAATCCAGCCTCAGACACTTAACACAAAAACTAGCAGTGTGACCTTGGTCAAGTCACTTAACCCCAACTGCCCTCCAAAAAAAAAAGTAAATAAGAATGTTGTACATTGTGGAAAATATACTGTTTCCACAAGATTACACAAAGAATGATTACATCTTGGAGATTTTGATGTGTTAGGGATACATAAACATACAAGTAATTTTTGGTTTTGGGGGGGGTTTGGGGTTTTTTTTGCTTTTTGCAGGGGGGAAGGCAGGGAATTTGGGGTTAAGTGACTTGCCCAAGGTCACATGGCTAGTAAGTGTTAAGTGTCTGAGGCTGCATTTGAACTCAGGTCCTCCTGACTCCAGGGCTGGTGCTCTATTCACTGCGCCACCTAGCCACCCCAGTAATTTTTAAAATATCCTAAATGATGATAAGACTTTTTTTTTGAAGGTAAAAACAATTTTTTCAAATAGCCAAAAGTAATCCAGAACTACAGCTAAGAATAAGGTGGATGAACAGGACATATTTCATATTTCTTTCTTTCTTTCTTTCTTTTTTTTTGCTTTTTGGATGGTGGAAAGGCAGAGCAATTGGGGTTAAGTGACTTGCCCAAGGTCACATGGCTAATAAGTGTTAAGTGTCTGAGGCCAGATTTGAACTCAGGCACTCTATTCACTGCACCACCTAGCTGCCCCTTATGTTTGTCTCTAAAAGAAAAGAAAAACGACTCAATTAATGTGGCTGCTTTTCTTGTGTGACCTGAAACCACTCCTAAAGATGACTCCAAGAGATCGCAATGCAAGTTTTAATCATTGGAAGCCATGGATAGCCACCCAACATAACAATTCTGATGGCCAACAGTCACTTAGACCATATAAACCATCTGACTCATCACTTCTAGTTTCACTTCATGGGTCTGGACTTGTCGTCAAGAGTCTAAGGTTTAAATTCCAGCTCTTACATTTACAAGTTTTGTGAGTGTCAATTAATTCTGTGCCTTAATTTCCATATTGGAAACATGGAAATAATATTTGTGCTATCAATGTCATAGTGTTTTATAAACATTAATACATTACACAAATATGAGTTATTTCTAGTAATATTATTATTTGGGCAAGTGATTCTTGTTTTGGGGTTATTCAGTCACATCCAACTATCTGTGACTCCATTTAGGGTTTTCTTGACAGAGATGCCAGAGTGGTTTGCCATTTCCTTCTCCAAATCATTTTATAGGTGAACTGAGATAAACAGAATGAAGTGACTTTCCCTAGGTCACACTGCTAGTATGCGTGTGAGGCCATATTTGAACTCATGAAGATGAGTCCTCCTCATTCCAAGCCCAGTGCTCTATCCACTGTGCCACCTAGCTGCCCCAGCAACTAATTAGCTCCCTCTGTAAATTACAATACAGGACAGGATGTAACTTTTCATGGAGCAGTTCATATTCATTCACCATCTTCCTCCTGCATGAGATTGCTTTGTTGCTATATTAAGTATATGAAATTCTGTATCTTACCATAAGCTGCAGGGGGGAAAAACAACCCAGACATGAGCAATATTCACAAAAGCAAGTAATTTGCTTTGTAGCAAATATTCATAAAAGCTATACCTTCCAGTTCTCCAATTTTTTTAGCAAATACTTTCAGCTGTTTCTTCAATTTCCGGACAGTCTTGTCCTGTTTTTCAAGTTGTTCCATCAAATCCTAATGATCAAAATGAAAGACAAGGGATGAGAAACAGAACAAACTCCATTCATATGCATGAAGGGAGAAGACACAGTAAGTCACGGAAATAGCAATTATTAGTTATACAAAAAAAAGGAGGGGAGGCTCCGGAAAGGTTGGATGGTGGCGCTCCCTACCTGACTAACACTGGCAAGCCTGTAAAATTCTTAGACAATAAAAGCCAAACTTCATAAATACTCTGGGCATTCGAACCTTAGGCAGCATGATGGAAACAAGGCCTGAAATGCTAGTATTTTAAGTAGGTCCCATGCAGATGGAACAGTAGTAGCACGATAACAAAAAGATGTGTTGTCATCACATTTGAACATGTTCTACATGGAAGTAAGAGTGAAAATAAATTTCTCTGGAAGTATAAATAAGAGTCTAAGGGGAAGTTTTAAAGGAAGATTGAGCTTCTTGGATGCATTCTCTTTTCACTCAACACATGAAAAAAGATAGGAACCACCCTCAGGAAATGTCAGAAATTATTTGAGAGCTAAAACATAAGAGAAAAAAAGAAGCACAATAAAAAAAAATGTTGAAGAATTCTTTTGATTGAGTTCAGAAGTGTTCAAAGTGGCAAAGTGTAGGTTAAAGAAAGGGTATTGCAGTCACATGGGCTGAGTGACCCTGAGGAAATCTGTTACTTTAAGTGGCAGAGAATGTGCTGACCCATACTGGTAAAGGGAGTTTCCTATGCCAGTGAAATCACAGTTCAGTCCTATCCTATCACAGCCATAACATTTACTGTAATGTGAACTCACTTTGCAATAAATAAAACAGATGTAACTCATATGCAGGCCACCTTTTGAAACTCCTCCAAAAAGACTTGGACACAGAGCAAAGGGAAATGTAGGCAGTACTAACCGTGGGCTTAAGATAAGCCCCTTTTCTAGGTATTGCTAAACTCTACCAAAGGACAAACTACCAAGAGTGTTTTTTTTTTAAGACCTTGACCTTAAAGGAACTCATGATAAGAAAAAAAGCCAAGCAAGTGAGAAATAGAAAAGCAAGCAAGCAGGACAAAAAACTGTGCCCTGGAAGATAAATGGGAATTGGAGCAGCATCCTAGCTGGGCTTTCTGTACTGAATTCTGCCATTGCGGGTTAAGCTGAGAGCCATCAGGCATTAGCATTTCTCTAAGAAAGGCAAACACTAAGGAGCCAAGGATAGAAATCTCACAGCTGGCCAGTGGCCATCCCAGCTGCAGGAACAGAGCTGTCTGCGAGGCTGTCTTGCAGTCACTCCATCCCATCCTCAATCCCAAGCTTTTCCAGAGTCAGAGGGAGATTTACTCTCACTATCCATTCTACTCCCTGCTTGTGTCTCTTTGTTTCTCCCTTGTTTGGCTTTTTACTATCCAAGGTCAGAGTCCAAAAATAAGAAAAAAGTACTCTAGGTAATTTACTTCCAGTAAAGTTAAAAACTCCATGGAGCTTGGAGAGCACGTCAAACTCTTTACGAAAAATTCTAAAAGATAGACTACAGGGGCAGCTAGGTGGCACAGTGAATAGAGCACTGGCCCTGGAGTCAGGAAGACCTGAGTTCAAATGTGGCCTCACACGTTTGACACACTTATTAGCTAGCTGTGTGACTGGGCAAGTCACTTAACTCCAATTGCCCTCCCAAAAGAAAAAAAAGACTACACACAAGGAAAGAAAACCAGTGTCATATGCAAAAACAAAAAGATTAAAAAATAATAAACGAAGACTCAAAGGCCTTGATTCTAATTATAACTAACTTATACATGAGAGTCAACAGATATGTTATTTTCCATGTAGTTAAGAAGAAAATGAAAAGGAAGATCTTCAGGGGAAAAAACAAAAGAAGGGGAGTCAAGAATATAGAGTTATTAAGAAAGATGTAGGAAGAGTAGATTTTTGGCCAAAAGTGAATTTAGACATCAAATTTATTTCTCAAAATAAGGAGTTCAGATGTACATTTTGTATTTTCTTTTCTTTTTCAAGTCAAACTTTGTTTCCATCACATTGTAAAGACAAGGGTTAATAACAAAGCAAACACTAAAAATGACATATAACAGAGAGACGTGATGCCACTCGCTAAGAGAAAGCTGTGGGGGGAAATAGGTTTGTGAGACTGAAGAGGATTTCCTTGGAAAGAGTGAGCAGCCTCAGCCTGCTGTTCTGTTAGCAATCCAAGTAGCAACAAGACAACAGAAAAACACCATCTGTGGGATTTACATACAATCATCCGTTTGTAAAGTGAAATCCGATATGATTGAGAGTCCTTAGGGTCATCTGCATATAATTCCTCAAAATACTGAAAAAATAGGCACAATTGATGTTTGCTTTTATCCTTGGGGGACTTTAATATCTAACCAAAAGCAACTTAAAATTATTTTAAAACAAAAGTACTGAAACCTCACATTCTCAAAAGACAACATTTGTTCTTTGCTATAAGCCCCTGGTCCTCTTAACAACTATAGTTATTCTGATTAGCAGAAGTAACATTCATTAAATATACTAAATATATTAACTTATATTTATACACACACACACACATACATACATATAAATGGGTGGGGAGTGGTAAACACTGAAGTATATAGGTAAAAACAGGCTGGAGCCAACATCATGTTTTCCAGTGGGTAGCAGGGACCAGTAAGTCTCCTGTCTTCCTTCTCCCAGCCAAGCAGCAGCAGGCCTGGGCACAGCCATCACCTACTGGGGATGGAAAGATAACTGTAATGGTCCCTCTTTTGGACCAGGTTAGACAAGGTGGCAAGGAGCAGCGACGATGTTTCCCCTCACAGTTCTCTTCTGGGAAAGAGTTAAATAATTTGAGGACTATGCTCATTAAATTAGGAAGAAAGGCACGGAAGGAGCTGTTGCCCGGCAAAAACAAGCTCAGGAACCACCAATGTCTCAGAACTGCTCTGGTGTAGAGAATAATAATTTTGAGCATTCTAATTTGTTTATATTCTGATCTATCATCTAAAAAGCTGCATAAAGAGAGGAAAACAGTTGACCTAGACACCAAGATCCCCTGCCAAAAAGTAAAGCCTTAATAATTTAGATCTGTGATTTAAGCTCTGAAAGCAAGTAAGTTTTCCTTCTGAAAAAGTAGCTTGCTATTAAAGAAATGTTTGAGCTACAAGTGAAGAAACAAAGAATATTTATAATATAATGATACTGTTTCCATAAGTCACACATTACTTCATTACTTTATGGTCATATGCTTTAAAAAAGATACACATTTTACAAAGGTTATAATAACACTGAAAAAGACAATTATTTTAGGCAAGAATTTAGGCTCCAATTTTATTGCTCAGAACCAGGCAAGGGGGGTTCACTTCACTGAAACATAATTTTAAAATATTTCTCAAGAATGTGAGAAATTTATGAATATTAATATTTCTTAAAGAGATTTATTTAATTGTAATTTTTCTTTAAAATGTAATACTTTTAAAGAGATTTGCTCAGTTAAAATTGCCTTTTTGTGTTTTATGGACTCCTTGGACAATCTGGTGAAGCCTATGGACCCCTTCTCAGAAAAATGTTATCAAATACATAAAATACATGGGATCACAAAAGAAACCAATTATTTTGAAATATAGTTATCAAAATGTTAAAGAAAATAAATTCACAGATCCCGTGTTAAGAACATCTGACTTAATTGCTTATACCATGAGCCATAATGGAGATTTCCACTCAGTAGCTGAATGAGAATTGATATTATCAATTTCTTAGCTCAGCTTGGGTCTTAATTCTCACTTTATCAGTGGTGTTGACAAGTGGCTACTCCATGGGCGAAGGGAATTAAAAGTCTGTCATACTATTTCTGTCATGTGACAGCAATCATACAACATGACACAGAATCTCCTTTGATAGGATGACAATAAAGTTCCCTACAGCTCTAGATCTATTTTCCTCATTCACTTTTCAGTTAGACAGAATAAGATAAGTTGAATGTACATAAAAAATTAAGTCTATAGTGCCTTCTCAGGTGTGGCTAGTTTCCTGCCTCTCAGAACCATATAATAGAAGGATCATAGCATGAGTATCATTGAGTTAAGAGATACATGCAACCACTGAACAAGCATTTTTTTCATTCCTAATGCTCCAATTGAGTAATATTTTACCATCATATCTACTATACGGCTTCTAAAGTAAAAGTATAACAGTCTGTAATCACAAAAGGTAAGGCATTGTCTAATATGAAGAATTTAAGTAGCCCCAGAGGTATTAAAACAGGGAACAGATCAAAGTGAGTAGAATTGCCCCTGCCCTGGTTCCTTACCAAATTCTCATTGGTCAGTCGGGTAATCTCGTGCTGCAGGCTGGCTTCAATGCGGGCTTCTGGTGGTAACTGCAGGTTCTGAGCCAATAGCTGCTGTTGGCGATTGTTTTCCTCCTTTAGACTCTGGATCTCACCACGCAATGCCTCTGTTTCATTGTCATGATTCTTTTTCTGGGACTGGAGTTGTGATTCCAAGAGTCTGTGTAGTCAGTAAGAGGAAAGAAGTTTAATATACTTATTCATTTGTTAATTGTTTAGTTCATGTTTGGGATAATATTTAATTGTTGATTTGTAAAAGAGGAGGGGGAGGTGAGAACAGATACTCTAAGTGATTCAGTGTGCCTTCTGACTAGATCAAACTCAAGAAAGCTAAAACAGTGTTCAGAAAGGAGACTGATGCTTTGATAGATACTATCAAACTGAAATAATGTGTGTTTTTCAACATTGTAGAAAAGTCAAAAAAATTTACACATTCCATTCTTTTTAAAGGCATTAGCATATTAGAAGTGGAGGACTAAGAACTGAAAAGTCAATGAAACAAACTGGCTTATGGGGTATAAACCTTGGCATCTGTATTAACAAAATAAGGACTTTGGGGGAAAAATATTTTCTTTCAAAGCCCAACATTACTTCAATAGAGAAAAAAATCTGCAAACCCCCAAATACTACTTGGGGGTGGTGGTCTAGATGATTAAATATGCATTTAAGTATTTCATAATGACCATTCAAAATAAAGCTTGGGTTTGGAGTTCCATTTTACTTTTTGTTTCTCATATCACTTTTCTGCAACTAAATCATCTCTCATTTCCAAAGGATGGTGAAGTCAGGAACAGGGACCCATCAATCTCAAGAAACACAGATCAAAGTAGGTACTTCTGAAATAGGTCCTCATTTTTAGATTTGTTCATCAGATGCAGTCAGAGCCACATATGTCAGTCCCATTTCCTATCCCTTTCTGGAGACAATGTAGAGTAGAAATATTAAAAATATCAGTAAAGGAGCTAATGGACAGTTGTATAGTCTTGTACAGTTGAACAAATCGTCATCTTTGTTTAAACTACTATAGTAAGAGCATTAAGACAGAAGAAAGGACAGTATATTACCTTTATTATCCCCACTCCATTATTATTACATCTCTATAGTTGTGCAAACTTAAGAAACAGGACTACGGTTAGGAATTTATTAACAAAATGAAAGAAAAGATATTATTAGGTTAAAAGCATCCCCTATAGTCCTAGTAGGCTATTATTGTCCAATTAATAATAGCATATTAAAATATCTGATATTTTTGGAGACTATGAAAGTTGTATTTGATCATTTTAAACCACTTTGACTGCTTCATAATTAGAATAAAACAAAATAGCATTCGAGCAGCAGCATTAAGAAATGTATATGTAATTTCTTTACATATATATAATATTTTTACAAATTTTCTCTTCCAAATATCAATACCAAGATAAAATCTGTATTTGTTTTAAAAAGATGCTTTTTTAATGATGTTTTCTTTTCAAATCTCCATGGGCTCGGTGTGTCATATTTGAAGGGTTAATTCTATGTGCTGAGCCATCTTAGATTTTTAGGTTTTGGATTTCATGACTATAAGGAAACTGTCCTAATTCATAATTTGATCATTTGTAGTTTCAAATATTAAACAGCTTCCATGTCACCAGTAGTTAGAAGGTTAAGTACTGTAGGCACAGACCTATCTTGCCAACAGCTTACTGTTTTCTTTTGAGTAATTCAATCAGCAATGAGGTGATTTGGTCTCCTCCCCAGGGATGGGAAATGACATCTACATTCACAAGTATCTCAGTCTCTTCTTTAGCAGCACCACATGACAAAGCTATATGTATATGTCTGATGCTTTGTCACATTTTGCCTATGAACATAGTTAGTGCATGAAAGAACCAGCAGTTAAAGAGGCCACTATTTGTTAGTGAGAAAACAGGAAGTGATGAACATTCCATTGCGAGGCAACACATATAACCTGTTGGCTTGTTTTAACCCTTCATAAACCAGCCACAGCTCTTCATCCTCATTCAGCTCATGACAATCCATAGGGAATGGTCTTCCAAACCAAATGAAAAATGGAAAACACAAAAGGGATACATGATGGTAATGAGATGATGGCATATGAAGGACAAGGCTAGCAAATATTATTTAACATTCATGATTAGGATTAACATACTTTCTTGACCACAGATGACAAAGTTACTACAAAGATCAGCTTGGTTATTTAAATAATTTTTTCAAAGAAAAGACAAATCATATGCAAAACAGAGAAAATTAAATAATATGCAAAATACAGAAAATTATAAAGAAATTACATAAAAAGAGTCCTTTCTGCTTCTTTTTTTATGGAATAATTATGATATGAATAAGAAACAACAGAAATAAGAAAAAGCTAGACTCTGAATACAAGAGAAATTACATGCAGCACACAATAATAAAGAGATTAGCTGCAAAAGAACAAGGCCTTTAGCAGGTTTGGTAGCCTGTGGCTGTAGCATGAATTCCTGGGATGAATGAACTGCTTTCATTTCCTCAATAGGAACTGTAATCATGAGGAACCATCTGAGTTTGTGCAGGAATGGGATGGGGAAAGCATGCAGCTTGTATATGCAAACATACACACAGATTAACGACAGACTTTAGTCACTACAATCAAATTCTGAGATTCAAATACTGTAGAAAGGTACAGTGGTACTTATGCAGAGCAGCATCCTTCCGGTGCTTAGTATATGTACCTATCTATCTCCTGATACCCTGTATAACCTATCAGGAGTTCTAAAAGTGCCATATTACAACATTCTGAAAGCGGAAATTTGTAACATAGTTATAGTGCTTCCTGTCCTTTCAAGATGGTACATGATGTAACTGAGAGAACCTTGTAGCCTGTGGAAAGTTTTTGACATATGTCTAAGTTCATGGTCCTTTATTTCAAGTTTTATGAGGTTGTGAAGGTTGTGTCATTGGCCCCTTTTCTTATGATCTTATGAGCTACACAGAGCCTGATGAAAATAAGCAAGGTATTACACATACACACGCATGCGCATGCGCACGCGCGCACACACACACACACACACACACACACACACACACACACACACACACACACACACACCCTCTCTGTGTAGGCTTCCAAAGGTTGGAAATGGGAGCAAGCAGAGTTGGGGTAAGATAAAACTGGAGTCAGGATTTTCTCAGCCTTGCTTAGACCAGTAGAATATTTAAAAAGGCCCTGATCTTGGTCATGATTGACTCCCTCGAAGCAGTCAGGTAAGGTCACTAGGGAAATATGAGTCAAAATGGATGTAGAAAAAGGCCTTTACCCTTCCAGACAACATGTTCTAAATTTTGGTAATGACTTGAAGCTCCAGATAGCTTTAACTACTCCTCAAAATCTTAAAAAATAACAAATACTGAACAACAGAAACATAACAACCAACAACTGCTAGTGTGATCTCAAATACCAACCCTATTTCAGAATCTACACTTCCCTTCAGGCAAAGATGCTCCTAAGAGTTCTCTATCAGTAATTATGTGGATGTGTATCCTCAGCATCTCACACAATGCCCGCCGTGTAGCAGGTGCTCAATAAAAGCCTGCTGATTGACTGATACTACATGTTTTAGATGAACTTTTAAATAGGAATAATTTAGAAAGGTTGGATCTAGTCTGAAACAAATAAATCACTAATAGATGATAAGTTATTGCTATATAAAAAACAGTTGTGATTCAACAAGCCAAAATAAATAAAAGAACCAAACCAACCTGTTAGTTTCCTTCAGTCCAATGTATGCCTGTGCGATTTCTCCTTTGTCTTTCATTTTCTGTACATCTTCTAAGAGGATAGTGGAGTCTGTCATTGTATTCTGAAGCAGAGAAAGGTATTTCCATCATGAGAAATAAATAGTTTTGGGTTCTCACGTAAGGGAATTTTTTATTTAGAGGACTACACTGAGGGACTGGCTCCTAATCTGCAACCTCCAAAATCCCTGCTGCCAATCTCTCTGGTGTCAGTACTATACTTTAGGCTTGAGGCTAGGGGTTTTCACCTTTTCTGTGTCATGGACCCCTATGGCAGTGGAGTATAGCCTATGGACCCCTTCTCACAATAATATTTGCAAATATATGAAGTTAAAATACATAGGATTACAAAGAAAAACAATTATATTAAAATAGTTATTAAATTTTTTAAAACAAATTTATGGATCCCAGGCTAAAATCCCTTGCTTCACAACCAATCCAGTACCTAGACAAGGAACATGTTTATATCTATGTTCTTTCTTTATATCTATCTATCTCTCTATCTATCCATCTATCTATCTATCCACATGTACTCTTGTCTAGTAACTAGACTATTGCATCACTCTTGTGACCAAGCCTCTGTCTCATGTACCATTCCTGTAACTTTATCCCTACCTTGGCACCCTGGTTGGACTCACAGTTCCTCTGGGGCTGGAGTCCTGTCTTGTTCTCATCATCTTCTGCAAAACTAGAGACCTTTTCCTGAACCCCACCACCTATTGCCAGACCCCTCTGATTCCAAAGCCTTGCTGCTTGTCTCCATCAGACTTCTTCTATCTCCTTTTTGTCATTCACTTTCTATTACAGGGTCAGCTACTATCTGTCTACCTCAGGACATCCCTAATGCCAATCTGCCTGCCTAGATATTTGCCTGTTACCTACTGCCAAACTCCCTGGGTATTACACCCACCTGTCTAGACTTTGTCCCATTATCCATGACTAACACTTTATTGGATTACCTGCCTTGTTTGGCCTCTACCATTGCTATTCCAGGCCCAATAATGATAGTGAAACAGAAATCCCAAACAACTAAAACATATCAGAGCAGTCACTATCCCTATATGGAGAATCACTGGCTTGCCTCTATGGAGTACATGAGTGCTTTAAATCAAGAGCGTCCTGAAAGGTGACCTGAAATAAACAGGAATTACTTAGAGGTCCTTAACAACTCCACTGTTGGTGGAACAGTCTCCATTATTGTTTATTTTTCTTCCTATTGTTCTGACCAATTGTTGCAACCACTTGGAATGAATTTTTTAAGACCTACAGAACTGTTGGATCTTAAATGAAAGCATGTTACCCATTTTATATTACTCTAGAAGCTCCTAGTTCAGAGACTGTGATATCAAAGTTGCCTACATTTTATACTTTTAAAAAGCAGAAAACAACAGGAAAAGTTGCACTATCTAAGTAGAACCCAACTAACATCTGAATAGCCATGTCTCCATTAGGAAGAGCTTCTGTAGTGATAACCGTTAGGCTGAGGAGAATGGCAATGTTAGTTCTGGAGAAAGACTTTAGCTCAGGCTCTGCTTCGAAACAATGCAAAGTTGGTGGAACTGGAAGGTTAGAAGAGCACACATTTTTCATAGAGCGCACCTCAGATTGTGAACCTACACCCAGCCCTGTTGGTTCCCTACTAGCACTCAATTTACTGAAACATTTATTGACTACCATGTACAGTGCGCTAACATTTGATAGAAAGATGTCTGTAGTGCTGTGGTAGAGTAAATAATCTATGCCCTAAACTGTTTCCCCTGTTACCCATAGTTCTCCATAAATTCCCATTATGAAATGTGAGTTGATCCGAAAATAGTTTTTAATTTATGAAGATCTTGTTTTTTGATAAATTTAACTGGAAATCATCTATTTCACATGTAAAAAGTATTTGTAAACTGAAATGAGGATTAAAGAGAGATAAATAAATTTTTATAAATCCTTTATGATTACCTTGTCCTCCTGGAAATCACAAATTGGAAAGCATAAAAGAAGAAAATAAAATCTTACTTCTATAAATAAATACCATCTTGACTCTCAGAATACAAAAGTAACAGCAAAATGACCATGATCACATTTCTCCTAGGGACCCAATGAAGTTGTACAGAATAAAACCCGCAATAGACATGTGCTTATTTTATACTCTTGCAATCTAAGTCTGAGAAGTAAGTTGTTGGGTTTTTTTTTAACCTAAGTTTAGCCTCTTTGTCTTTAGGATTTTTTTTTCAAGAGTGTATAGTCAGAATTCTGACTTTTGGAACAAGTTATTTCCTGGACCAAAGCTGATCACTGGTGCCAGATACCATTCACAAGAAAGGATATTACGTATTTTTATAGGTATCACAAACACATGACAGAATATTATTTCTATCAAAATCCCCAGCAATAATGACTAAGCATACAAGTCATTTTGGATTTTAAGTAAGATCTCCTAAGCTCAGGAACTATGTTTATTTTACTTTATATGATGCTTCAGTAAAATATGCAAAAAGGTTTCTTAAATGATTTGGACAATGATGCTTCTGCCATAGTTTCTAGTTAGCAGTACTAGGTTAATATGCTTGTTAAGGTATATATACCAATTCATTTTCTTTTCTTTTGTTTTTTCATTCAACACACATTTATCAAGCACTTCCTGTAGACACCATAGTTCTTGCATTCAGGGAGCTTACAATCACTTCCTATATAGACTTATGCAATACACTGCTAATTGGACTTCCTGTTTCAACACTGATTCATTTTCAAATATTACCTTTAAAAGCAAAACACAAAAAAGGCTCATGGAGAATTCCATTACCATGTCCAAGTGGCAGATTTTAAAATTCATTTTTAATACCTCCCACAGAAGGTTATGAGTCATTCTACTGATGTCAACATTTTTAACATGAAAATTTCCTCAAGTAAGAATGCTACAGAAGGTTTTACTTTAAAAAGACTTTTCTTATACATGTGCTCTATGAAACTTTCCATAGGATTTAGGATTTCACATGTTCCCTGACCAGCTTAAAACAAAAATATTGTCTTTTTTTTTCCATCTGTTCTGTTTTGGCTGCAGAAGAGCTAGCCGAGAACAAATCTATTCAGACACATCTTCCAAGAGATAGGAAGTGCAGGAACTGGCATGATGGTTTCTTTTTCTTTGTGATTCAGTGATCCCAGGTCAATTTACATATTCACTAACACTTACCTTAGGTTGAATAGCCTCTTTCTGGCTCACCAGCTGAGACCTCAGGATGAGGACTTCCTCTTTTCTAACATCTAGCTCTTCACTGACTGAAGTCAGCTGCTCCATGAGGACTCTGTAGGCAGGAGCACCTGGAGCAGTCACTTCTGGAGCGCCCTTTTCACTGAGGGCTTTACGTAACTCATTCAGTTCATTCTTTAGTTTCTTATTTTCTGATTCCAGTTCTTGACGCTGCATAAAATAAAGTCATACCATTTAGATTCACATATTGCTTGTATACTGCCTTCAAGTTGGTACATTGGAATCATGTTGTGAAAGAACAATATGGTAATACTCAAATGGCTAAAGAGAAAATGCCTCCCTCTATTCTATCTGGAACTCTGTATGGTGGAATTAAAGGTGTTGTGCATTAAGTAGAATTGAGTAAAGTGAATAGTAGTTTGCTTCATAGTACATAACCCAAATTCCAGTGGAAACTATGTTCCGGGCCTGCTTGCCCACGGTGTGGTAGGAGCACAGACCTAAAAAGCCTGTTCTGTTCTATAGATGTTCAGTTTAGCTGGGTTGTCCCCATTCTGAAGAACCCTAGAGAGAATGACTGGTTCTTGGTTCTATCCAAAGTCCAAAAACAGAGTTGAATAAGGTATTTCCAGTTAATAACAAGTTCAAAATCGTTAGCTCCTTGAAATATTTACCAATGTTCTCTTTTATGGCTTTGGTGAAAATGATGTGGGAAAACAACACACTTAAAAGGTCTATCTATATTTAATGTCTAGCAAAAAGCATTTTATTTTTGCTAGAAAAACTGATAGAAACTTCTGGCTTTTGTAAAAGAATGTCACAGGAGAAGAAATAAGGAATTGATTTAAACGAAGATAAAAATTGTGAAGATCATTTTGAGGAATCTAAATTTGTGCAGAAGGTCAGAGAATTGAATTTGGGTAGGAGAAATTTGGGATAGTTTAATAATACACTGGAAAGCAACTTGAACTAAAGAAGAGGAGAGATCACTCAGAAGGGCAAAATCTAAGAGAAAAAAAGTATTAAGAAATATAGGCTTGAAAAAGAGAAGGTAGTTGTAAAGCAAGGTAAATAAGACAACTTGTGAGTCCAAAAAGAAGTTAGAGAAGGAAAAGGTATGGCCAGTTAAGCTTGTATTGACAGAAAGGAAAGGAAGTTGGTTATAGCTCTCAAGTCGTTAAGAGATGATGAAAGGCTGTGAAAGCTTCAACAAGGTGCTTTGGAGACGAGAAATTTTTGAACCCACTGAACTGGTTGAATGACTGGATTCAAAGAGTAGTTATCAATGGTTCAATGTTAATTTGGTAGAGGGTCCCTAATGGAGCACCGCAGGGATCTGTGCATAGCCTGGTGCTATTTGATATTATTACCAATGCCTCTGATAAGGCAAAGATGAAATGCTTATCAAATGTGCAGATGATACAGAGCCAAAAGGACTAGCTCACGACTGGATGACAGGATTAAAAAGACTAGAACAAGGCTTAATCTAATATGACATTGAATAAGTATAAATGTTAAGTCATACTTGGGTTAAAAAAAATCTCTATGAGGAAAATGTGAAGGAAGCAATCATTTCTCTTTCAAGCATTCCAGAATAGCCCTTTCCCCCTACCCTCAGCTAAGGACATAACCTTGAATTTCACCAAAAAATAAATGAAGCCATTTCCTAAGAGCTCTACTTCTTCCCTTCTCTTCTCAAATTACTCAGATATCTTCTCCAACTATCTCCTTCTTCATTGTAGCCAAATGGAGAGGCTAAAAGTTGTTCTATATTGACAAGGGCAATTCCACATAATCTTGATCCCAATCCTTTTTGCCTTCACTAAGACTGCCTGCACAATTATCCCTACTCTCTCTATAATCGTGAATCTCTCCCTATTTCTTCTTCCCTACTGTCTACAATCCTTCCCATGATTCCCTCTTCCTTAAAAAAAGAATAAAAACTGTTGTTTGATTCAACTATAGCTATTGTCATTCTGTCTCTTTTCTCCTTTTCTAACTCCTTAAAGAATCTGTCTACACTAGGTACCTCCACTTCTCCCCTCTCACTTCTAAACTCATTTTAATCTGTCTTCTGATCTCCTCATTCAACTGAAGCTGCTCTCTCCAAAGTTGCTAATGATCTCTTAATTGCTAAATTTAATGACCTTTTTTCAGTCTTTACTCTTCCTGACCTTTCTTCAGCACCTAACACTGTGAATTGTGGTTTGACACTTGCTTCTGGATATGCTCTCCTCTCTAGGTATAGCTTCTTCTCCTATCTGTCCTACCAATCCTTCTCGGACTCTTTTGATGGATCTTCATCCAGAGTATGCCCACAAACCAAGGATGCTCCCTAAATCTCTGTACCAGGCCTTCTTTTCCTTCTATATTATCTTCTTTGGTGACCTTACCAATTCCCAGGTTCAAATATCATCTCTATGCAAATAGTTCCCTAGGTTCACAACCTTGGTGTTACCCTTGCCTCCTCAATTTTACACAAATCTAATCCACTGCTAAATTTTGTTGTTTCTATCTCCATAATATCTTTCATATATGTTCCCTTTTCTCCATTTACACTAGTTCAGGCCCTTATCATTTCTTACACAGACTATTACAATAACCTTTTAATTCATTCCCATGACTTAAGTCTCTGCCCATTCTCATTCATCCTCCACTTAGCTACTCAAGTGATTTTCCTAAAGTATAAGTATGACCGTTCGCCTACTCCAAAAAACTTGCCTGGCTCCCTATTGCCCCCAGCATCAAATATGAAGTCCTTTGCATAGCATTTAAACTACCTTTCCCATCTTCTTATGTTTTACTCCTTTCTACACACTTTAAAATCCAACTATACCTGTCTTCTTTCTGATCCTAACACAGATACTCCCCTTCCTGTCATAGAATCTTCATACTGAATGCTCTTCATGCCCAGAATATTCTGCTTCCTCCCCTCCACCTGTTAAAATCACTGATTCAAGACTCAGTTCAAATGCCATCTTCTATAGAAGACCGTTCCCAGCCCTCTTAGGTTACTTTTCTTTTTCTCTGCATGTATCTTGAATATACATAACATATATGCATATGTTCCTTTAGTTCATAAAGAACACTTAATGAATGCTTGTTCACTAGCTAGAAAGTTTTGTTATTCATCTATCAATAGTTCCCTCTTGCTTTCAAAGCTGTCAAAATTACCTTGAGTGATTCATATTCCAGTTCAGCACCTCTAATTTGAGGTCTTTCTTCTTCCTAGGAGAAAATGAAATAAAACAACGTTTTATTTCATGTTTCATCATAATTCTTGGTATATTTACTTATCCTGAAGGACACAGCTTGATATTTATCAAGAATTCTATACCAATCTCTATGACTACTATTTGGTATCTAATTTGGGGGTTGGGAGGGGAAGTAACTTCATTCCTTTGAAACCTTTCTCTAAAGCAGCAGTTCTCAACCTGTGGGTCATGACTCCTTTGGGAGTCCAAAGACCCTTTCACAGGAGTCACAGGGGGAACCTAAGACCATCGGAAAACACATATTTCTGATGGTCTTAGGAACTGAGACACAGCTCCTCTATCCATCTCCAGGAGGGTCCGCCCACATGCAGATATACCCACATACGAGAATTAAAGGGTCGTGGCATTAGGAAGGTTGAGGGAAGACTCCAAAGGTATTGAGTTTACTCTGCTTGTTTGGACAGGCGATGTTGACATTGGTCAACTGATGGTGGGTACCTTGGCCTTGCTTCGGAGCATTTGCTCCTCCTTTCGGTCCAGTTCATCCTGCATGGTTTGCTTTTCCAGCTCTAATTCAGTTACCCGCTTCTGAAGCTTGAGGAACAAGGACATATCCAGAGGTGCTTTCTTCTCACTTGGTTCCTATACCACAAAACATGTCACCATCAGTGAGGATCAAAATAAAAATTGTTTTAAGGAAAACAGGAAAATAGGAACTATGTCAGTCAAAACACATCCTTCAATAGGCCCAGAAGAAACTTCTTCCTAAACCCAGGCAGGTATACATTCTAGAAATCAATGGGGTGATAAAGGTGTACAATTCAGCAACTTTTCTTAAGTCCTTACTATTTACAAACACTGGGCTGGTACAGTGGTGAAGACATAGTTTAGATAAGAAAGTCTCTGCCCCTCCAGAAGAGTATAGTCTACAGGAGGAATAAAAGAACAATACATGTCAGGAAAGACTTCCTGGGGGGAGCAGCCTTTGAGGTAATCTCTAAAGTTTGAGAACAACTAAGAGAAAGAAAAAACTAACAAGAAACAATGTATCTTGGGGCCATCAAATGTTTTCTTCCCTTGTTTTTGTTTTTTAAGATCTTTCCCCTTAACTTTCAGGGAAAATGATTAAATGGGGGGGGAGAGAAGGGAGAGATATATAAAAGTAAAATTTTCTTTCAATATTTTACAAAAATTTCCCTTCTTATTAAAAACAGAATTAGAAACACCTAAAGGTAACTATTTAGATCAAATTACCAAAGTGACCCACCGAGCCCCAGCTTTTTAACAACTCAACTCTTTAAGTATCTAGGTGTAAGTCATGGAATGCCACGATCTGAAGAATTAAAGTTGAGGGTCACCCAAAGAGCAATGGAGGGGTATACAGTGAATGTGAGTAGGCTGCCGCATGCTATCAATTAAAAATTTTTATTCTTAGCTAGACTTTATATAGGACCGCAAGATTTGCAATGTACTTTACAAATATCATCTCATTTCTTCCTCACAGCTGCAAGGTAGGTGCTATTGAGGAAAATAAGGCAGACAAAGATTAGGAGACTTGCCCAGGGTCCCATGGCTAGTAAGTGTCCAAGGTAGGATGTGAACTTGGGTCTTCCAGAAATCTATCTATTGCTCCACTTAGTTGCCTTAGCAATGTGGGAAAAAAAAAAGATGTCGTCAGAGAAATGTCTGACCAGAAAAGAAAATGGACCAACTGTATGGAAAGAGCAAGGAATGTTCAGCTGACAGCTCATGTGCTCCACTGAAATCCATATAAAGATGAGCTCTGGAGAGGAAATTCTTGAGTTAAACATGGGGCATTTTCAGGACATGGTGCCATTTACTCACAAATAACCATGCCTCCAGCTTTTCCTAAGTCCTTCTTGCTCAGACTAAACTGGAGAAGTAAGAGATTCAGGGTTTGGGGTCTTGGAAGGTAGAATCATATTTATTTTATCTTATTTATTTAATCTTAAAAAGCCTTTTTATAATACAAGCAATTCTTTTGGAATAAAAATATTCAACCTTGACTGATCTGTTTCATGAGTTTGGGCCATCATTTACCAACCTAGATTTTCTTTCTATTCATCCATAATAATAAGTCTGTTCAACTATAAACTCCAGATAGCCCTTGATGTTCCCCCCTTGAGGACTGATATCATAACTTACTCTTCACAGCCTTTATGAGGAATGACACAGCTTCACGGACATGACATAAGCTTAGCTTTATTTATTTACAAGGTTGCCATTATTCATTCAAGGAATTAGCCACTTCTGAAGGCCTATTTTACAGAAAAAAATTCCTTGTTTTAAAGAGACTTTTTTCTCTACTTTGAACTAAATGATGTGATAAAGAGCATTCTTCTTCTAGGTAAAACTAAGAGAAGAAAGGAAAAAGCTGTTTAGCTCTTTTTTTTTCTCTGAATCAAATATAAAAATAGAAGAACTGAACTGAAATTATCCTATCTGAAAAACGGGAGGGTTGATGAATGACTGGACAACCCAATACAGCACTTGATGAAGTCTGAGATTATTGCAAAAGGTTCCCTTGGTTTTACTGCTCATGATACAAAACACAAAAATAAAAGCAAAAGCTTCTAAATTTTTTCCTAAGCATTGCTATGGAACAAAATTACATTTATAACAAAGGATATTGATCAGGTTCAATGGTTTTGTTAGCCTAATTGTTGGGTTTTTAAATTATTAGCCAAATAACTAGAGCAGCACCTAAGCATACGCAGCTCAACCCTCTATATTCACGATGTGATTTCAAAGTAGTATGTTTGTTTCCATTTGTGAATGATAAATAACTTATCTGTGTTCCATACAGACCCCTGATAGATTAAATTATTTCAGATACAAAATTTGAGCATGAATGAGGAGTTGTAAATGAGGCAGTCAATTATTAATAAACTGAATAAATAAGCATTTACTAAGTGCCTACAATGTACCAGGCATTGTGATAAGTGAAGAGGACACAAAGAAAGGTGAAAGATAATCTCTGCTCTCTAAGAGTTCATTGTCAATTAAGAAGAAAGGATTTTTCTTTCAAATTAAGTACAAACCAGAATTAAAATATATATTACTTTTGGTAGAGTGGAAAGAGTATTAAACTTGTGATCAGAAGACTCGAGTTCAAGTCTAACTGATATCTATCACCTATGAAATCTTTAGCCTTCTGGGTCTCAGTTTCATCTTCTGCAGAATGAGGAGAATAATACTTGTACTACCCACCTCCCAAGGTTATTCTAAGGGAAGTAATTTGTAAACCTTGTAATGCAATTTACTTTAGCATGCACTACTATTATTGAAGTATCAATACAGCAATTCATTAACTGATGCAATAATTATACAAGGAATCTAAATTCCGCAATAAAAATTGTCATGTGAACACAAGTAGTCTCATACTACTCTTTATTGGAGAAGGAGGGGCAATGCTATAAAACTCACCTCCATCCTCAGTGGAATGTCTTCGGTCTCTGTAATTTCAGAGCTAAATGTATACTCAGATTCATTGCTGCTGTGGGTAGAGTCAGTTCTTCTGTGTCCAGGTTTAGGGACATGCTGAAATGCAATGGAAATATGGAATGAGTGACAGAGACTCCTTCCATGTTTATTTGCTGATAATCCCACCCAGACTTCTTTCTATACTGATGTTGAGGTAGTAGGTGGTACAGTGGTAAGAACATTGGGCCTGGAGTCGGCCCAAGTTCTTATTTGTCTCATACGCTTACTAGCTGTGTGACCCTGGACAAGTCACTCAATCTCTGTTCACGTCAATGTCCTTACCTTAAATTGGGGATAATAATAGCAACTACTTCCCAGCTTTGTTATTAGGATTAAATGATAATATTTTTAAAGTGCTTAGCATTGTGCCTGGCACAAAATAGGCCCTATAAAGATGTCAGTTATTATTATTATTACCCAGCTTATTTGCTACAGGACTTATTTTTTTCAGACTTACATGATCTTCAATCTCCTCAAGGAGAAGATACCTTTCCTTCTATTATACTGAATGCTCCTCAAAAAATAAACAAGCAAAATTTAACTTATATTACAACTAAGCATGTCTGATGTCAGCTAGGGGAAAGAAGGAGAGAAGCTGCTGCTCTGAGGTTCCTCTGAAGGGGCCTGGATCTATACCACAATCAATCAATAGACATTTGGTAAGTGCCTACTATGAACTAGGCACTATATGAATAATCTGGTTAGACATCCCTACTTTTCCAAGAGAGAGCACCCGTGGCCCACATGTTCAAGAAACTGGCAAGGAAAAAATATTTCTCCTCCTTCAGGAAAGGGAATTGAGGGGTATGGGTAGGAGCAAGAAAGAGTGGGCTGAAGAATGAGACAAAAAGGAATGAAGGCAATGTGTTGCGATAGAAGGAACACTTGACTGGGAATCAGGATATTATTGCTACTCTTGCCCCTGCTGCAAAATATGTGACCTTAATCAGTCACCTCACCTCTCCAGGTCTTGATTTGATCTGTTAACTAGAGTCCGAACGTGGTGATCTTTCTATAGTCTTAATGGCTTCTGAACTTTGAGCTTCTCTCTGATTATCATCTCTTATCCTCCCACTCTTCCCCAGGCTCTTACCTCCTCCTAAATCTCTTAGCCTGCATCATGATCTCCAGTTTGTCTCAGTTCACCATCACTATTCTGGCTTCACTCTTCACCATTTATAATCCTGACCACATGGCTGGTCATTTTCATCAACGCACTGTCATCTACCTGTGAATACCTTGCTTGCTATCTTTTTGCTGCTCCTGTCCTGAAATCTCCAACTCTGGTTTTCCCCCGACTATCTGCCTTTTCTGCTCCTAGTCCTGAGTATTGCTCAAGAAAGTCACAAAACTCTTCTGACTGGGATCACCAAAAGAGTCCAGGATGAACCCTACCTGGGTCCCCACCCACTATACAGGGGTCTTTTGATTAATTCCCTACTATATTCTCCACAATAGCTGTTCCAGGTCTCTTCTCAAGACTTCCAGTTCAAACACCACCCCCATCTTTCATACAACTATCAAAATAATCTTCTTGATATCATAGTTCTGTCCCATGTATTGCTCAAAAGCCTTTAGGAGTTCCCTAGGTGGCAGTGGATGGAGTGCTGGACTTGAAGTCAAGATCTGGGTTCTAATACTTCCTCAGACACTAACTAGCTATGTGTTTTTAAGCACATCACTTCAACTCCCTCAGCCTGTGACTTCCTCTGTAGAACAGGGATAATAACAGCTCCCACTTCACAGGGTTGTAAGGATCAAATTAGATAACGTATGTAAAGTGCTTTGTGAACCTTAAAGTATTACATAAATGCCAGCTATTTTTAGAGCCTGTGGGACATGCAAATGCAAAAACTATAGCCTGTTACTTAAAGTCCTAGACATACTGGATCCAACCCATCTTTTCAATCTTCTTTCATACAATTTTCCGTCACACAGTTTATATCCTAGCCACACAAGACTACTAGCAATTACCCTACTTTTTTCTGCATGGTCCAGCCTCCATACTCTCACTAGTATTATCTCTGACATTTTTCTGTTCCTTCAAGGCCCAGCTCAGAGACCACTTCTTCCATGATGCTTCCTTTTATTCTTTCAGAAGAAAGTGATCACAACCCTCCTCAAATACTCTTTTTTTTTTTGTCTTTTTGGAGTGGGAAAGGCAGGGCATTTGGGGTTAAGTGACTTGCCCAAGGTCACACAGCTAGTAAGTGTTAAATGTCTGAGGCTGGATTTGAATTCAGGTCCTCCTGACTCCAGGACCAGTGCTCTATTCACTTTGCCACCTAGCTGCCCCTTTCCTCAAATAATCTAACAGTGCTTTGTCTAGATTGTTCCTTTGCTCCTATCGTACTTGACCTTGTATCATACATATTTGTTGTATATGTTATATTCCTCCCACCACTATTAGATTTCTTATGCTCCCTGAGGACTTTTTATTGTCACTTTTCATTTTTGTGTCCCTGGTAATAAATACTGTGTATTACACAAGGATAGGCCTTTAGCAGCTGACTGAATTGAAATGAATGCATGGAAATGGCACCAAGAAGGAACAGTATGGGATGTTAGTCATGCATACTACTTGGAGAACCCATTAAGAAGGATGGACTACCTGGAGTACTAAAAAAGCAGACCAAGTGAGGTCACATTAATCTCAACTTTGCAAACCTCAAAGAGTTATGCTGTTATCTGTTATTATAATAAAAGAAGGAATTGCTTTTAATATTTCAACAGTGACAAATCATAAGATATCAACTCTCTTTAAAAAAGTGTTCTTTGTAGAAGGAAGTGATTTTTATAAGGAAATGGGCAGTTTGTTTCTCCTACTGTCCACTCCCTGCAGGCTAGGTGTGTGCATGTTATAGGCTAGGAAGGAGGTCAAGCAGAGAGGATATTGTACAGACTCAGTTGCCCATTTCCTTTTTTTTATAATACTAGTCCAAGCACAGAAGAAAATAGGACGACCCCTTTAGTAAGTAAAGCATATATAGTTACTCATGAGCTCCTTGAATGGCAAATACTGTCAACCTGATTTCCATCAGAGTCATTATCTTACTGGCAGCTTCTTTGCAGCATGTGCTCAGTAAGTAGCTGTGTATAGAGGATGCTCCCTGGACCCATTGGAGAAGCTGTTCCTGCCTCTCTTTTTCATTTTCACCATAGTGTGACCCTTCATTTCTCCCTCATATTTTAAGGACCTTGGTTAGGAAAATGTTAAGCATCTATCTTCCTCCCCGGTGTAGGAGGCATTATATGCAATTCTATCTTCTAACCTTCATTTGTATACAAATATAAATCCTGTCCCTTCAGACAGCAGGAGAGCTAGGACACTCTGTTCTCCCTGATGGTAGACAGAGTTCAGGATATGATATATTCCAAATTTCTTCTTCCCTATTATATTCTAGCTTTGTAACCTGGATAATTAATAGGACTATTTAAATAACCAATCCCACAGAATCAGTAAGAACTTGAGGCCATGGATATTAACTACAAAGTACACTTTAACATGTGTGTGTGTGTGTGAATAATAAACATGGAAAAATCATGGGAAGAGACCTATTTTTGCAACTGAAAACATGGTCAGGTTTTCTTGTAGAGGTTGATTTGAATAATTAAATTTATAAAATGTGCCCAGCAAGGATGGAAGTGAATCTATAGAACAAAGTCAATCTGTATTCAATTTTATTCAACCAAATATCAATATCTTATTTTCTTCAAGTAACTTACCACCATTAGGGTCATCTCTTCCTTGAGATCATCATACCGCTCCTCTAAACGACTGAATTCATTCAGAAGGTTCTGGTACCTCAACCTTTCATCATTTAGATCAAGTTCTAACTGTTTTGTTTCCTCTACTAACTTCTTTTCCATGGTCTCTGACAAATAAAATATGAGAAAAAGCTTAGAAAAGATAGACCATTAGCATATACCAAAAAATCCAACTTAATCCAAAAAGGATTTATTAAGATAGGGTCTGGGGCTTCAACAACATAATAAAAAATAGCTCCTGTCCTCCAGAAACTTACATTCTTCTTTGGGATGAATAGAAAAGATGTCACATGCAAACAAATAGGGCTGTGTGTGTGTGTGTGTGTGTGTGTGTGTGTGTGTGTGTGTACATATTCTGTTCCAAAATCATCATGGATACATATCACATCTACGAGGATCACAAAGAGAACACTAACAATTCAGAGGTTTCCTACTGAACGTGGAGCACTGAGCTGAGCCTGAAGGAAGCTAGGGCTTGACTTCTCAGAGCTAAGAAATGGGGAATGGCAGTTACACAGTAAAGCATATTGATGGAAACTAGAGTGTTGAGTTTAGGGAAAAGGCAGGTAGACCAGCTTTCCTGGAATGGAAGCTAAATGAGGTAATCTTGGAAAAAGCAGCCTTATGTTCAGATTGTGATGGTCTTTAAATCCTAAACCAAGGAGCCTGGAGGGAATAGGGAACCACTGAAGGTTCTTGAACAGGAGAATGACACGATCTTACTTGTGTTTTAGTAAAGTTATATTGGCAGCTGTGTAAAGGATAAATTAGGAAGGAGGAAGACTAGAAACAAGAATTAATTAAGAAGCCGCTATGGTGATGAAAATCTGAAGTAGGTGGCTATGGTATGAGCAAAAGGAAGAAGACAGATGCAAGAGATATTGTAGAAGTAAAATGGATAAGTCTTGGTAACTTGGAGGTACATATACACACAGATATTTATTTCTTCTTTTCTAAAAAAGAAAAGTAATTCCATTATTAAAGATATTTATTAAATCTAAAAGATAAAGGCATCTTTGTTATAGGAATACCCTAACAAACTTATAGTCGGAGTAAAAAAAAATCTCATTGTGATAAAAGGGAAATGAAACAATTTCATTTTGTGAATGAAAGGATATCAACTACTTCATACTCTGGTATGAAGTATGGTGAATATAAAATTCCTAATAAACTCTTTTTCTTACTGTTTTTATGTAATGCCTAAAGAGTAATCTCATTATGGCATGTGTCTTTTTAAAAATCTATTCTAATACTGGTTAAAGTATCCTTTAAAAAAAGGAATGTTTCTCAGATCTCTCTTGAGGTCTTATCATATCACTAAGACTCAGTAGAGTTGATTTAACAACTTGACAGTCTTCACTTCTGACAGTAGCTTCTCCCATACTCTTACTTCCCCATTATTTTCCCATTCCTGACCTCTGGATAACCCCTTACCATTCACTTCTTAGATTCCTATTTTTGAATTGCTGAATGTATGGGAGAAAATTGCAGAGCCAAGAAGTTTTGGCTGGAGTAGAGGAAAAGACATTGATTCCTTTGTTCATACCTCAAAATGAGCCATTTGATACTTTCATCTTTCTAAACTTCTATTTTCTCTCAACCCCTAGGCCATGATTTTCTGCTCCCAGGTTACTTTTTGACAGCTTTGTCAGCCCACCCAGAACAAGGACCACACTTTTTATCTATCTATAACACTTGAGTGAGGGGGTGTGGCCAGTTTCCAGATTGGTGACTGCTGTAACTGGGCCACAATGGTAGGCAGGCCTCAGTCATACTTCACTTTACTCCCTAGTCTTTGACAATCTCTACAGCAGGCCTGAACAACATATGGCCTATAGGCTGCTTGTGGTCTACCAAAGGATTTTGGGCAGCCTAGGAAAAATGTAGAGGATGTAAAAGAAAGTAAAGATGTAACAAGTGCTTTGTCCATGCCCTGCTTAACCTGCCCACCACTAATCACTACTGTGCCCATCATGTAACTTGGCAGATGGGCTGCCACTACACATGCTTTCCTTTTGGTCACATGACCCACAGCAACCAACCATTGTCAGTCTGTCTCTAGTCTGAGAGAAGCAATTTCATGACAAATAAAACATCTTAAGTAATAAGTGTCATTAATTGATATTAATTGAAATTTTCCTTTTTTATATGGTATATTTGCAAAATGGTTTAATTATTAATTATACCGTTACTTGGAAAGTGAGCCACTAAAAACTTATATGCAGACAAAGTTTAGCTTATTTTAATTTTGGCCCCTATCTACTGCCAAGTTGTGCAGGTCTACTCTACAGTCACCTTGCCACCACGTGCTTACCTTTTCTTACTCCCCACCCCACTTCTACCCTCACCTCCCCAGTTCTGGAACCAAGATCAAATCAGCCCTGGCCATCTCTCCCCACACAGATTGGCTTCCCGTTTGAATGCAGACTCCTTGAAGGCAAAGATTGACTTCTCTTTTGTATTTGTACTCCCAGTGCTGATATAGAATAAGCCCTACTAAATGCTTTTCCATTCATTCATTAAATTCCAACAACTTTGTGTTATACTTCACATGCTAAATAGACAAAACATCAGGCATACATTTCCCAGCTCTCACTCTGATTTCACATCTGTCTGCAGTTATCCTTTCCTCTTTTTTTTTTTTAAATAATCCCAGAGACATTCCTCCTTTTGTAGCCCTTTAACTTGTGCTCTGGATCTTATCCTCAAATGGTTCATAAAGAATTTTGCTTTTACATTCATCCCCACTCTTTCTAGCATCTTTAATTTCTTCCCTACACTGCCTCCTTCTGCTCTAATTGAATGGTCCAACCAGCCCATTCCTGACCACAAGTGACTCTCCCAAGTAGGTGTTTAGAAGACAGGTTCTATTTCATTCCTATCTTTCTTGATTAAATTCCTCAACAAGCAGTTTCCACTCACTGCATCTACTTTCTCCTTAACCCAATAAAATTAGATTTCCTTTCTTACCACTGCATTGAAACTCTTCTAAAGGTAAGGTACTGAATTTAATCTCCATCTTCATCTGTCTTTATATTTCTATTACATATTATGCACTTTACCAGTTCTTTTTCAAACCCTTCTCTTTTGACTTTTTTTTGGACACCCCATTTTGCCCCCCTCTCATTTTTTTCTTTGTTCCTCTTCTTAGCCCAAGGTTTAGTCTGAACTGCTTACTCTTATGCCCCATTCAGGAGTGGTTAGTTGTATCACTCTAACCACAACCTGAATTCTGATGACCTTCAAACCTACATCTTCAGCCTTACTTTCTTGCCCTTTCACTTGTCAACTACGTTACACTTAAATATCTATCCTCTTCATGTTTGAAACAACGTATCAAAAATTTGTCTTATCTTTCCTGAAAATATATACATTTTCTCAATTCCTATTATCGTCTTGATGTTTGAACTCAAAATTTTACATAAATTTTTTATTCCCTTCTCTCTTCCACCCACCAAATCTAATGAATTATTAAGGTTTGCTGATTTTCTCTATAATCTCTTCCACTTCTATAATTGATACCTTATTGTAAAGGTTTGCATCTCCTCCTATCTAAATTATGTTGACGTGCTTCTTATGACAACACTCACGAAAGGCATAAAGAAGCCATAGTAATGGTGCTATGGGGCTTATTTGGAGACTGAATTAATTACAAATGGGTATATAAGAGGAGGTGGGAAAGATTGGAGAAATAACCTTCTGAAGGAGGCAATTAAACGTCTCTGAAGACCACCGTTTTCCTCCTCAAGGAGGGAAAACCCTACTTTGTAGACCATAGCTCTGATGGATAAACCGCCCAAGGAACATGAAGTCACATTGCATGAACTGACATTTCTGGAAGTAAATTCTAACCAAGATCAAAGTACAATAAAAAGAAACTATGTCCTGCAAAATTATACAAGGTGAGCCGGCAATTCTCAAGCTCAAATCTGGCAGAACACAATCCACAGAGCATCCCCTACAGAATGTCCCTCTCTCCCTTTTACAGTAAGACTTTCTGGTCATTTAAAATCATATTTAACTGCTACATAATGATTTTTGTGTAGCTACATAACTTACTTATATAAAAAAAAGAAACAAATGGTTATAAGGCCAAGCAGAGACAGAGGGATATACTAGAAAAAAGACCTTCCAAATACATCCCCTATCATGGGAAAGTATGGGATGTCAAAGAGTTGTAACTGGTACTTTGGAGGGGGCAGTGGATTAAAGTGCATGAAAGCAGATAGATTTTTTTTTTCTGATTTAGAAAAGAACTCAAAGGATAACTGCTCACTCTCTGTCTACTGGAGGGGACAAAGAGTTGATCTTAGAGGAGGCATTCTCTCATATTCTCATTATAATTTTCTCTCAGTGTCTCTCTCTGTCTCTGTCTGTCTCTCTCCCATGATCTCTCTCTCTCTCCCATGGTCTCTCTCTCTCTCTCTCTCTCTCTCTCTCTCTCTCTCTCTCTCTCTCTCTCTCTCTCTCTCTTTCTCTCAGCTTTTCCTTTCTGGAGGACTTGAAGAGTTTTTACCTATCTCTCCCTGTCAGTTTCTCTAACTAGGAATTTCAATGTAACCCAAGAAGAACATCTAACAAGCCAAATATACTTTACTGTGCTGTCCAGATTGCCTGGAAGTACTTTCCCATCAAGTTGCAAGCATCCAGAGAGAAAACAGGAGGCCAAAGTGTAGAATTCACACCCTTCCTCCTCTCATGAACTTTCTCCTTGTCCATCTCCCTTTTTTTAGGTGTTATGTCTACTTGGACAGTGATGTCTACTTTATATGATATGTAAAAATGTTAGAATCTATTAAAATTAAGTTCCTTATGGAAAATGCTTAAATCACTGAATGAATTCCCATTCTGATGGATGATGAGTTGCATATTTGCATTTCTCTTTCTCCTGCGTGACAGGAATATACTCCTTTGTCACCTCAGACTCTAACTATCCTTAGCTTCTTTCAAGGTTCAGCTCAGGTGCCATCTCTTACAGGAAGCCCTCCTGATTCCCCTTGCTATTCATGTTCTCTTCCTCTCCGCAGTAGACAAGGTTTCCTAAAAATCACAGACTTTTTTTTGTCTTTGCATACTCAGCACAGTACCTTGCACATCCCAAGCACTTAATAAACGTTAGTTGCTATTGTTGAGCTAAAAATTTTCCCCGAAGTAATCAATGTATATTTTCACTTTTTATGCTTAATAGATGAGGCAGCATTGCACAGTAGATAGAAAGGAAGATAGGAATTCTATTAGCCAGAGGTGAAAAAGGGGGCATATGCCAGACAGAGGGATTCACTTGTGCAAAAGAAGCTCCTGTTTCACTAGAATCATAAAATTTTCAGGGAGGCAGCAAGGCACAGTGGATTGACAGCTGGCCTCAGAGTTAGAAGACCAAGGTTCAAGTCCTGCCTGGATACTAGCCAAGTCAGTTAACCTCTTAGTGCTCTAGGCAATTCTCTAAGACTAATTTGCTGAGAAGCTGATGACTTGCATTGGTAGAAGGAATTTCCTAACTGGGGAGTTCCCTGTATCATTAAAATCACAGGTCCAATCCCTACCTTTAATAAATGGACACTTTTGATGATGGCTGTTACTATTTATACTTCTATTTTCAAAGAAAGACCCCTGAGAATCTAAGTTGTTCATTAACATCTGCCAAGATGCACAAGTGCCCAAAGCTAACAGAGCTTTTCACAAGACTCTTGGAACATGTGTCAAAGAAACATTTCCATGAAAAAAAATCAATAACAGTTCTGAGTACTGTAGAGAATGTTGGCATTACAGCAACATTCTTTTCAATGGTTTGCCTTACCTCTAGTTTTTTCCTTATTCTAATCCATCCTACAAACAGCAACTAGGATTATCTTCCTTATTAAGTTAAAGCCCTACTCAAAAACCTACAGTGGCTTCCAACTAAGGAGAAAAAGATTAGATAATTTGGTGCTTAGCTGATTCTAAGGGGTCTGCATATGGTGCATGTCACATAGAAGCTTCTCAATATAAGTTTAGCAAATGAATGAAATATTTATTTCAATAAACACTTATTAAGTACCTACTCTTCACAAGACCATTATGCTATGCTCTGATGATATAAAACCAAAAATGAAAGAGCTCCCAGCCTCAAGGATCTTATATTATACTAAAGATAAGTTTGTGTAGTGAGATTCTCATTAGGTTGTACAAGACAGCCTTAAGCCCTTCTCTCTTTCCTGCTGGACTTCTTTTATCCTGATTCCATATGAAGAAGAAAGTAAACTTCTTTTTCGCGGTATTTCTTATAGAGTTTTTTTTTCCCTTTTCTGTTCTAATAGGATCAATGGTCATTTTCTTTTTCTTCCTTTTATTGTTGATAGCTTGTGCTGATTTCTCTTTTCTGGTAATCTTGGGATTGCAAGAAAAATACAATAATCATGGCACTGGGAATAAGCTCTGAGGGAAAAAAAGGGTTGGCTGATACATAAACAACCACGTTAGGAAAATAAAATACGGATAACTTTTACATGACTTATTTTTATAACAATATAAACAAAGTTGATTTTTTTAAAGCCAAATTTGAAACAGCCCCTGGTGGGTTAGGAAGGAGCAAGACTGAGATATGGGAAGTTATTTTAAAGAGAAGAACTACCAACTTCAAAATCAACAAACCTGTTATCTCTTTGGCCTGCTCAGAAATAAGACGGTTGAGTGTGTCTTTTTCCTTTTTCAGCAATGTATTTTCTTCCTTCAGATCTGATACCAGCTGTAAAATAAAACTATTAACGTTAATGGTTTAAATGCCTACACCATGATGACAAATACAAGTGTACTGGAATGAAAATTCACCAAGTTTATCATTGAAGTAAGAGTGGACTCTTCATCTTAATCCTTTCCTCAAAGTATGGAATTCCCAGTGTGAAAACTTCAGTTATGAAGAATCCTATTTTTAATGAATGGACAGAGAATCCCAATAAGGTCTTGGAGGGAGTGACTAAAAAATGTTATACTTTATATACATTGAAATTAATTTAGATATATTTATCAAGTTGATAGTTGAGCTCAATGTTAATTTTTTTAATAAAACTTTAAAAAAAAACACAGAGATTTTTGCCTTGTATAACTCAGCAAAATATGAAGAGACCAAGGGTGATTGTCTATGTTACTAAAGGCTCCTCATGATCCGGAAAGTTAACATTTAGAAACAATACTTGTGCCATATCAAAATCTGGAAGCATATTCAAAAGAAGCTTCTTTTATGACAAAAAGAAACTCTTTCTGATCATATACAGTGCTCGTTCCCTACTTTTCACAAAGATGCAAAAGTCTCTCCATTCTTAAAAAACAAAAACAAATTCTCAGAGCCTATAATCCCCACTCCTTGTTCTAGATCTCACCTCTCTTCAGATAAACTGCTTGACAAAGCCAACTACAATCAATCTCCACTTCCTCTCCTCTTGCTCTTTTTTAAATGATCTGCAACCTGTTTTCTGTTAACAGTGCTCAGCTGAAACTGCATTCTCCTACGTCAACAATGATCTCCAAATTTCCAGTTCTAATGGCTTCTTCTCAAGTCTTACCCTTCTTGAACTCTCTATAGCATTTGACATTATTGATCATTTTCTTATTCTCTTCTCTCTGAGTTTAGATGACTGTGTTCTCTTGGTTCTTCTCCTACCTGTCTGACCCCTTCTCAGTTTCTTTGCTGCATTTTCACCCAGGCCATGTCCAATAGTTGTGGGTGTATCTCAAGGCTCAATCCTGTGCCCTCTTCTCCCTTCGGGTTATCTTGGTGATCTCATCAGATCTATATATTGAGTCCTATTCTCCTGAACTCCTGTCCTATCATACCAATTGCCTTTTAGACATCTCAAACAGAATATCCTGCAGGCATCTAAAACTCACTCTGTCTAAAACAGAACTCATTATCCTCATAAACCCTCCCTTCTCCCCAAATTTCCTATTATTGTTAAAGATACCACCAGATTCATAAAGATAACCCATGTTCATAACTTCAGCATCATCCTCAACTCCTCTCTTCTCTAGCTTACCTCATATATCCAATAGGTTGCCAACTCTTGTCATTTTTACCTTTACAACATTTCTTGTATATGTACCCTTCTCTCCTCTCACACAGTCACCTAATTCAGGACTTAATTACCTATCACCTAGACCACTGTAATAGCCTTCTAACAGCTATCCTTGTCTCAAGTCTCTCCCTACTCTAATCCATCCTCACCTCAACATCATCCCCCATTGACTTACTCGTTTGCTCCAGTATTAAAGGATAATGTGACCATTATTATAGGCAATACCAATCTCTCTACTTGTACCCTCAATCCTAAACCCTCCTATCTCTCCAGGAGCTCACCACTTTGTCTTTGCTCTCCCTAGTTTTAATCTCTTCTTATATACTAATTCCTTTCCTTGCTGCTTAAAAAATACCCAGATCTCCCCTAAAAACTTAAAACCTTTTTCCAAAAAACAAACTTCCACTTGACCCTACCATCCCTTCAAGGTATCATTTTATATCTTTCTTCCCTTTCACATTCAAATTCACAGGGGGAAAAAATGTCTAGCCATTTTGTCTCCACTTTCTTACCTCCCAGTCATTTCTCAATCCCTTGTAATCTGGCTTCTATTCCCAGTGTTAGACTGAAACTGCTCTTCCAAGGTAACCCATGATCTCTTTAATGCTAAATACAAAGGCCTTTTCTCAGTCCTCATCCTTCTTGACTCCTCTAACATTGTTGCCCACTCACTTCTGGATACCTTCTCCTTTCTGGTTTTTTTGTAACAATGCTCAGTTGTGCATCTCTTCTTACCTGATTGATCAATCTGACTGATCCTTCTGTTTCCTTTGCAGATTCATCATCCTTATCTTGCTCCTAAGTGTCAGTATGTTCTAGTGCTATGTCTTTGTCTCTACTCTTTTCTCTCTGCATTCCCTTTTGATGATTTGATCAGTGCCCACAGATTCAATCATCATTTCTATGCAGATGACTCATAAATATATATATGTAGATGTGTGTGTATCTATCTATCTATATATGTATGTATGTATGTTAAGCCCTCATCTTTCTCTTGAGCTATAGTGCCTTGTCTTCAATTATCTTCTGGAGAGCTCTACCTCTATATTCCCAAACTCAACATGTGTGATGCAAACTCATCTTTTCCCTTATACCCACCTCTCCTTCTATTCTCCCTACATCTGTCCAGGGCACCACCATTCTTACATAGTTTGCAACCTATAAGGTTGCAAACTATAGAGTCTACCTCTTCAACATGTCTTGAATCAGTCCCTTTCTCTCTGCTCACACCACACTCTCCTTAGTATAGGTCCTCATCATCTCTCATCTGGACAGATACAATGGCATCCTAATTTGTCTCCATTCCTCTTTATCTCTTGCTTCTCCAATTCATCCTCCAAAGATACCAAATTGATATTCCTATAGCACAGGTACAACGAGGTCACACTTCTGCTCAAGAAGTTTCAGTGGCTCTCTACTGTCTCTAGGATAAAATACAAATTTCTATGTTTGGCC
The DNA here is from genome assembly GCA_028627135.1 of Pseudochirops cupreus. Lineage (NCBI taxonomy): Eukaryota > Metazoa > Chordata > Mammalia > Diprotodontia > Pseudocheiridae > Pseudochirops > Pseudochirops cupreus. The sequence goes on from CM053582.1 coordinate 445,922,212, forward strand.
TTCAAAACCTCCTACTATCTCAAGCCTTTTTCAGACTTATAACACATATATGCCTCCCTTATATATGCCAATCATTGAACTTTCCATGACATAACATTCCATCTCCCATTTCAGTGCCTTTGTACAAGCTGTCCCCCATGCCTGGAATGCACTCCCTCCTTGCTTCTGACTCTTAGAACCCAGAGATCCCTTCAAGACTCAAGTGCCACCTTTTTCAAGAAATCTTTCTTGATTCCTCTAGTTGCTGGTGTCTCCTTTCCCCAAATAACTTTGTATGTGTATACATATTTGTATCCTATATTTATTTTACCCTTATTATATACATATGTCCCATATTTATTTATGTGTGAACATATTTTATCCCCCTAGCAAAACATAAGTTCCTTAAGGGCAGGCATTATCTTATTTTTGAATCTGTATTCCCATTGCCTCATAAAGTGCTTGGCATCTGGCATATAGCTAGTATTTAATAAATGCTTGTTAGGTTGATTTAATTTTTAAAATCATTTATTTGTTAGTTTAAAACAAAAGAAGAGGGATCTGTAAACAGAAGGGGAGAAGATGGATTTTATTTCAACCAGACCATTTTACTTAAAAGTACGTGTACCTTAAACAAGTGAGATGCTACGAAATCCTTGATTTCTTTTATAAAAATTTTTGCTGATAATTTCTTAAATTGATTAATTAAGATGATTTTACATACATATCAACTAAAATAGATATCACGTCTATAAGACACAATAAGTTGAATGACTGAATTGTATAAGGTACAGGAAATATAAATACATATTTGAAAGAATGGAATTCAGGAAGGAGATGAACTTATGGATATTAATATATGATTATCTTTCAAAGTAAAACTATAAATATATTCCCATTTAATGAATTTGCTGATAGATATTTGCTAGTGGTGCTTATTTTTAATAGGCATGGGCAAAAAAGACCAATGTATATGTGTGATCTTTCCCATACTGAACATATTAAGAGTGTTTTTCAGTATATGTCTTTAAACTATTGTTTGTAAAGTCTTTCCATATTTGAAATTTCATACAAGTAGTCCCACTGAAGTCACAAGCAAAGACATATACTACTCCTTACTACCAAGTGCCATATGATGTATCTAGCTGTCCATGGATAGTTATGCCACACTATTGCAGTATATCCACAGAATAGTTCATCTGTTCTCCATGCCTGAAGCTATCCTATTTTGTCTGTCCATACAGAATCTTCTTAGAGAATCTACTGTCATTTTCTCTACATATAGATACCTCAATAAACAGCTGCTGCGATGAGTATCACTTCAATTATAAAGAAAGTGAATGTTTTAGGAACTCACTATCAGTTATTCTGTCAGATTAGGATCAACAGATGACAACCAAACTAGTCAGGCTGCTGGTATCAGCATTACAGGTGAAAGCATAACCACTTTTCTGAGTCATTTAAGAGCTTAGCATATAGTACTTCAGTTTGTTCTGGAGTTTAATGGGGTATTGGTTCTGTGCTCTTTATATTCATCCTTGAAGGCCATGTTTGATATACTGTTTGGACTTTTAAAGAATGTAAATTTATTATTCATGACTTATTGCTTATAATGTTTATAGACTGTTATGCTGTAAGAGTTTTTTTGAAAGCATAGCCTTACATATGATTTCCTAGGTCCCTTGTTGCATACCTGAGCATAAATTAAGCAATAATGCATTTCTCTCCTTTGTAATAGGGCATAAGTCAGACAGAGTACATCCACTCTGATGAAGGTAAAACCCTACTCACCTATAATGCTGATTGATTCCACCTATTATGATGACAAAATTTGCTTTGTAGCTTCTAGACCGCAGATCTAACAAATGCTTTTGTCAGGTCCATGAGTGACATGGAAGTCTTGATTGTATTTGCTTAACTTTTCCTGTATCTAATATAAAGCAGATATTCATGCTGTGTTGCAGTCTAAACTGCCATGATTCTGAGTGCATGTAACTGATGATATTCAATAGCCAGTACAAGAGGACTCTAGTTAAGATTTTGCTAGCAATAGTGATTAGGAAGATATCATGACAGTTGTCCGTGTCAACTCTCCCTTTTTCATTTTAAAGTGGTAAAACTAGTTGGGCATCTGAAATATCATGCCATTTATTTAGTTTTCCATTCACTAAAAAGAAGAGCCTTCATAGACATTTAAATGCTACTTCCCATACCATACTTGAAAATCCCAAAAGATACACTACCCATTTCTAGAGTTTTATCATTCATCATGTTTACAACAGCAATGGAAGCATCTTCAAAAGCTGAACCTAAAGCCATGCCTGGGTAGGTTTTTCTAGCTCCATAGAGCTTTGTTCTCAATGATGGAAGACAACTGTTCCATCATTTCTGTCCTTCTTCATGTGGGATGAGTAATTTCCTCTCTCTCAGTCCTTTTTTCCCATCCCCTCCCCCTATTTAATCCCTCAGCTACACAACAGAAGTGTTGTTGAGTCTACAAATACTCCTCAGGGGTATACAGAATTTTTGGTTTTACAACCGTCTTCACAGATTTTCTATGCTTGGCTTAGGACTCAGCATTAGTTGTCTAGTTTTTAACCTGATCTGCAACTCTCAGTGCAAGATTCTATTAGTATTCCACTTGTATGGTTCATGAGCATTTTCTAGGTATTAACATTACATATTTCAGCCTATTTTGCTGAAAGTAGCTTCTTAAGCATCACAATCTAAATGGAGGGACAAGGTCAGTTAGACTGGATTCTAATATGACTAGAACATTATTATAAAGAGAAATAAGACCCAGTACTAAGTTAATAATTTTCTTCTAAAGATATCTGTCCCTGTCTCTACTATCATTATTTAAAAAGCTTTACTAAAATGTCTAAAGCTATTCACTTTGGAGTACCAACAAAGGGTGCTGAGTCAATAAGATTTTTATCTGTACTTGGACAGCAATGGTTAAAGTAGAACAAGTCAAAAAGTCAACAAATGTCCTTTGTAGAGAGTAGTAGTAGATAGGAAGTTAGTTCTTACCTGTTCCGTTTCTTTTTTGTACTTGTCTGCCCTCTCCACAATGGTTTTTTTCTCTGACTGAGTTTGTTCCAAGTCTTTCTGGAGCTTGGCAATTTCTTCTTGGAGACTGAGGACCCGACTAGTGGCAATCTTTGCCTCCTCCTCACTAAGCTGAAGCCGACCCAGATCACTGCGTAATTTCTCAGTTTCTGAGGTATATGTCCCCTCTAGGGTGGTTAGCTTCTCAAGTAGGCATTTATACTCTTTGTTCTTTGAATTAGTAGCAGCAAAAATAAATAAGTAAAAAACAGATAGGGAAAAATGAATGAAGCAAGGTAGGAAAGAGAAAGAAAAAGAAAGAAAATAAGATATCATATCAATTATTTGTCAGAAAGTCAGTGCTTACAATTATCCAAGGAAGTAGCTAGGATGGTTTTTTTTTCCCCCAACTCAACACCAGCAAAGGAATGTCGGTTAAAGCAAATACTTTCGGATCACTGCCTTACTTTGTTCCCCTAAGCATTTGTGTATTCCATTAATAAAACTGAGGTTTATAGTTGCTAATAATAGTTTGCTCTGTAATTGTTCTCAAGTAGTTTGAAATATTTTCCCTCCACTTAAATCTAGATTCCTCAAGAGAGATATTCTCTCTGATTTTTCTTATGTATTCTCCCACAATAGCAGATAAAGTGGTTAGAACAGAGTAGATACTGTACAGTAATTCATCTGTTCTTTTGTTTACATTTTCTAGGTAATATTTTAACCATAATTAGATTTTTTTAAAAATCTCCTTGGGAAGATAAATGCATCTCTTTTGTTACACATTTTAGAACTTTGAAGTTATACTAACCAAATATGAAGGAACCGTCAATTTCATTTAAAAAAAAAACAACTTATCAATACTAGTATTCCATAGGT
>CM053582.1:445926620-445948561 GCA_028627135.1 Pseudochirops cupreus
TACCAAAAAGTGACATAGGAGAGAATAGACTGGGGGAGGGGGGAAACACCGGGATGGCTGTTTTGGGGTGGTGGCGGGGGAAAGATGGGGAGAAAATATGTAACTCAAAAAAAATTTAATAAAATAAACTTATTATTAAAAAAGAAATGGTATAGCCCACAAAAATGTTGCAATTAGCTAACTGGTCTTCTAAGAATATAGATGATGATACTTTACCAGATCCTTCTGACTACATCAGAAGGATGGAAGCTGGTAGAATTATAAACCATAACATATGCATATCAATTAATTATGCATTTAAAACTAAATTACAGTGGCAGCTAGGTGGCACAGTGAATAGAGCACCAGCCCTGGAGTCAGGAGGACCTGAGTTCAAATCCGGCCTCAGACACTTAACAGAAAAACTAGCCCTGTGACCTTGGGCAAGTCACTTAACCCCACTGCCCTACCTTCCCTCCTCCAAAACAAAAACATATTAAAAAAACTAAATTACTAAGAAATTAACTGAATAGGTCCATTTTGAGAGTGTCAAAGGAGAGATTCTCAAAATATCTTAAAAAGAGGGAGATAATGAATTAAGAAAAAACTGTGGACTGTGACAGATGATTAACTGGACCCCTATTTTATTCCAATCAGTATTAATCAGTTTGATATAATTCCACGGGAGTAGTGAATATAAGTTCTGATATTAAGTCTTAGAGCTATGAACTGCAGTTGACTTGCTTAATCAAAAGAAGATATCCAAAGGATCTCCATCCTTGTTTTTCTTACCATGACCAAACCCAGCATGGCGGAAGTGACTCAATTACATGAAATTTTGTTGCCCCTCCATCCCTTACCATCCCTCTATTGCCCAACATGGGGAGATGACCATGAGCACATGACCAACGAGAGGCCCTGGTTGCCAGCCTGCCTTTCTACCAGTCCACGAGTGCGCTCATCAGAACCTCCTAAAAGGTCAAGAAAGGTCTATCAAGGTCTGCTAATTAGCCTGTCAACCAATGGGATTCTGTAAACCCTCCTGGAGAGTCAAGGGCAAGGTTTATCAACCAATGAGATTCTGTATTTGCAGTTTGCTTCATCTATATTGTCCAGGAATCAAGCATTATAAAACTAAGGCTCTGGATTAAGGGGCCATCTCAGAGTGTAAGGAAATTTTTTTCTGATCCCTAAAACTGCTAGTATCTTCCCTCACAAAATTACCTTGTAGTTGTATTTATACACATATATAATGTATATTTGTATTTATTCTCCTATGTGCACTTGTCTTCCTATAAGAATGCTAGCTCTTTGTAAATAGGGGTTCTTTCATTAATGGTACTTGTTTCCCTAAGGCCTAACAAAGTGCATGGCGCATAATAGGCCCTTAAGTACTTGTTCACTGATGAAAATTAGTGCCAGTTCCATATCATCAATGTTTATTGAACATTCAAGCTGGATGCCCAGTAAAAAGATCTAAATCATTATTTTTATGCCAACCCTACAACCCACCCTTCTTCCAAACTTTATTTCTGTTGATTACACCACCACCCTTCCAATCATCCACTTTTCATAATCCAATTTCTTTTCTTCATTCACATCACCATTGTGCAGTTCCTTATCATTTGCAGCCTGAACTATTTTAATAGCCTCCTAATTAACTCCTTTGCTTCTACTTTCTCTCCTCTCCCATCCATCCTCTACACAGCAGCCAAATTAATATTCCTAAAGCATTAGTCTGACCATATTACTCCACTGCTCAAGAAGATTCTGAGGTTTCTTATTGCCTTTAAAATCGAACACAAATTCCTCTGTTGGACATTTAGAACCCTTCACAATCTGACTCCAGGCTTATTAATATATTATTCCCTTTCATGCACTGTCTGGCCAAATTAGCCCACTTGCTATTTCCTGTGCACAATATTCTTTCTCCCAACTCTTTGATTTTACACAGGCTGCCCTCCAATGTCTACAACTTACTCTCTCCTTACTCCTACTTCTAAGAATCCCTAGATTGAAAAAGTTCCCCCTCTCAATTATTTTTATTTATTGTGTCTTTATTGATGTGTATATATATATTTTTTCTCCCAACAGAATATAATTTCCTTCACAGTAAAAATTTTTTCATTTTTATCTCTGTATCCCCAGCTCCTAACAGTGTCTTGCACATTGTGAATTCCTTAATGAATGTTTGCTGAATGAATCAAGTAACATATACTTTAAGGCAAAAACTCAATGAGATTGATTATCACAACCATATTTGACATTTCCCCTGTGGATAACTATGACGACATGGACAAGGGCTTCACAGGAAGCCAAAGCACGCATAGGCTGTGATGTGTTCCACTTGAGAGGTAATGAAAATAAAATCTCAGATTCAACAAAGTATTCAATGTAGCAAATTTCACATTGACTAAATGTTTAATTTTTTTCTTTGAAAATATTATACAATATTACCAGAAGCTATCTTAATTCCAATGAATTATGCTAAAATTCTATTACAAAGGACCTTACTTTCTGTTTCTCTTTGATAAAGATTCGACAATTCAATATCATTTTAAAATCAGAAAATTTTCATTTTTCTAATGTTCCCCTTGAATTCTCTCTACTGTGTGTCTAGAATAGCTCATTATGTGTTGAACATTAACAACCCACACGTGCTAATAAGGCAGCAGCTATAAGATGATTTTCAATAGCAGGAGTATTTGCCAAGTAAGCCTTATGCAAAATTATGAAGCAGGCAAACTTCTCTTTGGTACTTTCCTATTTCCTTTTATGTGTCCCATACCCACCTTCTGGAAACTTCTCTGGTCAGCCTAGAGCCTGATATTACCCCCTTTGCCTGTCTAAAGGTCCCCTGCAGTACCTCACCTAGATCTGCTCTTCATAGAGTGCTAAACTCTAAAATTACCTCTCTGTCCTGGAATAAAAATTTCCATTCCTTTACTGAAGCTGGTTTCAGATAGAAGCCAGGGAGGAAGCAATAGCATTAAAGTTATTCACACTGAAGTGTGAACAACTAATAAATAGGTCAACCTTCTCAAAGGGAGTACAAATTTAAAAGAACAGCTTGTTAACCCAAATAATTTCTACTCGATAGAATGTGTTCATGGGATATTTTTGAGCAGGGATCCTCAGTGGTATTTATTCCAGTGTGTCCATGGTTCCAAATCCATACATACATATAAACATAAAGCTTCATTTTGAATTAACTTTTTGATAGTAGTGAGAGAATATTTACATCAATTTTTAAGTAAAACTAAACTTTTTTTTTTTTGCTTTTTGGAGAGGGGAAGGCAGAGCAATTGGGGTTAAGTGACTTGCCCAAGGTCACACAGCTAGTAAGTGCTAAGTCTGAATCTGGACTTGAACTCAGGTCCTCCTGACTCTAGGGCTGGTGTTCTATTCAATGCACCACCTAGCTGCCCCTAAAACTAACCTTTTAAAAAGGATATTTGCTAAACAAAAAAACAAATCTGTATTATTGAAATTACCTCAGTATCTACCAGTAAACAACAATAGCTGGGAAAGAAGCAGAGCGTGTACTCGAACACTCAATGAGTTCTCCTCCACCTTCTAATAGTGTTGGACTAGAAAGGGCCTAGCTTCTAATCTCTCTCACCATGCCAGCTTCTCCTGGGCGCAATCTGAATCCTAGAAAAATGCTTCATTTACAGTAATATCCATGTAACATTAAAAGCCACTTCAGTCACTCAGGGAAAAGTGAAAGGGGAACCTTCAAAATGAATAGCATATGAACATTATAGAGATTTACATGTGACGGTCTCCCCCAAAGCTCCCAGTTCTCTCACAGTGTCATCTGATAATCACTATCTCAATTCATTTCTTCATTTACACAAAGAATTTTAGTGTTTTTTATAACATTAAAAAAAAGACAAGATGTAATGCCTTGTGATTCTCATCAAATGATAGATGTCAAATAAGAATAATGCCTCAGTAGGAAATATTACTGTCTTGTTAAACTTGTAATATATAAAAATATCTTCCCTTTTTTTCAAAAGGTGCTTGTGTATGCCCACCTCTCTCTCTCCTTGTCTCCCCATCAGGACATTTTAAACATCAATGTCATGGGCAAATTTACCGAACATTCAGGTACCAATAATCTCGAAGGATGGCCATCATAAGCAGGTGTGTATTGAAAGTGTGGCCCAAACAATACATTAAATTCAAAAGTAAAAGGTGTAATTAGAAAATTAGGCCTGAGGTTAGAGGTTTTTTAAAATTTTGCCAATAATTATTCTAAACACTCAATTACTTGATCTTTAAATGCATCATTTTCCTCTCCCTTTCTTCCCATCCCCAATTAGGACAATTACATCTAGAGGATGAAGATATATTACTATGAGAAATTCAAACCTACACAGACATAACTAGAGCTGGAAAATTTATCTTTCACATGCCTTTTTTTTTCTTGCTGTTGCTCACTCTTTCACTCTGTTTCCTAACTTCCTAACGCCTAACTTCCTGATACTGCTGACTATTGAAACCATTACAATTCTTACTTAGACTTCTAAGGATCAATAATGGCAAGGCCCTGGAAAAACCAAGAGAAAGACTAGAAAAGAGGTCAAGAGAAGCTAGAAAGCAGTGCTGAGGCAAATTGTAAAATACTACCAGAAATAGAAAGTTTAAAAAAAAAAATTGGTAGAATCCAAGCTGTGTGCCTTGTGGTCTGTTACAGTAACTACTCTCATATTCTCTGCTTCCCTTTTTCATGAAGAAAGTAGAGTATAACTGTTCTAAAAAACAGAAACTGTTTCAACTGTCTTATTTGAAAACTTAAGTGGTTGGATTATGCTTAAGATGTTACACTAGAAATAAACTTTAGTATAAGTAAGTATAAGGGTTTGTACAAGTTTTAACAGGAGGCAGCATAGGACGGACTTCTGAGTTGGGGTTTACAATTGTGTGGCATGAACTAGGGCTCAGAAAACCTACTTTCAAGGCCCAAGTCTAGTCATCCAGGCAAGCCCACTCAACTTTTTTTTTTAAGTATAACTCCCTAATATAGCCTAAAGCACTGGGCCAGGCCAAGAAAAATGCAAATAATCAATTCAACTAAACATTGTCAACAAAACACCCTTTCCTGCCTTATAATGACTTAAAAGTTCTAGAAGAAATAAAATGTTGAACAAATAACTACGAGAGGTAATATTAAACTCCTGTCTCTTTTCTTAATGGGAGGGGATAGGCTTTAATAATCAGGGACAGGTTTTGGGCACAAAGAATTACAGGAACATAGACTGAGGAGAAGAAGAGACTTTGAAAGGTCATCTAGGACAATGATTTCATTTCACAGATCAGAAACAGGCCCAGAGAAGCTATGGTCACATATGCAATAGGTCACATAACTAGTAGACAGTAGACACAGAATTCAGATCCAGGTGTTCTAACTCAAAATTCTATTCCACCAAGCTACTTCCAAGGAAAAATGTTAAGTTTCAACTCTCCACATTCTGAACCAAACAAAATCACTTGGAATGCTCCTTTACCTAAAACTAAGACAAAAAACAAGGAAGGCTGTAGGTCAAACTGTATGAAACAATGTCATATATTGATTGTTGTCAGACTATTCCACAGTAAGCAAATGGGAAACTTTAAGGTGAAGAAAGAAATCACATCTGCTGAGGAACTCATTCTGCAAACAGGACCATCTGAAGGAGGACAGTAAGATGGATAAATAGCTCAGAGGGTCTCAACTAAACAATCTATGCCATTTTCTTTCTCTGGTATCTTTTTAAAAAATCTAAATTCTTGTAGAAAGACAATTATTCCATTTTTTATTTGAGGCAGTTTTTGTTTCACTGGAATTAATTGACACGGCACTTTTACTTCAAAGCTCCAGCTGCAGCTGATGTCATTTTGATATAGCAAAGAAGGAAAAGAAAAGGACAATTGGCAACTTAAAGAAATAAACTAGCTATAATGGGAAAACATCCAATCATCATGCTGGTCCTGGGACATCAGATTATAGTAATATAGATGCCTTATGTTCTAAACAAATTAAAAATATAGTTTCAAACTTACAAATCAGTTAAAGGAGGGAACTAATTAGAAACTAAAGCTTCAAACTGAAGTACATCCTACAGAATGACCTCCAATGCCAACACATCTACTGTAAATACAGTGAAAACTCACTAATTTGAACTTCACTCATTGCAAATCTATAACATTTTAATATTGCCAACACTGAAGCTCACCCCTACTTCTAAACAAAAAAGATTAAGTAGAATAACAGCATGAACAAGGAGGGGCAGGGGGGTAGTAAAAGGACGCTAACCTGTCTAAGAACAAATTGATTTAAGAACTCTCTATGTATCTAGATCTAATGGCTCTACATCAGGGGTAGGGAACTAGCAGCCTTGAGGCCATATCTAAATCCCTGGGTGCAGCCTTTTGACTGAGTTCAAGTTTTATAGAATGAATTCTTTTATTAAGGGGGTTTGTTCCGTGAAGTTTGGATTCAGGCGAAAGGCTTCACTTCACGACCCACACTTGAGGATCTAGCAGCCCACATGTGGCCTTGAGGCTGCAGGAGATATACAATTACACAAGAGATAGGCTAGTACTTGGATTTGTTATTTCATTGTTATCAGGAGCTTCTGGTGAGGAACTTTCTCTACCAAAGCAGTTCTGCACCTTCTTTGTAGCTGCCTAGTCTTAGAGATGTACTAAAAATAGGAGAGGTTAAATGACTTGCCTAAAATCATGCAGCCAGCAGCAGGACTAGAGCCTAGGTCTTTCTGACTCTGAAGCTGGTTCTCTTTTCACTACTTCATGCTGCCTCTGCAATTATATAAGTGGCATAAAAACATAATCCAGGAAATAGATATCAGATGTATGTATATAGCCACATATGTAAACAGATGCTACTCACAAATGTTCTACCCATTTGTTCAATCAGCACCTTGTAGAAAGCTCTGCACAATACAACAAAACGAAAAAACTAGGGGTGGCTAGGTGGTGCAGTGAATAGAGCACTGGCCCTGGCGTCAGGAGGACCGGAGTTCAAATCCAGCCTCAGACACTTAACACTTACTAGCCGTGTGACCTTGGGCAAGTCACTTAACCCCAATTGCCCTGCCCTCCCCCCTCCAAAAAAAAAAGCAAAAAAAAATTTTTTTAATGATAAAACTACATTTCTTCTAAAGGTAGTTACCCACAATTAGTCCAAAGTGTTGGTTTTATTGTACAGATAACTCACTATTCAGAAACTCATCCAGGCAAAAATGAAATGGAACCTATCCTACAGAGACTTAAGTTCTCTCTGGGGAAACAACACACACATATACAAGTATATACAAAATTGCAATTAAGAACTTACTCTTGAGTGAATTTTGTCATTTCAAAATATTCTAGCTCTCCTAGGACTTAACAAGACTAGAGAGATTATGTGTTTATATACATACTTCAGTAAATCAGAGACCTCATCTATGTGGATCCTCCTTCTGACAGAACAGAATGGAATTCATCCAAAGTTTCTCATCTTATACAATTCTAATCTCCCTCCTCCATAAATTCTCCATAAAGAACCAAGCCAATATTCTGGAGGCCTTCCTATAGATCTTTTAACATTCTGTGGGTTCTCTCACTACAAGTCATACCCACTTCCTTTTCTAACTGTGCATTTCCTGAATGTCTTATGAGCCTTACTCTAAAAATAGGCATGTAAAGGAGAGGTTATGTCTATAGACATATATCTCTATCACAGCATGGAGAAGATGCTAGTTTCTCAAAGGCTATGTTAGTGGAGCAAAAGTTCTGGCAGGCCTTAATGAGCTGAAAAAGAGTTGAAGGTAGGGTTTGGAAATAACTATAGCTGTCTAGACTCTGACCTAAATTTGGGAAGGTTGTCAGGTTAGCAACCAGTTATAAACTTTTCTGGTCACAGTAGTTCATTAAGCCACCTCTATTAAGGTTCAACAGAGTGATAATTCATATGGACAGAAGGAACACACATCAATGCAATTATGGTTCTTTAAAGTAAACAAGAATAAGTTTTAAGTCATCCAAACCCATCCCTACCCCCACACCACACCAGATTCCAAGGATAGTAAACAGAAACAAGTTCAACTGTTTAACAAGCAATAATAATCCCACCCTAACAATCCCATCTCTGGCATTTACTGATTATGTGACCCTGGCAAGGTACCCAGTCTTTTAGACCTTCAATTTCCTCATCTAAAAAATAAGAAAGAATATCACCTAACTCTTAAAGAATGTTGTGAGGATCAAAGGAGCACTTTGACAACCTTAAATCACTATATAAATATGAACTATTTAACAGTATAGTACAATAATCATTTACTGTTATAGTCTGTATATGTATAGACTCACAACACAGACCTACACCAATAATGTGAAGAACACTTCCCATACAGACGTCACAATAACCAGCTTAGAAGGAAAGACCTGAGGTCAATAAAACATGGCACTGTTCCATCTCACACAGCCTCTTCTTCTCAGAATCTCTCCTCATCAAGTGCTCTTCTCATGACTTTCTCATTGCAAATAATTCAATACTCACCACATGTCTACCAACTTTCCCATGACACTAACACACTCCTCTTTCTCATTGCTAAAGTCAATTTTATTCATACCACTGTGTAGAATATGTTAGAGTATGGATTTCTTCGACTTAGGGGTTGGATTAAATGTCCAGTGAGGTCCCTTCCAAATCTCAAATACTGTAATTCTGTGACTTATCCACCACCCTTGCCCAAATACCAGAAATATACCTACCTCATGGTATTCCCCAAATACCCAGGATTCTAGATAGAGTATTCTAATTTCCTGATCACATGTATACACAAAGACATATATTTTTTTATACCCAATAAACATAATAAAAGTGAACTAATAAGAGTAAGTGGATGGCACTCCCAAAGAGACTCAATATTATAGAAGAGTATTTTGAATGATGACAAGTAAAAAATACCAAAAAATGACAAAGGTTACTTTCAAAAACCAGACATAATAATTTGGGGAAACATTGTTTTAGCTTTATAAGACAATAACTAAATTACAGAAAAGTATCTATGATATAATGCTCAGGGAGTCACATTTATACAGTCTGAGCTCTTATGAGGTCCAAAAAAGAAAAAAGTGATTTTCAAAATCATAAGAACAAGTGTTTATTAAACATCTACTATCTTCCAGGCACTGTGCTAAGTGTTATTGTGCTTCCATATTTAAAAGTTATCTGCACAGAGATAATAATTGAACTCATGGGAACTGAGATCATTAAGAAAGACAGTCCAAATAAAAGAAAGGGAAAACAAAAGGGAAGGAGCCTAGAACAGAGCTCTGAGGTAATCACACAGTATAGAGAACAGGGCATGCACTATGATCCAGCAAAAAAGACCAAAAAGGAATAGCTAGACAGCAAAGAGAGCCATGCTACATACTAGAAAGACTCAGTCTGAGAAGAGAAAATTCCTGCATGACAACTCAGAATACCTACTTGGGGAGGACAGGATCTAGATTCCCTAATCATTCTGGATAAATGGCACCAAATTCTAACTACATGACTACAAGAATATTTGCATAATTATTATTTATTTAGAAATAATTTATTTTCAGGAAATTTTTAATGAAAATTTTATTATCTATATTCAAGAAGACAGTTTCATAAATTATTTTATCTTTTTATTTCTCATCATTCACATATTATTATTGGCATAGATTCCCTCACATCTAAGTGAGGGTGGAGAGTGAAAAGCAATGACCACCACTTGGAAAACATTGTCCTAAAGGAAATAGAAAACGCTTCACATTTTCAAAACATGAAAGCTGAGCATATTGGAGTATGCTGGTGGAGGATTTTTTTAAAAACTAGAAAAAGCACTGAGCAGTAGGAACAATCTCAGAAAAGTATAATATCTGGTCATATTAGCCCTGACAAAGTCCATATAGAGTATGATTTTTTTTTAAAGAACAGAATAAATGCCAACACTCTTCAGTATGGATAAATACCAAATTTGCCAAGGGATTTTCTGATATAAAGAGGGACTATTCCAATAATGAAAGCTGTAGCTCAGTATTTATCCAATACTTTCTAAAAAAGGCCTTCTAATTCCATATATGTGTGTGTGTGTGTATATATGTGTGTGTGTGTGTGTGTGTGTGTGTGTGTGTGTATTTATATTTATATAGAGAGACAGAGACAGATAGAAACAGGAGAAAATGTTATAAGTGAAACTGATATAAAATCTAGTGGGCTCTCTATCTTTCATATCTAAAAGACAGTATAAGAAGAGAGATGCAATCTTGTATTGAAAAAAAATTATATCCAAATTTGTACTCAAAGTCTTTGTGACAAAATTCCTGATCTTGTAAGCCTACTAAGAAAGTTCTGCTCCAACTATGAGGGCTGTTCTAGTCAAATGAAGTATAAACATACTCTAAGTCAAGGGAAGACTATTTGCTCTCAAGAAAACTTGAGCTATTAGGACAAAATGGAAAACATTAGCTAAAAAGGGAAGGACTGACCATCTGACATTTTGTGATGCTACAATTTTTCAACTTCAGTATGACTGCTTGACTAAATCCTGAGTAATGCTATATCATGCAATGTGTCTTCCTGCTGTAACTGTCAGATCCAGATCCAGGGAGCGGTTGAATATAAGCAGCTAAAGCAACAGTACATGGATATTGGGAAATGAATTGTCCCCACTCTCAAGTTAATTAACTTATTAAATGCATTCACATGTTAGTGAAATCAATGACAAATTCATTGCAAAATCAATGACAATGCTAAATTCAGTTTGAAAAAAATATCCTCTCCCTGTACCTATTTTGCCCTATTTTTACACGAAAATTTCTTTAGTTAAAAATGCTACTATATTAGTGCATTTTCCTGGCTATAATAGTTATATATTTATTATAATTTAATTTTAGCTTTTTTTTAATTTCTCCAATAATTTGTTTGGCTATAAAAAGGCACACCAAAACAAACAGCAATGAGTCAAAGAAAGATGGGTGCAAGGAAAAATGAGACTTGGGAGTTGAATATGGACAGAATGGGCAGGTAGAGGAAAGAAAACAAGGGTGGATACAGCAAAATGTAGTAGAGTAGATAGGTAAAAGGTGAGATACATGGAATAGATGAGGAAAGGAGGTTAGGTGAGAACAGAATCAGTGTAATTTTATATAATTGTGTATACTTATATGTAAGTATGTATAAAAAATTTGTGTGTATACATACATACATACATATATACACAAGTAGAGGATTGGGAGTGTGTGTGTAAATGAAGTAAGAACCATAGAAAGTTAGGGGAAGGTGAAGGGAAGGGATAGCTCATAAAGAGTAAGGGGGTACACAGCTATTCAATTCACTAAAATGGAATCAGAAAATTCTCTAAATATGAGTAGACTATTCTAGTAGTGATTCAAGATAGTAAAGTTAAAATATACTGGGGACAAAGAAGATTTGGACAAATTATAGCTAATATGTCCAAAAGGGATCAAAGACAAACTAACCTCCCATAACATAATTTTTAAAATAGCAGCCTTCAAAAACCAAGAATTTCTTAAAATTCTGTCACCTTCTTTGGGTCTCTGAATAGAAATATGGGAAAGGCACTTCCGTGATCTGGAAAATTTCTCTAAGCAAGGGAATCTTTTGTGTAATTATTGTGGGAAAAAAAAACACAACTGAGGAAAGTACACTTTTCCTCTGGATTCTCCATTGCCTTCAGTTTCTAATAGGAACTGTATTTGTTGGTCTTAATGACCAGAGCAACATAGTGAACCAATGCCTTTGTAACACTCTTAAAAGTCTATGGTATAAAGTTTGGGTATATATTACACCCTTGTCTCCTTCAGAAGGTAAGACAGAAGAAGTATGGTTTGTGACCACTGTTTTAAAAGCAAAACAAAATTATATTACCCACAATTATAGAATAATAAATCTAGAACTGAAAGGGATCTCAAAGGCCATCTAGCCTGACCTCTTCTCATTTTACAAAGGAGGAAACAGGGCCAGGGAGCTCAAGTGACTTGCCCAGAGTTACATAGATGGTGTCAGAGGCTGGATTTGATCCCAACTACTCTAATTGCAGTTCTTTTCAACTGCCAAAAGGGGATGGTGGTGGAGGGGAGAATGACTTTTATATACTGATCCACAAGCATTTATTAAGTGCCTTTATGCTTAAGCATTTTACACTAGACACCATGGTTATAAAGCTAAAAAATCAAATAGTCCTAACTCTCAAGAAGCTTATGTTCTATAGGGGGAGACAACATATTTTATACATATATAAAAACACATATATTATATTATTATATATTATAATATATAAGTACATTATAATATATAAACATATAATATAAATATATAAATGTTTTATATAGATAAAATACACACATGTATATGTGTATTATATATACACATACACACACTAACATATATATGTAATGCATACAAGGTAATAGGGGGGCATTATTAGTTGGGGAGGAGAATCAGGAAAGCCCCCCAAAAGATGATGATACTCAAACAGCTTTGAAGGAAACTAGAAATGCTAGGGGCAAAGGTAAGGAGGTAGTAACTTTCAAGATGAAAAGGTAAAGGGGGAGCCAGAGCAAAGAGATGGGAGACTGATTGCCATGTGTGAGAAGGAAGGCCAGTTTGGCTTGATTGAAAAGTTCTTATTTTATGAGGACAGGTTTAATGCTAATGGTTACTACTAAAGAATTGCAAGGAGAAAGGTTTGGAAGAGAAATTAAAGACTGCCAGGGGCACAGAAACACTAGGGATGAGTTTCTGCAAAGTTTAACCTGTCTCAGCACAAACTGAGGCAGGGTTCTCAGTAGCTAAGAAGCTGACATCATACACAATATTGTGCAAATTGGGGGAAGGGAATGGTAAATGCTAAAATGGATCATAGAGCAGTTTTAGCTCTACATTACATTAGTGGGACAAAAATTCAACATTCAGACACATTTTCAAAGAGGCAGTTCTTTCATCTGTATCCACTTGTTACTCTAAGTAGCCACACACCACAATAGTAAGTTTATAGATTGACTTGAAGAGCCAAGGTGAAGTGTCAAGTAAGAAGGCAAGTTCTTGGATGAGAGATAAGCAATATGGAGCATCTAATGGGGGCAAATTTGTCCAACAGCAACAGCTACAGGAAGAACGGTATTACCCACAGCAGCAAATTCTTTTTATTACTATTCCACCCACTTCCTTATTTTGGGTTGTATTTATATTAATAATAATACTTATTGTAATCATAATATAGTGGAAAGCATACTGGGCTTAAAATCAGACTTGCGTTTCAGTCCAGCTCTTCTACTGCGTGGTTGGGCACATATCAAACTTTACTGAGCATCAGTTGCTTTATCTATAAAATGAGGGTAACACAAGAATAAGGATCAAATAAAATAATATCTATAAAGCATTTTATAGTCACATAAATGTGAATTACTTATTTAATACTTGTATCAGGAACTGGCTGAAAAGGAGACATGCAAATCCAAGATTTCTCTAACAGGGTCATGTCTCCTCAAAATGGCATAATAGAGATAAGAAAAAGAAACAGCAAAATAAAAGAGAAAGTCTCCTCTCTTTCTTCTTTCCATTAACATTCAATCACAAAATCCAGAGAGTGTTATAAAGTTTACCTGGGATAAAAACTGACTGCAACAATCAATTAGAACCTCTATAAATGACTCATTAGGTCAATAAACAGGTCTATCACGTTTAAGGGAGGCAGAAACAGCCTTCAGAATACAAACTAAGTGCCTTCTGCTTTGCTTAAGCAGTCTGAAAGACTATTTCAGTGTTTCTCTTCCAGCTCCAAAATTCCCAAAGCAATGGCATAATCAGCATAGCTGTTCAAATTTCCAAACCTGCAGAATGAGCACATGCTCCCAATGAAAGAGGACTTAAATTCCAATTTCTCAGATCAGAAACCCTGGAGTCATCCTAGAATACTTAGTTTCTTCTTCTCCATTGCTACTGTTATCATATTAGACCAGCTCTTCCTGACTGACCTCATACCTGTATAAATGCAATAGCCTAACTCTCAGAAATCCTGCCTCCAACCCTTCCTTCTCTGGGTTGTGAAGTCAATACTACCAAAACAATATTTTCTTCATATCATTCTAACACACAAGGATCAATGTTGATTCTACTGACTCCTGCAATCTCAAACTTTTCTTTCAAGACCCTCCATATGTGATTTCATTCTGCTTAGTTAATTATTTCCCACTACTTCTGAACATAAAACTACTTCAATCAGGTCAAGTTCTTCCCTGTTTACATCACATACAAAATTTAATTCCCTGTCATACACCTTTAGCCAGGCAGTTGCCTTCTTCTAATGGCCTCATTATTTTCTCCATATCCTTCATATTACTACTCTAGACCACATTGATCTCTCCCTTTTCTAAATTTCTTTTGCGTTCACAATCAGTACCACAATATACTGAATCACAAAAATTTGGCATTGGAAGGCACCTCACAGGCCATCTAGCACAACCCATATCTGAACATAAATTCCCTCTACAACATACCCGGGAACTTCTGGCCAACATGGCTACCTGAACAGAGACAGACCAGTCAACTCCCACATACCTAACTACTCCAGAAAAATCCTGAAGTTCACACCAGATCAAATAATAAGAAATCCAATGAGAAACTATAGTAAATAACTTCTTCCACCCCACGAATGAACAAAATGTCAGCCAGGAACTCATGGGCAATACCAAAAAAGGCAGCATCAGTAGTAGAAGGCTTCCTAGCCTGAACAGAGACAAACCAGACACAAGCATAGCTTGCAAGGCTCTATGACCTTTGTCCAGAGGAAACATGAGAGACCTCTTCTGAGAAAGCACTAGAGTGGTCAGAAAGTCCTAGGATTGGGACCATTAAAGTCCCTAAGAACAGTGACAGATAGCAATTAAAATGGTATTATAGTGCTTAGACTTTGACACCGCAGGTGCAGAAAGGCTCTGAAATCCCTATTACTCTGTTTTGAGACTGCTGAGAGAGCTCTAAATATCCAGCACTCAGCTTCAAAGATCCAGAGAAGCCTATATCCAGGAGGTAGAGGTCAGCCCCCAGAAACAAGGAGACCAAGAACAAGGCTAAGTAAAGTCACTATCCCACTCAAAAGCACAGCAATGGGTAAGACCTGGTCTTGAAACAAAGCCTCAATTCAACAACTAAAGCTGGAGAGATGAGTAAATAAAAGAAAACAGTGACTAGTATAAAGAAAAAAATCATTGCAAATCTAGAGATCCCCAAAAAGGAGTAACTCTGTAACAAATGCAAGGGAAGACTCAAGGAGAAAGATGTTGCTCTTTTTTTTTCTACAAGGGCATGAATTCCCATAAGAAATAACTGAAGAGATTTTTTTAAAAAAGAACTAAAAGCTTTTGAAGAAAGAATCTGAAGGAGTAAAAATAGATTAGCAGAGAATGTAGTAAACATTATTAAAGAAATAGAAGCCCTGAAAACTAGAATAAACCAAAGAGAAATCAAAGACTCCATAAAACTGCAAGAAATATTAGAACAAAAGCAAAAGATGGGGGGGAATAGAAGAAAACACAAGCCAGTTAATATTAAAAACGGCTGATCTGAAAAAAAACATGCTAAGGAGTAATGATTCAAAAATCATTAGATTCCCTATACACCATAATTTTTTAAAAAGCCTGAAAAGTATATTTTAAGAAATCATAAATGAAAACTATCCATTTCTATTAGAAGCAAAAGGAAAAGAGAAAATGGAAAGAATCCATTGATCACCACCTGAAAGGAACCATTAAAGAAAAAGTCCTAGGAATGCCAAAGCCAAAATCCTGAGCTTCCATATCAAAGAAAAAATACTGTAATCATCCAGAAAGAAGCAATTCAAGTACCAAAGAACTACTGTCAGAATCATACAAGATATGGCAGTTTCTACTATAGATAAAAGAAATTTTAGAATAAAATATTCCAAAGGACAAAAAATACAAGTTCATAACCAAGATAATTTATAGACCTCAATATAATCCTATGGTGAGGAGGGGGGAAGGTTGTAAATTGAGTGTGAATAAATCTTTAGTGGAATAAAGCATAAATTTTGATTAATATTGACTGCATTGATACTCGGTTTTTACTTGGTCAAAATTTCTACCCAAAAGTTCCTTTCCCTTATCCTTCCCATTCCCAGATGCATCCTGGGTCATTTCCAGTCATCCTGATCAATATCTGGTCACTGGACTCAGATGGCTCTGGAGGAGAAAGTGAGGATGGTGACTTTGCACAGCCCTCCCTCACTCAAATCAAAGTCAATTGCAAATCATGTCACCATTCCCCTGATATAATGGCCTTCTTAAAGAATGAAGGACAAACCACATACACACACACACACACACACACACACACACACACACACACTCACAACCCATTCCCACAGAGCCATTCCATATAACAAAGAATTTTTTAAACAAAAAAGAAAAAAAGAGGAAGAGAAAAAAATCTGTAAAACCAATAAAATATTGAAAAAGTCTTGTAACATATAAAGCATTCCACATTTATGGACTCAAATCTCTGCAAAAGAGTAGAGAGTGAGGTGTCTTCTCATATCTCTTCTTTAGGTGCATGTTTGTTCTTTAGAATTTTGCAACATTCATTTTTGACTGTTTTGTGGTTGTTCTTTCCATTTACACTGTTATCATTGGATATATTGTTTTCTTGGTTCTGTTCACTTTGCATCAATTCACATAAGTTTTTCATGGCTTCTCTGTATTCATTATAGTCCTCATTCCTTACAAGACACTAATATTACATTGCATTATGTACCATAATATATTTCGTCACTCAACGGTCAATAGGCATCTACTTGATTTCTGGTCCTTGGCTAAAACAAAAGGTGCCGTTTTAAATATTTGGATGTATAGGAGATCTTTCTTTTTATCAACGACCTTTCTGAGGTATTTGCCTAGCAGTCAGTCAAAGTATAGAGATGTTTTCACCATCTTATTTGCATGATTCCAAACTATTTTCCAAAATGGTTTCACTATTCCATAGCTCCACCAACAATGCATTAGGGTGCCTATCTTTCCACAACCCCTCCAATATTAACTGTTTCCCTCTTTTTATTACCTGTGTTAATTTGCTAATAGTAAGGTGAAACCTCAGGGTTATTTTGATTTGCATTTCTCCTATTATTAGTGTTTTAAAGCATTCTTTCACATGGTTGTTAATATTCTTCTTTTGACAATAATTTGTTCATATTCTTTAACACTTATCTATTACAGAATGACTTCTGAATTTACATTTTTCTATTAAGTGTCTTTATATATTTGATACTAAGCCCTTATCTGAGAAATTTGATACAAAGATTTTTTTCCCACGTAATCACTTTCCTTCTTATACTAGATGCATTAATTTTATTTGTGCAGATGCTTTTCAATTTCACGTAATCAAAATTGTCTGGAGTAGAGAACTTTCCAGTATTTCTGATGAAGAGACTAGAGAGGTCTAGGAATTTTGAAATATAAACACAAGAATACAGAGAAATCTAGAAAATAAATTTATTAAAGTAATTGGAAGAAGCTGTATGATGATACAGTGTTAACATTAATAGAGGGAGAAAAAACAGAACCTCAATATCTCCAAATGGTGATGAGGAAGTTTTTAAAAAGTTGTGGTTTGTTTTTTTTTTAAAGAGGTCCTGGAAGATAAGAGCTGGCTTTCTTCTTAGGTTTCTAAAATAGTAAAAAGAAAGGAGGTAATAAAGAGAAATAGTAAAGGGAAAAGTAAAAGGAAGAATATAAAAGGAAGAAGGGGATAGAACTTGCTATTTCTCATAACTGGGACATTTGAGAAGACTATACAAACATGGAAGAAGAGGTAAGGGAAGTGGACACCAGATGAACTTCACTCTCCTCTGAAACAAAAGAAGATTAAACATACACACACGTAGTTCGGTGTGGAAATGCATCAAACTCAATAGGAAAACAAGTAGGGATATGAGGGTTAAAAGGGAGGCTAAGAATGGGAAGGGAATACAAGCAAAACAAACTTCCTAATTCTGCTGGGGAGACTGAAGGGGAAAGGGGAAGCAAAGAACTAGAATCTAAGGGGGCATCTTAGATTCCCTCTTTAGACAACTGGGAAATAGCTGAACAAATTGTGGTATATTAATTTAATGGAATATCATTGTGCCATAAGAAATGACAAAAGAGACAGAATACTGGGCAGCATGAACTGCCACAGAGTAAAGTAAGCAGAACTAGAAAAACAATTTACACAAAGATAGCAACATTGAAAAAAAGAAAGACACAAAGAAAAGAAACTTTGAAAGACTTAAGAACTTTAATCACTGCAATGATCAATTGAGTTTCCAGCAGAGAGATTAAAAATGTTACCTCCTTACAAAGGTGATGGACACAACGCAAAGTAAGAGACATATATTTTTGGACATGGCCAGCGTGAATTTACTTCTGTTCAATTTGCTACAAGGGTTTCTATCCTTCTTTCTCTTGGTTTTCAATGGAGAGGAGGGATGTTGTGTGAAAGTGAGGTTGGAGTTAGGATTAGCAAAACTCTCTTTTGTTTTCCTAATTATCATTATCACAGCAATCTACCCTTAGTATCCTAGTTCAAATCCTCATTAACTCTTGCCTTAAATTGCAGCAATAGCCTTTCAATGAGCATTCATGTGTCCATTCTCTTCCTACTCCATTTTATATATTGCTGCCAGGTTAGTCTTTTAAACCATAGATCAAATTATAGGAAGGAAGAAGGAAGGAGAGAAGGAGAAAGGGAGGGAAGGAGAGACAGAGGCGGGGAGGAGGAAGAAAGGATGGAAGGAATGGAGGGAAGGAGGGAGGGAGGGAGGGAAGGAAGGAAGATGACCATCAGCAGTTCCTACTGCCTAAGTACAAAATCCTTAACATAGCAGTTATGGCCCTCTACAATCCAATTTGAACCTGCCATTCCAGACATATCATACTACTCCCACAATATACTATCCTCGTGCTGAAGTCAAAGTGCTATACAGAAACACATCCCACCACCTTTGTCTTTATTCATGAAGTTTCCTATGCCTGAAATGGCCTCTCCAACTCTTGCTGATATCCTTTCCTTTCAAATGCTATCCTGATCAGCCTAGACTAATTGACTCTTACTCATCTGAGTTCACAGCACATTGTACTCTCCTTTTGCCCTAGTTTTGGTCTAATTTCTTCTATATCTGTATACATGCCTCATCTCACTTGAGTTCCAAGAGGATAGGGACCATGTTTTACTAATCTTTGTATCTTTCTAGCACACTGCATTGCTTACAATTGGTATTACCTCAATGAATTAACTTGACTAAGCTTCTGAAAGTTATGCTGGAGAATTAAGCGCACATACAAGGCAAGATTGGAATGTTCTTTGGCTAAGATTCCTAAATAAAATTTTATTTATATGAGCCAGAACACATATGAAATTATAATGAAAGTCAATACAAAATAACATTTAAAAATATTCAGGAAATCATAATTAATTTTAGTTCTTCTCAGTCTCTTTGTTGAATCATTGGCCATATCCCATCCCCTAACAGTGGGAATAATCCAAGGTTCTGACCTAGGAAGTCTCTTTCTATATTCTCTCCCTTGGTGACTTCATCAGGACCCATAGGTTTAATTATTATCATCTATGCAGATGACCTCCATATCTATATATCTCACCCTAGTCTCTCTTTCAATCCAGTCATTCATTACCAACTGCCATTTCCAAACCAGATTCCCCTAAAGTACCTAAGACTCAACATGTCCAAAGTAGAACTCATGATCTCCCCCCAATCCAACCCTCTTCTAAACTTCCCTGTTTCTGTCAAGAACACCACCATCCTTTCAACTACCTAGTCTTATAACCTAGGAAACACCATACCCAACCACTGCCAAATTTTGTCAAGTTTATTTCTCAATCTCTTTTGCATATATCTTTTTCTCTCTGCTCAATCACTACCCTAATTCAGGTCTTCATCTCCTCTCACTGGAACTATTTCAATAGTCTCCCAATGGATCTCCTTGCTTCAAGTCTCTCCCCTCTCCAACACAACTTCCATATAGTGATTTTTCAAAGAGATTTTCCTAAAATTCATGTGTGATTATATCACTCCCTTGTTCAGACTTCTGAGGGTCCCTATTACTTCTAGGTCAAATACAAACTCCAATGTTTCAACATTTAAAGTCTTTCACAACCCAGCTCTAAGCTACCTTCACAGCTTTATTATGCATTACTCTCCTATATGCAGGGCAGTTAAGTGGTACAGCAGATAGAGCACTGGACTTGGAATCAGGAATACATATCTTTTTGATTCAAATCTGGCCTCAAACACTAACAATGTGACCCTGGGCAAGTCACTTACCCACATCTCCCTCAGTTCCTCTTCTACAAAAATAAATTGGAGAAGGAAATGGCAAACTACTCCAATATCTCTGCCAAGAAAACCCCCCCAAAAAGGACCATGAAGAGTTGGACAAAACTGAGCAACAAATCTTTTATTCACTCTATGGTTTGGTCAAATGGACCTTCTTCTTGTTCCTCACTCTACTTGTTGATTCTTCTTCTTCCATCGCCATGCCTTAGCATTGTCTGTCACCTGTGCCTGGAATGTACTCCCTCCTCACCTCCACTTCTCAGAATCAATAGTTCTCAGCTCAACTGCCACCTCATACACAAAGCCTTTCTTGATCCCCCCCAGCTGTTCATGCCTTCCCCACCCTCACAACATTACCCTGTCTTTGTAATGTATATACATATATATAATATATAATACACGTACATACACATAGACATCTTTTTTCTTAGCAAAATGTCAGTTCCTTGAGGGCAAAGACTGTTTAATTTTTGTCTTTGTATCCCCAGGGCTTTGAACAATGTAGACACTTAATAAATACTTCATTGATAATACAATGTCAACCTGTATCAAATTGGGCTAGAGGTGACTTCAAAGAGTAGTTTCAATAGAAACTGCAGGGAGTTAGGGAGGGAGGGGTGAGCAATTAATTGGAAAGAGATATAAGCTGCCTATTCAGAAGTTCAGCCATAGAAGACTAAAAGAAAAATCAGATAGCAATTGAAAAAAAAAATGATAGGGTATTCGAATAGATTCTTTCAATCTCAATCTGTAAAATGGGAATAGTAATACTTGTCCTGTCTACATCAATGAATATATGTGATAACATATGTGAAAGTTCTTTGTAAACTATCATGAAAAGTCCATCATAAAATTGAAAGGGATGAAATCCAATACATAAGTAGAAAAGGATAGCATTTGAGGAAAAGGTGACAAATTCTCCAACCTGACAGTTTACACTAGAAAACATTTTTTTCCAAATAAAATGTTTTGACAGAAGTTTTAGTTGTAAAAGAGGAAGTTGAGGGGGGCGGAGCCAAGATGGCGGCGTAGCAGCAGCAACATATCGCAGCTCTCACATAGGCACTCCAAAATACCCATAAAACAGGACTCTAAACCAATCCTAGAACTCCAAAACACACACAAAGATACTTCCCACTAAAGTCAGCTCAGCTACGAGGAACCATATCTGTACTGCGAACCGAAACCAGCCTGCCCTGAGGCCGCGGCTGTGCCCCGGGGGCGACTGGATGGGAGGAGTGGAGGAGCCTCTCAGGTGAGCCAATTAGCAGCAGCTGCAAGCGGGATTTGCGAAAGGGGGAGATAAGCAGTCTGTTGAAAGGCCTCCAGAGCAGAAAAGCGAAAGGAAGAGGTTTTGCACCCGCCTCTGCTTTGTAGCTTCCCGCCCGCGACCTGCAGACAGCAGGGGGACTTAGCGATTGTTCTCAGGCCAGTGCTCTCGCGTTGAGCGGCCTGGATCCGGATCGCAGTCTTGGGCCTCTGTCTTGGAGTCTTTATTATCCAGTCTGCCAGAGGTGTTTAGGAGAACTCGCAGCATCTTCCTGAGAGCTACGGCAGCCAGGAGGACCCCAG
>CM053582.1:445949061-445968072 GCA_028627135.1 Pseudochirops cupreus
CTGCCTAATTTCACATGTTCAGCCTGTATTTGATTGCTTGTCCTTCCAGTGGGGATGGGTGGTGAGGGAGGAGGAGAAAGAATCTGGAATCTGGAGTTCCATAATCAAATGTTATGAATGTGTATCTATCTATCTATCTACCTATCTATATAAATATATGCAATTATTATTATTATTATTATTGATTACATCCAACTGGAACTTGAGATACACAGGCACTGCGGTTGGGTGATCCATCCTGCCCTACCAAAAAGTGACATAGGAGAGAATAGACTGGGGGAGGGGCGACACACCGGGATGGCTGTTTTGGGGCGGTAGGTGGGGGAGGGACTGGGAGAAAATATGTAACTCAAAATCTTGTGGAAATGAATGATGCAAACAATAATAAAATTTAAAAAAAAACTTTCCCTAGTTCAGCCTACTCCATGCCGTGCCTGAAGGATGTCAAGGTACACAATGTATTTCTAAAACTCACTAGTCCTAGGCAGAGGTATAGATAAAATAGGTTGGTCCCTTAGAGAGAGGTCAAGTAAAGCTTTACAAACAAGCAGTAGATCCCAGAATACTAATTAGGGACTTCTGACCTACAAGATCAGGTATAATTACAGGCCTTCTATAATCTGGTTGGTGCTAACATACTTATCTCCCAGGTTTATCTCCCACTTTCCTGGCACAGAATAAACCAGACTCACAGAATTTCAGAGTCAGAAATGACCTTAGAGGCCATCTAGTGCAATGAATACCTGAATAAGAATTCCCATTACAACATGCCTGACAAGCAGTCATCCAGTATTTCTCTGAAGACCTCTACTGGGAAGGAACCCACTACTATTACCTCTCAAGGAAGCCATTTTTCTGAAATAGTTCTCAAGGTTAGGAAGTTTTTTTTTCCCCTTACATCAAGCTTTAAATATTCCTCTTTGCAACTTCTTCCCATTATTCCTACTTTGACCTCTGGGACCATGCAGAAAAAATTTAATCTTTCTTTCCCATGACAGCCCATCAACAGCACTGGATATGATGTGTCTCTTCATTCAACCTAAGATTCTATTGGTTTTCTTGGGTTCTGTATCACACTATTAACACACATTGGGTTTACAAGCCACTAAAACTCCCAGATCATTTTCAGAAAAACTGTCTACTCACATCTCTTTTTCTTATGGACACATTTTATACCTGTGAAGTAGACTTTTTTGAAACCAATGTAGGGTTTTACATTTAACCCAATTTAACTTAATAGATTTACCCCAATACTAACCTTCTAAGATCATTTGGACCCTTCCTTTTATCCAGTGTGTTAACTAACCCTTCCAGTTTTGTGTCACCTGAAAATTTTATAAGCACACCATGCATGTCTTTATGTCTCAGATGATAATATTAGCCAGCACAGGGTCAAGCCCAAATCCTTGAGGAATTTCACTGAAGATTTTGCAGGGTGACATCAACATTAATGACTATTCTTTAGGTCCAATCAACTCATGAATCTACCTAATTGTACTATTGTCTAGTCTCTAGGCACCTCTCTCCATGAGAAGAACATGAGAAATTTACCAAATACTTTGTTTAAATCTAGGCAAATTACCTCTACAGTACTCCCCTGTCAAAAAAAAAAGTTAAGGTCTATTTACCATAACACATTCTTTTTTTATTATGCCCTTTAGCTTGTTTTTCATTTTTAACATTCACTTTTAAAAATTTTTGAGGTCCAGATTCTTTCCCTCCTGTCCTTCCCCCAAGTCACTGATAAAGGCAAGCAATATATCAACAGTGTGTGAAAAAAGTGTGAAGCCATGCAAAACACATTTCCATATCAGCCATGTTGCAAAAAGAAAACAACCCCCCCCCCAAAAAAAGCAATAAATACAAATAAAGTAGAAAAAGTATGCTTCCATCTGCACTCAAAAGTCATTAGTTCTCTCTCTGGAAGTAGAAAGCATTTTTCATCATGACTTCCTTGGAATTGTCTTGGATAGTTCTCTCAATAAGACTAGCTAAACATGCCATATCACACTGGCTCTTTATGATCATTGCCTCCTTTTCTAGATTTTGCTAAACATCCTTTTAATAAATATTCTAGGAATTTGTCAGGAATCCAAGTTAAATGTATTAGCTTACAGTTGCCAGACTCTGTTCTCTTCTATTTTCTGAAAACTGGGACATTGGCTCTTTTCCAAAGCTACAGAACTCAGATCTTTCCAAGGTCATTAACGGTGGTTCAGCAGTTACACTTGCCAGTCTTTGCAGAGCCTTGAACAGTGTGTCTGGTGCGTGGCAAAAATGGAAGTGGCATCAAGTTCTTCTGGTTCAGTGCTGCCTAGAGGATCGCAGTTTGTTGTTGAATATAGTGAGCAATCCCAGCCCCATGCTAAAGGTCAGGGATTACTCTGTGCATCTTGGGAAGCCATAGAAGCCATCACTATTCCAGAACATCATTGCAGATTTCTACTATTTAATGAAAGGCACAGAGTTTTAAGTAGTTCCCAGCATAGTTCAAGACTATCAGTTTAAAAATTGTTGGGGCTTTTTACCTACCAAACATTCATTTGTTAATTTATCTGATATAGCTCTTTACTGATAAAGGAACATTAACTACTTGGTAGAGTAAGAGCTTTTTTTTTCTTTTTAAAAGAAAATCTCACCACTAGGGAAGATGACTCTTTAATAAGAGTCATTTCTGAACAGCAACGAAAAGTTGGCTATATACTGTTTTTAATTACTTAAATGTTACTATGTGCTTTAGGTAAGCATATTTCAATCCTTGTATAGACTCTAGAAGAATATTCATGGGCTCTAATTCATTCCTAAATCCAGATAATCCTAGTTCCCAGAGGTCTCTTACACAGGCCCTTTCTTTACATTTCTATAGCCACTACCCTAGTACATTCCTTTCTTATCACCTCCTACCTGGATTTTTACAATAGTTTCCTGGTTGATTTCCCAGGCTCCACCCTCCACTTTAATCTATCTCATAAATAGGTGCTAGGATAATTTTCTTCAAGTACTGCTTCAAAAATGCACTTAAAAAACCTTTGCTTCCAGGGCTGCTAGATGGCTTGGTGAATATAGAGCACTGCCCCAGAGTCAGGAGGACCTGAATTCAAATTTGACCTCAGACACTTAATACTTACTAGTCTTGTGACCTTGGACAAGTCACTTAACCCCGATTGCCCTGCTTTCCCCCGTGCAAAAAGCAAAAAAAAAAAGCCAAAAACCAAAACAAAACACTTTGCTTCCTCCTGGTGGCTATTTTATAAACAGCTTCCTGTTTGAGAAGTCAATTTATTAACCCAGATATAAGTGGAAAATAATATCAGCCGTCCCAATGTCATTTTCATACCTAATCGCAGCATTTTAAATTCAGGTAACTTTGCTGAGGCACACAACTGGTAGAAGATATGATAGTTTCTCTCCTCTTCTGCCTTTGGGGAAAAAAAAGATTTTTCAATTACATTAATCAAACTCAGAAAACAGAATGATGAATATTTTTTAATTTCATGATTTGGTGAAATGAACATAGGCCATTCCTAACCTCTGAATTTCATTTACATCATCAGATTTCAGTCTCTCCATTTTTGAACTTAAGTATCATTATCCTTCCTGTAAAAATATTATACTTTTGACTGATATTTTATTTGTGCTGATTAGAGAAAAGCTTAATACATGACATGCAATTTTTTAAAAATAGCAATAACTCTATTTTGGCTTAAAGCCACAGCTATTTATTCATTCAAGATTAATGTTTACTGGTATAGAATTCTATAAGTGACCAGGTACAAGGAGGGATACAAAATTTAGATGAGACATGATTCCTACCCTCATAGAGTTTATGCTAAGATAAGACACAAACATATACAAGTAAAAATCACAAAATAATATATTAGAGACCTATAAAATTTCATATGTGATTTGAGGGGCTGTTCATTAGCAAATGAGAGAAAGTCAGGGAACTCAGTATGAAAGAGGACTTTAAGGAAGAGCTGGCATTTGACTAAATTTGAAAGGAAGGGTAGAAGTTCAACAGGAAAAGAGAGAGAAGGAAAGGCATTCAAGGCAGAAGGAACAAAGACAAAAAGATTATAATAAGATCACATGATACATTTAGGGGACTAACCAACTAAGTCAGCTTAGCTGAAGTGGTAGAGTACATGAAGGACAATAATATGAGATAATGCTGGAAAGGCAGAGTAGCACCAGGTGATGAAGGGCCTTGAAAGCCAGAAGTCTGAACATCACTTAGGATGCTCTAGGAAAGTACTGAAGATGCTTGCGCAAAAGAATGACATGACTGTGACGAGGTGCCTCTGGAATATTTTGGGATGACTTTGTTAACTTCAATCTGTAAAAATCTCATTTGTGTTCAAGTACCTATGTATGTAACATCAGTTTGTAACATCGGCCTGTGCAATTAAGTTGTAAAAGCCACAAAGCATTAACTCTGTCCCTTCCCTGCCCCCAGCCTAAAGGCATTTCCTCTGAAACCATTAACTCTATAGCTACGAGCCATATCGATGAATCCTTTTAAAAGCATTACCTCCTTTTTTCTGGTGAACTCCTAACAAACAAGACTCATCCATCTTATCAAAAAGGACTTTGATAGCAAACAGGATGGGTACTTCTCATTCAAATTTGACCTCAAATTTAACCACTGGCTGACTTTATGACAAGTTTCAAGGCAAAAACCACACCTCCACTCCTAGCCCCGCCCCCGGGATTTCTCCCAGTGAATTATGGGCAAAACACATGCCCAGCTGATATACAAAGTGCATGTCTCTTTAAACATAAACCACTCCTTAACTCCTCCCAAACTCCTCCCTAACTCCACCCTTGCCCACCTAGTTGGCACAATAAACCTATGACTGACAGTTTTATGTCTTTAAAAACTGCATCTCTAGCTCCTTTACTTTGCAGGTTTTCTTTCTATCACAACCCCTGCCCACTGAAGAGCGTCACACTAAACCCTGTACTTTGCAGGCTTAACATAGAACTTTGTAACTCTACCTTAAATCCCTGTTAGCTTGCAGGTTTCCTAGACCACTTTGCCCCAGTGTAAGAATAAACTTTTATAAATCTGCTGAAAGACAGCTGAGTCCAGTAATTCTTTTAAGACGACAAACCTAGAAGAGATTTCAATAGAAATCGCCCCTACCTATTCTTCTTCAACTGTATTTGTACATAATATTCAATAAATCCATACATACATACTTACGTATACATACATCTACTATGTGCCAGCTATTGGGAATGCAAAAACAAAAATGAAACAGTCCCTGCTCTCAAGGATCTTAGATTCTAATGGGGGACATACAAGAAAAATTATTCTAATAGTAGGATAAAGAATCGATTGGAACAGGGATAATGTAATGGTTGAAATTTTTATTTCTAGTGTATTTCCTATTTTATTTCCAATTTATCTTTATATAGCTTGTTTGTACATATTTCTTTGCTTGCTTTCTCCCCCATTAGACTGGGAGCTCCTTGAGGGCAGGTGCTGTCTTTTGCCTCTTTTTGTAGCAGAGGTTCTCAAAAGCTGGTGATACTGCTCCCTGGGGGTTGTTGGAATTATCCAGAGGGATGAGTAGCCTTGGGTGCAATTGGGGGACGTTGAGTAAAAATAAGAGAGCAGTGAAAGCATAAGGAAAGAGGAAAAGATAAGAAAATTTTGAAAAACTGTTCATATATGTTTCGTCTGTTTTATAAAAGAGTTAAAGTCATAGTGATTACATTATTTTCCAAATAAACATATGAATGCAAGTTATAACGGATCAGTGGTAAAGTCTGCCAACAGGTCTTAACAAGTAAATGTTGGCAGGCAAGCATATCATGCATTGTCAGGAAGTCCAGCATGCATCAGCAGGAATACGTGTGTGTAATGACTTTTTTACAAGATGGTTACATCATGCAATATTGGGTCATCAAAATTTCAACACAGGAAAAAAACCACAAATTTATAATAAATTATTAAATTTAAGATCCGTAATTTTTTTTTAGAAGTTTTATTTTTTTTTAAATGGTGCAAAAAAAAAGTAGATTTCCAGGTGGGCACTGAGTAATTTTTTTATTTTAAAGACCAAATAAATTTGGGAACCTCTGCCCTAGAGCTTTGCATAGTGTCTGGCACATAATAGGAACTTAGTAAATGTTTGTTGACTGAAAAGCATATTACAGTAGTATAGGTGATTGGTAATGAGATCACAGGTGGGGTAAGGGGTGAGTTGCAAAGGATTTTGTGGAGGTAGAAATAATGAGAACTGTTTGAACTGGATACAATAGATTAAAGAGAAGGAAGAATCAAAAGAGAACTCCAAGAATTCAAATATAGGAGAAAGTATGAATCACTGTGTGACAAATATCAATATTAAAACCTGATGTTCAAACAGATCTGGGGGCAAGATAATAAGTTTGATTTTGGACATGATGAGCTTGAGGTCCTGGTGGGACATGCAGAATAAGATAACTTGAAGACAAATGGAGATATGAATCTGGAACTCAGAAGAAAGGTCAAGAATGGATTTAAGGTTTAAGGGTCATCTGCTTAATCATGTTAATTGAATGAGATTAGTGAGGCAAAGAATATAGAAGAAGAAAAGAAGGACAGAGATTAAATATTTGAACATCCAAATGACTGGGAAAAAGATGAAACACTAGTGAAGGAGACAAAAAAAATGGAGCCTGGAGAAGTAAGAGAAAAAATAAGAATCACAGGGTGTTTCTGAAATTAAAAAATGAAAGAATATCCAGTAGCATGGAGTAGTCAACCATGTGAAAAGCAGGAGAAAAATCAAGGAGGCTAGGGACTGAAAAAGTTAACTGGCTTTGGGATCACTGATTATTTTTAAGGGAGTAGATTCATTAGAGTGGTAGGGACAAAAACCAGATTGTAAGGGATTAAGGAGATACAGAATAAAGAGGAAATGGAAGCATTAGATAAAAGATATTTTTCCCCAAGAGGTTTAGCACAAGCAAAGAGATGGGATGATAGGTTAGATAGGATGGAAGGGTCAAAAGAAGCATTTATTTAAGGTTATACAAACACAAATGTATGTAGACAAATGGTAAGAGGCAAAGGAAAAATCAAAGATACATGAGAGGGATAGCATAAGTGCTAGAGAAAAGTCCTGGAGGAGATGGGAAGAAATGAGATCAAAGGTATATGAATTAACCATAGGGATGAAGAGGGGCATCTCTTCTATTATCAAAGAGTAGACAATTAATGATAATTTTAAGAAGTTTTGAATGAAAGAAGGTTAAGGAAATTTATGTTGGAAAGTTTCAGTTTTCTCAGGGAAGTAACAGACTAAGTCAATCTGCTTTAAGTGTGGGGGAAATGGAACTGAGGAGGAGAGAAAGTTTACAAAATATGCTCTAGAACTGATTTAGAATGAAGTAGATTAAGCTTAGACCACTACCTCATACCATATTCTAGAATACATTCTGAACTGATATGTGACCTTAAAGCTAAAAAAATCCTACTGAAAAAAATGAAGGAAGACAGATTATATATCTCTCACAACTATGGGTAGGACATGTATTCTTAACAAAAGATAGTGATAATTACAAACTATTCACAGCCACATGAAAAAATGCTCCAAGGGCTTATGAAAAAATAAGACATTAATGCACTGCTGGTGGAGCTGTGAATTGATACAACCATTCAGAAGAGCAACTTGGAACTACGCCCAAAAGGCTACAAAACTGTGCATACCTTTTAATCTAGCAATACCACTTACTAGGTCTGTATTCCAAAGAAAACAAAGAAAAAGGAAAAGGATCTATATATACAAACATATTTATAGTAGTTCTCTGTAGTGTCAAAGATGGAAATTGAAAGGATGTCCATCACTTGGGAAATGGCTGAACAAGTTGTGGTATTGATTGTGATGGAATACTAATGTGCTATAAAAAATGGTGAATAGGAT
Organism: Pseudochirops cupreus; assembly: GCA_028627135.1. Taxonomy (NCBI): domain Eukaryota; kingdom Metazoa; phylum Chordata; class Mammalia; order Diprotodontia; family Pseudocheiridae; genus Pseudochirops; species Pseudochirops cupreus. Next base: position 445,956,978 of record CM053582.1, read on the forward strand.
GCTTTCAGAAAAACCTGGAAAGACTTACATGAACTGATGCAAAGTGAATGAATCAGAACCAGGAAAATATTGTACACAGGAATAGCAATATTGTATTATGATCAACTATGAATGACTTAGCTATTTTCAGCAAGACAATGCTAACAATTCTGAAGGGCTCATGATGAAAAATATTATCAACTTCCAGAGAAAGAACTGATGGAGTTTAAATGTAGATTGAAGCATACTTGTTCTTACTTTCTTTACTTTTCTTGGTTTCTTTTTGGTCTGTTTTCTTTCACAATATGGCTAATATGGAAATACTTTTTGCATGACTATTCATCTATAATCTATATAAAATTGTTATATATAAATATATATATATAATTGCTTGCCTTCTTAAGCAGAGGGGCATAAGAAGAAAGGAGAGAATATGGAACTCAAATTTTTAAAAATAAATGTTAAAAATTCTTTGTACGTGTAATTAGAAGAAACACAAAAATTTCCCCCCAAAATGCTTCAAATCAGTAATATATACACATATACATACACATTTTCATACATGTGTGTACATACATACATACATGCATAGATGCATTCATGTGCATATATTTACAGATATATGAGAAAAGTTAGTTATATGAATTTGGGCAGGTACCTTAACCTTTCTTAACTTTATTTTTATCTATAAAATGTAGATTTTTAACAGTATCTACTTCATAGAGTTCTTGGGACAATCCAGTGAGATAATATTATACAGTATACTCAAACATTAAAGTGTTATATAAACTTTATCTATTATTTTTACATAAACTTACAAATACATGCATATATACATACATATCACCATGTGTGTGTGCGCGCGCACATGTGTGTGTGTGTGTGTGTGTGCGTGCGTGCGTGAGTGCGCATGTGTCTTTTTGGGGAATTGAAGGAAGAAGCTTTTGACTTTGTTGATATAGAGAACGTCCACTGAGGAAACTTCCCTTACCATCAGATAGATGGTTGATCATCATCTGCTCTGTAACTTCCGATCTTAGAAAGCTGCCTAGACAATTAGAAGTTAAATGACTTATTCATGGTCGTGTAGCCTTTATTGTGTCAGAGATGAGACTTAAACCCTGGTTTTCCTAACTCCAAGGCAAGCTTTATTCTTCCAGCACATAACTCTTACAATATGTTAATAGCACATAAAAATGAACTAATTTTCTGTCCCCATATATTAAATTAATATCAGCCATACAACCCATCTTACCTGGAATACCACTCTGGATTTCTCTAAAAGATAAGTTCTCATGTTGGCACCAATAATTCGATATCTCTTATCAAAACCAATTTCAATGTATTTCCCAAAACGGCTGCTATTATCATTTCTTGTGGTTTTAGCATTTCCAATTGACTAGGAGGTAGAAGAACAAGAACTTAATGGCTTAAATATATCAAGAATTTTTGGCATTTATAAAATTTATAAGAGGATTCTGGAAGACAACTGGACTCAGTTTTTGAAAAGGCATCTTCACCTTTTGGAGGGGTACCATTTTTGTACCTCTAAATATCATTGACTATGGTTTTCCAATGTCATTTATTACATAAGACTATATCTAACAAGTTACTTGTCAGAGAAAAACTTATAGATAACAATCGAGTAATTGTCAAAGAACATTTAACCATAACATCTATAAGAACCAGAAAGCTTTTCTACCTAAAAGCAGATTGGGAGAGGGCAGAACAGAAGTCACCAGAGCATCTTGGCTATTGGGTTTCAGTCTTCTTGGCCCATACAGTAGGTTTTTCTCTACTGTACCTAATAGAGCTTATTCAAATGTTTTATTTTAAATAAATGCATATTTTATTGAAACACAAATTTTCTTGTAAATTATCCTTCTTAATCCTCTTATAAGCTCTTGCTCATAGACTCATGAACTTATTTGCAAATAATCACTCACTGTTAAATAAAGTTTATATAAAATTTGAATTAAAAGTATGTCTATAAGCATGGTAATTTATATCTATAGTGAAAAGTATCATCTTATTTCTACTAGAAAGTTGCAGAGAATATAATTTTCTTCCAAATTATAATATAATTTTAAAATGAAAGTTATGTATATTTTGCTCCTTGGTCAAAAAAACAAAACCTATAATTTTTTTTCTTTTAAAACAAGGGAAAAAATAGTGAAGAAACAGTACAAAGTAATTTGACCACCATATAAATCTTTTTACTTAGGAAATTTCATGGATTAAAATTTACAAATTTGACAAAGCTTAGTGCTCTATTTTTGTCACAATCCTTTGCATTGGAATAAGGTCTGCAAGCCCTTGAAACTTGCATCTAACCTTGTGAGGAATATATGTGAACAGAGATTTTAGCATATGCTTGTTCCTTTTCCCCCCTGGAGGAAGGCACTTTCAGAATTTAGGCCGATGTAGCGCCAAGGACAATAAATGGGAGTAAAGAGCTCCAAATCATGATTTTAGCACTGGCTAGAATCTGGCTATAAGAACTGCAGCAAATCTTCTTCTAGCAATTCTCATTTTTTGTGCTTCCATTTCCTTGTTTCAAAAATAGGAAATTTGAAATTAATGATCTTTAAAGATCTCTTCAAGCTACAGGATTCCATGATTTTAAACCCCAAACCTGAAGATTTTGAGTAAAAGGAAATTACAAATGTAAAGATCACCTTTCAATCACTCCTTCTTAAAATTTTGACACCAGTCTTGTGAAGTAGTTATTTATTCCAAACAACAAGAAATTGTAAAAGAAGAAAAATTTCAGGAGATCTAGACTTTAATTAAATTTGCAACTGACTTTGGGGAGATTCTGAATGAGTCAATGTTCTACATCAATTCATCAGGAAACATTTTTATGAGCTTATTAAGTGCCAGACACTGTGCTCACTACTGGGGATTCAAAGAGAATGTATCAACAATCCTCATCCTCCATAAACCACATTCTAAAGTAAATGAAGATAAAAATCTCTACTATTAATCTCTCAGATTAAACAAGATTGCTGCAATGATGGGGAACTAGAGTTCAAATACTCCCATGATTTTCTAATACATCCATTTCTGAAAAGAAAAAAATCAGGGGTTAAAGTTAGGGAAAGGAAAAAATAATGTGAGAAAACAGGACCAGCAGATATGTCTTTGTTCATTATCGTGTAAGTAGTATACAGTAAGAACCAAGGTCATAGTAGATTAAGTGCAGGGCTTGTAGTCAGAAAGACTCAACTTCAAATCCTGCCTCAGACATTTAATAGCTCTGTGTTGCTGGCAAGTCATTTTCATACTCTTTCCTCTTCTATAAAATGAAGAGGCTCAACTAGGTGATATCTTGGGTCCCTGCCAGCTTTATAACTATGATCCCTATAATTACAAGCAACAGGATAAATTCCTTCAGGAACTTATCCATTGAATATCTATTATCCCAACTAAAGGACTGAAATTCTGCACCTGACACTGTTCATATCATAGATAGAGCTGATTCACAGATGTGAAGTTTTGAAGCACTGTCTGACCTTTCTCCCTGTAACCCATTCTTCTGTACTCTTTGGCAGCATATTCCTTTTTCACATTTCAAAAGGAAAGGTTCCAGATCTGTTATTTAGTAATAAAATTTATTTCTCTTCACCCTTATTCCTAATCCATGTCCCTTTTGCAGGTGCCAGCATTCAGTTAAATCCAGTTATCTAATCCCTCCACCCTTTCCCTCTTTTCCTCCTCGCCCTCTCTGAGCAATCCCCATGGCCATCCTGAAGCTTTATAGCATCCCTACCAACAGAAGAACAACTGAAATGAAAGGAAAATGAACATGCTTTCTGAAGCAAGCTTCCTGATGTTCCATTACGAATCATTCAGATTGGTTATACTGTCTAGCTCCTGCAAGGTTCGCAAGGACCTCTCAAATGACAGGAGGCCCTGACAGGAGCTCTTGCCTAGTTCCCACTCAACATAGCACAAGAAATCTCACTGGTATACAACTAGAATGGACAATGTTTCTTGGTGTCGTTTTAGATGAGATTTCTCATATTAGGACCAGCAGCCCGAATGACACACAAACCTAGTCATGGCAAGCCAATCTAGGCGCCAAGATGTTATTTTTGAAAATAGGCTAGAAATAGGCATGACAATGAGAGGGAGCAAAATATAACTTTGTTTTTTCTTAATCCAAACCAATAACTAGTTAGTTCTATAGTCACTATTTGACCAATTCTAGTGAAAATGTAATCTACCAGCATTCATCCAGAAATTGAAATGGACCCTTTGAGAAAATGAACGTTTGCTTCAAAAACTTGAACATATCTGAGATTCTTGATCACTCTCTTTCAAAATATACATTTTTTGCTTTCTTTCATTTACATGCTATTTTCAACCACATTTCCATATCTCACAGGAAGCTGCTTAGCACTCCCAACAAATCTATGTCTTTACATCACAACTAAAGTGACAATCAGGCTGAGCCAAGGGACAATCCTAAGGATGACTAGGACATATCATCATTTTCAAACTCCACACAGCACTGCAAACCAGGCACATTTACCTTGGGAAAGACTACTGCCAAAACCCATTGTGCCCCAGTTGTGTTAGACCAGTTTTAACTTCATCTGTGCTTTGGGTAACAAGAAAGGCTTGACGAAGAAGAAAGAAGGGATAAAAAATATCGACATGAAATTCTAATTGGAAGCATTCACTACTCTGTATCCAAATGAGTATTATTTTTCTTCACTTAACTGTGCTTCTTCCAAAACAGCCATTTTTCTTATAAACACATTACTACATTAATATTCCCAGAAATGCTAATGTTGAAATGTTTAAGTTCTCTTACCAAACAAAATGAGTACCATTTTCTCTCGTGCATATACATTTTTACTTCACGTATTTCTAATTTACAAGATCCTCTTTCGTAAAAATTCTTCCTCTTGTAAGTCTCATATTGTTACTAATCTGATCATTTAAGTTTTGAAAATAATAGTATTGTCTTATTTCCTTCTCTAAGCTAAAATCATGACAGACAAGAAAACAGCATGAAAGTGTCAAAAAAAGTTGAAAGGAAAAAATTTTAATTACTATAATATAACAATCATGACAGAGAAAGCTGAGTTCAGCATTTATTGTAAGAAATAATATTTTCAGGGGGAGAAAGGGAGGAATCAGTCTAACTAGATACTGCAGAAGCAGTCAATTAAAGTAAGACCCTCCTGTAACTCATTAATTTATACGCAGTAGTAGTAAATCCAGTATATTGGCAAAGGTATAAATAAGAATAAATAACACCACAAAATATCACAAAACACATTTCATTTATGTAATATAGGATAGGGAAAACTTCAGTGAATCCAAACACTTAGACTCCCAGGATATTGTAAACTGGATGTGATAGTGTATTTGTTTGGAAAAATAAAAGCTTTAACAAGACGAGTTATCACTCCTTTCCACTTACAGGAAATGAATGAATTTGGGGTGAAATTCATGGGGCACATAGTGTAAGGTACAAGTTTCTCATATAATCTCAGGTACAACTCACCTAAGATTTTTTAGCAAAATAAAAATGTTTTAACCCACGTAACTAGTAGATATAAAGTAGGGTATAACCATGTGCCCGATTCTATTACCCTGTAAGTAACTTCCATTAGTTGTCACACTAGTACATTTAGATCAAATATTAATTGTCATTATAGCTGAATGCAAACTAATTTTATAATTAAATATATGTGATCCAAACACATTAATTTCTAATGTTGTAGCCTACTAGTGAAAAATTTGGACATCCCTAACCTAAAATAAGTATATATGAATATTTCTTAAGCTCACGGAGGCTGTATTAGCCTTACTGAAAATGTCTACTTATAAGAATTTTCACTGATTACCTATATCCCTCCCTATGTAAATAATTTAATTTTCCAAATAAAAAACAGACCTCATATTTTATTACTAATTTTATCCTGAAGTACTACATTATTTATGTACTTCACATTTATCCTGGGCATAATTAACAAGAGCAGCACCATGTTCAGCAGTGAAGGCTGAGGATGCTGCTACCTTACCTCCATAATGGGATTAGAGGCCAGGACCTTCTCTTCAACATTGGCCTCACTGGCAGAACCGCTCACAGTTGCAAAGTATCTCATGGCATACTTAGCAGAGACTGTCTTTCCTGCACCAGACTCTCCACTTACAATGATGGACTGATTCCGTTCATCCCTGAAATACAAAGACTGTTAATCGCCAGCTGCTTCTCAAGCCTGATTGTAGACAGTATTATTTTCTAGCCAAGTGAAAACACCACATTTCTACAAGTTTATTCATGTTGAGATACATAAGAATGAATAAGGCCAGTCTATTCCTTAATAACAACCACCAGCACTGTATTGAAGTGAATACACATCTGTCATGGCCTCCCATGAGTGAATGGGTCTAAACAGAGGCTCTTTGAATGGTTGCACACATGCCTCAAAGTATGTGCCTACTACTCTATGCCAAACAAGTAATATGGCTACCAATCTAAAAAAGTGGTACCTTAGCAGAGAAATTGATAGGAAAAGTCTGCATTACTGAAAATCTTTGAGTCATTTACTTCTATGATGGTAACTGCTGAAGAATGAGTCTACATTTCTAACTCTCTTGGCTATACAAGCAGGGAAGAAAATGGTTCAGATACTATCTAGATTGGTTCAAAACACAATAGAACATTATATACCATTAACACAGGGTTAATCACAGTTTGGTTACTCTCCTACCTTCCATTTATTCACATAATGACTTAACTCAAAACTTGTTTCAATGAACACTCTTGGTGTGTTGGGGACTACCCTTTCTGACTATGGTTGGTCCCCAGAAAAGAGAGGCAGACTTCTACCCAGACCATGGGGTACCAAGAGACGGTATCATTTATACCTATATTTGCAAAAATGCAATTTGCCTTTGAAAAAAGGCTTTAGTGGCAATACTCTAAAACAGTGGTTCTCAACCATGTGAGCGGACCCACCTGGAGACCAATAGAGGAGAGGTGTCTCAGTTCCTAAGACCATCAGAAATATGCGTTTTCCCATGGTCTTAGGTGACCCCTGTGAAAGGGTCATTCAACCCCCAAAGGGGTCGCGACCCACAGGTTGAGAACCACTGCTCTAAAAGGTCAAAAACTGAAGATGTTTTTCATGGAAGTGGATAACCCTTTAAAAAAAAATAGGGTTTTCTGTGCCAAGAAAACGAAATGATAGGATTTCAAGATCTTTACCTTAAAAGAAATTAGGTTGTAACTGAAAGCACATTTTATAAAAAAATTTCAGTCTTGCTGACTTGTTTTTCTTAAAACGCATAATAGAGGTTTTACCTCCCTCTCCCACCCCCAATAAGGCAATGTTAGTAAATCAGTTAGATCTTTAGAATCTTAGATTAGTTATATCAGGGGCAACTAGGTGGCTCAGTGGACAGAGTGCTGCTCCTGAAGTAAGAATGACCTGAATTCAAATCTGGCCTCAGACACTTCCAAGTGTCACTGTTAACCTCTGTTTGTTGGGTTCCTCATCTATAAAATGGGGATAATAACAGCACCTACCTCGCAGTGTTGTTGTGAGGTTCAAATGAGATAATAACTGTAAAGCACTTAGCACAGTGCCTGGCACATAGCAAGCGCTATATAAATGTTACTTATCCTCCTCCTCCTCTTCCTCCTCCTCCCCTTCCCCTTCCCCTTCCCCCTCCTCCTCCTCCTTCCATTCTTCCTACCCCTCCTCCTCCTCAGCTATTAGATATTGGGCAAGCATCAAAGATATATTTCCATAATTAAAGGCATGATGAATTAGTTGCATGCGCCCATGAACATGAAGTATAATTACTTAAAAAGTTAAATGATACTTATTTGGGCTAAATTCTGTAGAATTTTTTTGCTATCTCAAAATTAAATTGCAAGAAAGGGTCTGAGAAAGTTGCTTTTTCTTGCCTTGCTACATATTATTTGAACACTCTGGATTGTAAGAAAGAGTAAGTACAAGGATGTTTAATTACTTTGAAAATGTATAGCTAAACATAGCTTTCAAAACTTTCCTGAGTAACAATAGTTTTCTTTCTCACCCTTTTATCTCAGAGTTCTTCAAGCTACAAAGATCAACAAACAACCATTTCTTTGGATGCTGTAGCATTAGGTACTGAGAAGTATACAAAGACATAAGACATATCCCTGCCTCCAGAGAGGCTTATCAGAGCAGCTAGGTGGCGCAGTGAATAGAGAACCAATCCTGGAGTCAAACCCTGAGTTCAAATCCAGCCTCAGACACTTAACACAAAATCTAGCCGTGTGACCTAGGGCAAGTCACTTGACCCTAACTGCCCTCCAAAAAGCAAAAAAACAAAAACAAAAACAGAGAGGCTTACCACCTGGCTTTAGAGAGAAGACAAACACTCAGAAGCAAAACAGTAGCTCTACAAAGTGGTCAATGATTCATGCAGGAATCCATTCATTCAACAAGCATTTATTAAGTCCCTGCTCTGCGGCAGGCACTTTGGCTAGGTACAAATAGAGGCAAAAACAAAAGTCCTTGCCCTAAAGAAAGGACATTTTACTGAGGGAGAAATAACACACACACAATAAGTAAACAAAATGTATACAAACTAAGTGCAAAGTAAGTTAGAGAGACAGAACTTGCAACTAGTGGTAATCAGGAAAAGAGGCAGGAAGAACAGGCACTTAAGCAGAGCTGTGAAGGAATCTAGGGATTCTACCAAGGGGATGTGAGAAAGGAGGGGATTCCAGGCCTGGAGGACAGTCTATGCAAAGACATGGAGAAAAGATAAAGAATTTTGTGCATGAAGAACAGTAGAACTTGGCTAAATTTGGCTAAAATGCAGAGGGGAGTGAAGGGGAGTAATTTATAATGAGGTTGGAAAAGAAGGTTGGGCCAATGATAACAGGTGTTAAATGCCAAAGGGATCTGTTATTTTTGTCCTAGAAGCAATCGGAAGCAAGAGCTCTTTGAGCAAGGCAATGACATGGCTACACCTCCTGAGCTTTAGGAATATCAACTGATAACTAAAGAATATGTGCCCAAGATTTTTGCAGGAAGAGGGGTATTGGAGGGGGAGAAGAAGGAGACTAGACTTGTGATTTTTATAGGTATAAGGAACCCCTAGATGAGGAAGTTCTTTCTTTCTATGCAGATCAGCATCTGTTCTGAAATGTAAAGTCTTAGTTGTTTGGGGAACTGAGAGATTAATGTGACATGGTAGGGTCGTTCTGACAAGTATTTATCAGATAAAAGACTTGAACCCATGTCCAGTCTTCTTGGCCTGCTTGCTTAGTCTCACCCCCAGCATTCTATTGTCTATCTCCATGCTTTTGCATGGACTGTCCTCCCTATGCCTGATATACTTTCCCTCCTAACTTCCAACTCTTAGAATTCCTAGTTTTCTTTAAGACTCAACTCTAAGGCTTCCTCCTATAGATGGCCTTCCCCTCTAAAACTATCTTCCATCTTCTCTGTACTTAAGTAAATGCTATCTTGCCTATTAGAGTATAAACTCCTTGAAGAAAGGGACTATTTTTGCCTTTTCTTTGTATCACTAGCACTTAACACAATGACAGGCAAACAGTGATCTCTTAATAAATGCTTGCTGCAATGCAATGGAGCTGGACCAATCACAGGTGAAATCTCAAGGCACAATGTACTCTTAAACCATGGAGCTTGTCAGGTTAATGTCCTTACTATGATCATTTTCATTATCTCAGTTCAGTCATAATTAGAACCTGTTATGTTTTCTAAAATATCATCTCAACATATCAATGATTTGTCCAAGGCATCTTAATTTGTGAAGTCATCATAATTAGTTCTTACCATTTTATCAATGCCATGGAAAATTCGTAATTGACAGGCACTGCTTTTATAAATTAGCCCCTTTAGAGGTTATAATGTGAGTGCTATAATTTGCAATATTCAGAAATTAAAATGGAAATTTAGTGGGTGGAAATAAAGTATAGTAATTTCACTGTTTGGCAACAAAAAAAAAAAAGCTTATTGATGAATTGCACAAGACGACATGTTACTTCTAGTTTAGTGACAAAACTGAAACCAGAATCAAGGCAATCTGATGTTCTAGCTAGTGCTCTTTCTACCACACCATACTGCCTCTAGGTCAACAGTTTCAGATTGTTACTTTCAGGCTGTGTAGAAAAGAAATAACCCTGAATTCAGAAAGAACAAAGATGTAGCAATCTGTTTGTGTTTCTGTATCACAGGGAAATTCAAACACAGGTACTAGATAAGCCAACATTCTCCTTGAGATCTGAAAGTAATTTTTAAAATAAAAGTTTTGATTTCTGACATGCACAAAATCTTTAGGATTAAATGGGAAAATACATCTTTCTTTAAAAATAAACTTTAAAGTTTGAAAATAAAAGCTTCTTGCCAGGGCAGACAGAATTATTTTAAATTGCTATGAACATTTCAAAGAGTAGTAAAAAGAGGTAATAATTTAGTCTGATCCAAAGGTTAGGCTACATACCAACAGGATGTGCACATCAAGCACCTCCTTCCTCCCCACTTTTTCATCTCCTCATCTCTCTCAGTATTAATCTCTCTGAAATTTTTTTTTTCTGAGAATAACTTGTCTATTTCACCCTATGAAGTTATAAAAACTCTTTAGCCTAGAGGTCAATGAACCTGGGCTCTCTAAAGCTAAGCCAGAATAGTACAAGTTCTGGCAGGTCCAACCAATCTACAAATGTTTCAAGAAAAGAACAAATGAGAGATGGCATATTCTACCCCAACAATGCTAGAACCAATTAAGCAGTAAAAACTCATCAATGGTCTGGCCACAGGGTGCTGAATTTTTAAGCTACAGCAGGACCTGAAGACTGCCATCTGTGTGGACAAAGGGAGTATTCATAACAGACAAAATCATGGATCTTCTCTACGTTTTTCTAAACACTGGAAAAATCTCAATATTTCTGAATACTGAAAAAATAATAGAGTTCTTTATATACATTATCTCATTGGATTCTATTAAGTGTGAAATAAAAGTATTGGTATTCTTGCCATGCAACATGGTGCTTGAAAGGATACTGGACTTGTGGAAAATTGGGAAAGAATTTTTACAACCAGTGTCGCTAATAAAGGCTAATAAAGGC
>CM053582.1:445976639-445996899 GCA_028627135.1 Pseudochirops cupreus
GTAAATAGTTCAACTTTGATAAGTTCCTTATGATTTCTTTTCCATGTTTACCTTCTCATGCTTCTTGTCTTCGAGTGTCAAACTTTCTTTTCAGTTCTGGTTTTTTCAGCAAGAATGTTTGAAAGTCCTCCACCTCACTGAATGACCATATTTTTCCCTGGAACACTATACTCAATTTTGCTGAGTAGGTGATTCTTGGTTTTAATCCTAGCTCCCTTGATCTCCAGAATATCATATTCCAGTCCCTTCAATCTCTTAATGTAGAAGCTGCTAGATCCTGGGTTATCCTAATTGTGTTTCCATAGTATTCAAATTGTTTCTTCTTGGCAACTTGTAATATTTCTTCCTTGATCTGGGAACTCTGGAACCTAGCTGTAATATTCCCAGGAGTTTTCTTTTTGGGATCTTTTTCAAGAGGTGATTGGTGAATTCTTTCAAGTTCTATTTTGCCCTCTGGTTCTAAACTATCAGGGCGATTTTCCTTGAGAATTTCTTGAAGGATGCTTTCTAAGTTCTTTTTTTGATCATGGCTTTGAGGTAATTTTTAAATTGTCTCTCCTGGATGTGTTTTTTCAAGGAGATATTTCACATTGCCTTCTATTTTTTCATTTGTTTGTATCTGTTTGATACTGTCTTGATTTCTCATAAAGTCATTTGCTTCCACATGCTCCACTCTAATTCTGAAGGAATTATTCTCTTAAGAAAGCTTTTGAGATTCTTTTTCCATCTGGCAAATTCTACTTTTTAAGGCATTCTTCTCCTCATTGGCTTTTTGGGCCTCTTTTGCCATTTGAGTCAATCTATTTTTTAAGGTGTTATTTTCTTCAGTCAGGTTGTTGACTCTCTTTTCATGATTTTCTTGCATCATTCTCATTTCTCTTCCCAATTTACCACATCATTCTTAAAGTAAATAGGAAGTGTGTTGGAAAGACATTAGTTTTAGTGAGAACAATTTCATCAGTGATTTGTTAGTATGTTATAGAAATATTTCACCCTGGCAGGTGATGGTATCAGTGCTTTAAATTATGTTGAACAGAAATAACTAAATTGAGAAATTCTGTACCATAAGAATTCATATATCCTCTTGACCTACTAGTTTTCTGCTTGTGGCCTTCATGGATAACATGGGTGATAAAACTCATCATTACAAAAAAACCCTAAAATTTTAAAGACTCCTTTTTCTTTGAAAAGCGAAGTGTTTTATAATCTTTTTATTTAGCTTGAAAAAGACATTTTCTCATTGGTTCAGACTAATGAATTGACCTAGCAATTAGTTACTGCATTTTGGGTCCAATCATTCAGTCAGTTGTAAATACATCAAATTTCCATGTAAATACATGGAAAAAATGATTTCCCAGTCTCTTCCTAAATTATTCTGGATTCAGTCATTCCCTTTTTAAAAGTAACATGATATTGTAACCTATAGCCAAGCAATCTATGCTTACATAAATTGAGCTCAGTCTTGGTGGAAGCCTCAAATTCCATAAAAATGCATGACGTTAGGTTCAAGACAACCTTGATTCAACACCACAGAAAATGCAGGAAACATATATGACTCACAGTAGCCCATACAAAGCAATCCACTTCTCTCTGCCTCCAGTGAAGCACACTTTGGGCTGTTTGAAATCTACTTAGTTTTTGCAGCATGGATAGGCTACTTTAATGCAATAAAATCAAAGAGGAATAGAAGAGACATTATATGAGGAAAACATTACTCTTGGTCTTTCTCAATCACAGGAAGAACGACATAATGGTGATAGAGTTTAATGCAAATATATTTACTCATTTTTCCCCTGCATCATTCTGTCACTATAGTCCATTAGAGTCTAAGTTCCCTGAGGGCCAGGATGGGCTTTTGCTTCTTTGAGTATGCCCAGAGTTTAGCGCAGTGTCTGCCACACAGCAGGTATTTAACAAATATTTATTGATTGACGGATTGATTGCAATACTTGCTCATGATAGACATGTGGAAGTTTTGAGTATTACAGCTTATCTTGTGTTTGTTTCCTTTTACATGAATGCTGTGACTTAGGAAGTGCATGCTCTCCTTTTTTTTTTTTTTAGGAGTGCTAAGCTATTCAACTCAACTAATATTAAGTTCCTACTGAGTATAGAGTATTTGGAGGAGCTATAAGATTTAGGTAAGACCTGGTAATTCCTCTCATGGATCTAACAGTATATTAAGCAACTAAGAAACACATAGATAATATACAATAATATCTCGGTGAATTAAAGAAGTGCATGACTAAAAGCTTCATGAAGAAGACTGAATTTTAGTTGTGGAGGGATAAAAATTCAGTTGCCAAAGGAGCTATCTGGGTGCACCAAACAAAATGACCAATGACAGAAAATCATTGTTACTAGAGCACAGTGTATATGGTAAAGGGCTGGGAATGTTCAGTGAGGCTGCCACATAAATGAAGAACTTCAAATGTGAGGAATTTGAACTTGATTTGGTACATAATAGGGAGCCATTGATGTGTTTTGAACAGAAAAGTGATCTGACCAGATTTTGAATAAGGAAGATTAATCTGGCAGTAGTATGAAGACCAAATTGGAACAGAGAGAGAGTGGAGCCTATTAAGAAGACTCATTAGGAAACTATTCTGATGGTTTAGGAAGATATTAAGGAAGGTCTTACTAAGAGCTGGCAATGGGAATAAAGTGGAAAGGATGGTTAGAAGAGTTATTGAGAAGGTAGAATCCAAAGGACTTGACATAATTAATTGTATATGATAGATCACAGGAAGATGAAAGAGTCAAAGAGAGTACTGAATTTATCACAGGACTTGGAATGAAATCCTGAATTTACTGTTTACTGCCTTGTCTGTTGAACAAATGACTTGACCTCTTTAGGCCTCAGTGTCCTCAAATCTTATATAGGGTGGGTTCAGGAAGAACCTAGTGAGGCCCTCCAAAATCCCCTTTTTTGTCCTTAACCTTGTCAAAAAAATCTCACACCCAATTAATAAGGTATGAACTTGCCTTGTCCTGGGTACTCATTGACTCAGTGATTCTGTTCCCATTATTGCTAGTCATATACATATACTACTGCGCCCTTTGACTTAGTATTTAAAAAAATGAGAGAGAGCTAGATAGATTCAAAAAGGAAAGGAACTACACAGATTTGGTTTTGCAGATTATGCATACATGTGCATCTGTGAGAACCCTCTTTAGGGAGTCACATAATCTCAGATATGGCACTAGATCAGCAGTTCTCAACCTGTGGGTTATGTTCAATTTGTAACAATGAAAATACATCCTGCATATCAGATATTTACATTATGATTCATAACAGTAGCAAAATTACGGTTATGAAGTAGCAATGAAAATAATTTTATGGTTGGGGGTCACCACAACATGAGGAACTGTATTAAATGGTCACGGCATTAGGAAGGTTGAGAACCACTGCACTAGATGGAGGCCGTGGTAGAGTGGGAAAGAATTCTTGGACCAAGATAGGAATAAACTATCAGCAGTGGCAGGGCAGTGGAAGAGTTCTTAGACAAAAAGGAGCTGGAGAAGGGACAAGAGCCATAATGTGGAGCAGCAAACCTACATTTTGCCCTTTAATAATATTGTTGGTTATGTAGACTCTGTGGATCTGGAAAACATTTTTGCTGGTGACTTAGATAAAAACATAGATGTCATGTGTATAAAATTTTTAGATAACACAAAGTTGGAAAGGACAGCTAATGTTCTAGATGATATTCACAGGTCTTGACAGATTAGAACAATAAGCTAAATTTAATATGATGAGACTCAGTATGGATAAAGTCTTATACTTGGGTATAAAAAAAATCACCTTTTCAAGTGCGGAATGAGAAATTTGGCTAGACAGGAGTTTGTCTGAAAAAGAGGTGAAGGTTTTTGGTGGACTCCAATTTCAATTTGCTTCAATAATGTGGTATGGCAACTAAGAGTTAGCAGGGTCTTAAGCTGCATTAGGAGAACCAGAATGTCCAGGTCTAGGGAAATAATAGTCCCATGTTACTGTCTCCTACTTAGATCACAGCTAGAATATTGTATTTGTTTATGAGCATAACATTTTTCAGAATAAAACGTATTAATGCATCTTGTTTTTATATCAGTCATTTCTTAGAGGGAAAGACTATACTCACCACCCCCTACAGAATGAATCCTTCCTAGCACATAGTAGGTGCTTAATAAAGACTTGTTCCCTTTCCATCCTTTTCCTTCCCTTGTGGAGAGAGCAATAATTAAGCAAAACCGTGTGTTATAGTGATCAACCACTTCTGAGCACAATATTTAAGAAAAGACATTGATAAGCTAGATTGTTGAAAGGAGGGCAACCCAGAATGGTGGAGGTCTTCAGATTTTTGCCGTGTAAAGATAAATTTAAGAAAAAGATTTGATAATTATGTTTAAATTGACTAATCTGTAAGAAATCTAGAGATGTTCTGTTTTGTCCTGGAGGACAGAACATGAGCAATGGGCAGAAGTTGCAAAGAGACCAATTTAGGCTTAATGTTAGGGAAAATTTCCTGACAACTAAGGCTTTCTTCTTGGGAAGAAAGGAGGTTTCATTCTCATGGTAGGTCTTGGAGTAAAGGCTAGATAACTGCATTTCAGTACTTTTTGGTACCTTTCCCCCAACTCTCACCTATGGTTCCAAGAAGCCATAGCATGTACACTGGCCACACCCCCAGTAAAACTGTTTCAGGAGACAGGTTGAGGATAACCAACAGGCCTCAAACCCATCCGTGAATTAGGGGGATATCTATCCCAAGCATGTGAAGACTTCTTTTGGCAGGATGGATGGAGGATGATTATTTGTTCCAATGGCCAGAAAGGTTGCTGAAGCAGATGCCAAGGTCATCTACTGTAACTCAGGCCATTGCCAGTTGCTTTGATTTTTGTCTTGTCACTGGACTTCAATAACACTGAACTTTGTGCAACTCCCTCACTTAAATACAATTCATGCACAAGTCAAAACATCAGGACAAATGACAGAGGAAATTCTTATTTAAGTATGAATTAGATTAATGGCATCTGAGGCCCTTCCACCTCTGTGATTCTGTGATTTTTGTCAACATCATAGGAGCCACCCAGTTCAAATTCCTCATTTTATAGATGAGGAGACTGAGTCTCATAGAGGTGAAATGACTTTCCCAGGGTCATACAGGGAGTTAATTGGCAGAGCCAGAATTTGATGCTCTGACTCTAAATTCAGAGTACTTTTAACCATGCCACGCCTCTTCTCACGTAGATAACAAGCTTACTAGAGAAAACTTAAGTATTTACCTTCTGTTTTTAAAAATTGAGGCAAGATTGCCAATTGCTTTACACCTCTCTGATTTCTCAAGATTTTTCAAATATTATTAACAGTTGTTCAACAATTATAATTACAGATTTTGATTTCAGACTCTGACAGTTCACTGGACCAGATGACTTCTTACATGCTGATTTAGGCATTTCATCCAACTCAAGAAATCTTGTTCTTTCCTTGTTCTTCTTCTGACTTCCAACATGGCCAGAAATAAAAAAGGTTTTTTCTTATTCTTTGGATTTATTACAGATCTTAGTTCACACTGGACGTTAACTTTGTGGACACCATAATAATCCACTATCGGCTGTTAGCAACAAAGGATATTATAAGATTATGTAAAGAAAAATTATAAATTTTCTTTATTTTAGTCATCCAACAGACATTTCTGAAGGGGAAGATTATTTTGGCTCCTTTCATGCCAGTTTTGGCAGCAGTTCTGAAGACATCTGTAAAGGTGTTAAGCACTTATTAACACCTTGTCTATGGTTTTAGATTAAAAAAAAGTTATGCACTTGTATTTGGACTTGTAGGCATTTAATCTATATGAAAATTTCCTTTTCAGAGCACATTTCATAAGTAATAATTATTAGGAATTAACTGAGAAATTAATGAAATTTTCATTTAATCTTAAATTGAAAATTTCAATTTAGTTTTTAGTAATGAAAATTTCTAAGAACTGAGTATATAAGCAGTTTGGGAAACATAATACATTTGGGTACAAAAGATAAAGTTGTAGGAAAATGTTCTTAGTAAGGATTTGGTTAGATAGTCAGTGAGTTATATAGGACTTGGTTTTTCTGAAAAATGAGCTGCAACATGAAACTGTGCAACTGGAGGCATCTACATATGTGGTGCTTAGAACATTAGATTTGGAATAAGAAGCATTGAATTTAGATCCCAGTTCTGCTAATTATGAATGTGTGACTTTGGGTAGCTCACAGAATCTCTCTGGGCCTTTCTTGCTTCATCTGTAAAATGAAGGGTTAAGCTTGGATGACCTCTAAGTTTTCTTCAGGCTTTAAATTTATAGTCCTTCAAGCCTCTTTTAGATTTAAAACCACATAATGTTATGTGCCTTCCATGACATAAAGTCTTCCTAGTAAAGACCTAAGCAGGTCAACACCTTTAGCCAACACATGTCCATTCAAGCAAGCGGTTTGTCTTTTGTGTGTCTAAGAATAAGATGGGGACGGGGACTGTTAGCCCCGAAATTCCCTTTTGTCTGGGATGAACACAACTTACTTTGTATATGCTCATTTGTATATGTGGTATTTTCCCTTAATAGACTGAAAGTATCTTGAAAGTAAGGACTATTTTTTGTCTCAGACCTAACACAGTACCTGGCATCTAGTAAGTGCTTAGTAAATGTTAGATGAATTGATTTGCACCTTAGTACCTTATTATGTCAGAAAAGGTATCAATCCTCAGCTGCTTTTTCAGCCACACTTAGGGAATGTTTTAAAATAATCTTCAGTTGAAATAGGCCTTTTTTTTTTTTTACCCATGTTCAGGTTGGAGCTTTGTGCCTATTGAGTAAGACCTAGTTCCAAAAATAGTCTTTATAGGAATATTAAGGAATCACAGTATCTAAAAATATTCTCATCTCATAGCTCTGCTACCTCACATAAAACTCTTGAAAAAGAAATAGTTACTGCTACTTTATGGTGATATAACACTTTTATCAGTTAATTTGCAGGTTGTTTTTTTTCATAAGTTAAAAATAACTGCAGTATTAGATTGAAAATTTGAATTCTGTTTACTTTTAAACCTATTCAGTGCACAGTGTATGTAAGAAATATTTTGGTTCCTAAAAACTTATTGCTTAAATTTTTTCCTCTGTCTCTGGGCAAATTTTGCTATTACTAGGGCAGAGATGGGGCTTATCATTTTTCATATTATATGAAAGATTTTTTTCATCTTTAAAGCCCTTTGAAGGAGATCCTCATTTTGAAGTTAGAACAACTTGGTATATCGAAGGACTAATGCAGTGCCTGGCACATAGCAGATGCTTAATAATGCTTGTTTATTGATTTACTGCCTAAGACTATGATGCAATAACCAAGTGAGACATAATCGAGCTTCTGCAGAAGAGATGTATTTAGAATTTTAAATAACTTTTAGTTAATATCTGCTTTAATTTTCAGCGATGCCTTGATAAATGAATCCTCTCAGAATAAATCTTCATGACAAAATTGTATGGTTTTTCTTTTTTTAAAAAATCATAAATTATGTGAAACAATATTGGTCTGAATTTTAGGGTTCAGTGGCATTGTTCTTATTAAGATGCATGTAAGTGCAAGACAAAACTATTTATGTTTCCAGTAGTTCTCACAGAAAAGAAGTGTAGTGGCCGAAATTTGCTCTTGACATTTTTATCCTTTGTATCTTTTATGCCTTTTTTCTTAATGGGTTACCCTTCCTACTTCTCCAAGTACCATGACCTCCTGTCTGATACCTCTCATCCCAATTAAAACATGAAATTATCTAAGATGACCACATAATTTGTGTTTACCAATTGACTGTTAAATGAGTTTTGGTACTAAATGGTCCTAGTTACTTTATTCTAGACTGTTTGAGCCAGAGGGATTACTAAATTTTTAACTATTTTTATATTCATGATATATTTCATGACATATTATATTCATAATATAATAAGATCGTATAGGAATTTGAGAATGAATGTCTAGATTAACCATTCAGTGACACTACCTGATAGTTCTGTGACTCCAGAAAATGTTTCAGTCACTAGCCATATCTCAAAGTTATCTGAGTTGAACACGTTGACTGACGTATTAATCTCAGTACAAACATATCTCAGAGCTTTCTGACTATTTTCTGGAGTTAGCTATCTTGGACTCTTGGGAACAGACATGGAGAATTAGTATGAAGCTAATTTTATTAAAAACAAACAAACAAAAGGATTATAAGCATTAATTATCACTATACAATGCTAGCATTTTATGATAGATTTTCTTTAGCAGTTTGTAAAATCAAAACTCAGGGGTTTTTTAGAAGATTGTGTGGCCCAGGTTTTCAGCCAAGTAAATGGCTGAACCACTTAGGACATGCAGTTGGTTATTGTTTTCCTGCAAATATTCAAGGAATGGAGACTCTTCAACCTTTCTTGATAACTAGTTGTATTTTTGTTGTTGTTAAGTTTTCCCTTCTAAGTATAAATAAGGCCTCTATTCATTTCAAGTTCATTTCTTTTCTTCTTTTTTTTTTTTGGAGGGGGAAAGGCAGGACAATTAGGGTTAAGTGATTTGTCCAAGGTCACACAGCTGGTAAGTGTGTCAAGTGTCTGAGGTCAGATTTGAACTCACATCCTCCTGACTCCAGGGCCAGTGCTCTGTTCACTTCACCACCTAGCTACTCCTCAAGTTCATTTCTTAAAAAACAAAAACAAAAATGCCTTGATGAATGCCTTTTCATAACACATTGATTTTTTTTTTAATATACCCCTCTTTCCTTCAACTGCCCAGGGAGTTTTACGTTGGAAAAAATATTTTAAAAGCAAAGCACACTACCATAAACCAGCATGCTGGTGGCGTTTACAATATTCTTCAGCAACAGTTTTCCCTCCCCATCACCACCCATTTCTATGAAAGGAGGGAGATGCATTTTCTCATCTTTTCTCCAGGGTCCAACTTGGTTATTATAATTATACAAAGTTTAATTTTGGTTTATTGTTTTTCCATTTACATTGTTGTAATCATTATGTATATTGTTTTTTGGCTGCTTACTTCATCCTACGTGAATTCATAACTTTTCTCATGTTTCTCTCAGTAATTTGTTTGTGGTTTCTTAAAGCACAGTAATATTCCATTACAGTCATGTACAGTAATTTGTTTAGCCATTCCCCAATTAATGCTAGCCCATTCCTTGTTTGTCCATTTTCTGTGGACAAAATGAACAACTGCTTATTTTCTTAAATTTTTTTTCCACACACTTGAAGATAGTATTTGTTATTGTTCAGTTGTTTGACTCTATGCGACCCCATGGACTTGCCCAGGATCATGCAGCCAGTAAGTATCTGAGGCTGAATTTGACTCCAGGCTTAGTGCTTTATTCACTGCATCATGTAACTGGTCTGAAGATAGTATTGCTATATCTTCAGCAAGTTACTTAAACTTTCTTTTCATCGTTTCTAAAATGAATGCTGTGAAATAGATGTGGAATAGATGATCCCTTAACATTTCTTTTACTTTTAAATCCTTTGGTCCTATGTCACTTTTTCTTTTCATACATTAAATGACTCCAGTTCTTTTTTCTTTCCAAATAAACTTCCCCCTATTTATAAATAGACTATAGCCCTAAAATGAAACTACTTTGAAAGGAAAAAAATAACTAGGCACCAAAAAATGGCTCTAATGATAGGTCATATTCTGGGCTTGTACAAACTGAGGGTTGTTTTTTTTGGGGGGGGGGATTAGTGTGGGTTTTCGAGGGAAAGAAGGAAAAGACAGAATGGATTTTATATTTAGATAAAGAATTATTTTCTTTCCATTTGTTCATTGCTGTTAGTTTTCTCTAGACATTTTTTAGTGTTTTTAAGCAATGGCAAAACTGGTCACAGTACTCTTATAAGTATTCTAATAAGACCTTTATTAGCTTCATATTCCTTTAAATAAATTCAATGGTCTGGTGTAGTCAGTGGCTTTCTTACATTGTCATGGCATTGCTGATTCTTATTCAGCTTATGCTCGACTATTGAACTCTGAGTCCTAGATCTTTTGATGGTGTCCTGTCTTTGTTATTTTGTGGTGGTGTTTTTTGATCTGTAATTATCCTTATTACCTTTTTTCCTTTGTTCATATAAGGAGTATTTTTCCTATATGATGGTTTCAGTTTAAATTTTCTTCTGTAGTTCATAGTATTTGAAACTCTGTCTAATTTATAATTGTTTTAGTTTTCAATTTCATTTTAAATACTTGGCTTGCAGTGGTATAGCCTAAGTCCACAATATCCTGTGTTTTCTCTCTTTAGTTCTCCAGTTCTGGACCTTTTCTAAACATTTCGACTCCAAGCCTTTTTAGGACCCTTTTGTCTTTCTCAGGCAGAATCTTTTTTTTTTTTTTTTAGTGGGCCAGAATTTGCATGCTTCTACAAATGAAGTTTCTAGAGGTGGAACTTCCAAGAGCAAGGTTCCAAATAATTTGTTTTATTCCAAACTTTGTAATTAGACTAGCCTTGCCTTTTACTGTGTTCTCAAAAGCTCTCTCACCACCCGTTTACATGTCCTGTTTCAGGTTCCTTGATTTTATTTAAATTGATAATTTTTCTTTCTCTCTCTCCCTTCCTTCCTCTGTCTTCCACTTTTGACCTGTTTTTTCCAAATCCAATTAAGTATGTTGTTCAAAATCTTTCCTTATTTTCTTTTTCTTTTTGGGATCTTTTTCAGTGATCAGTAAATTCTTTAGTTTCCATTTTGCCCTCTGGTTGTAGAATATCAGGACAGTTTTCCTTGATGATTTCTTGAAAGATGATGCCTAGGCTCTTTTTTTGATCATGGCTTTCAGGTAGTCCAACAATTTTTAACTTATCTCTCCTGGATCTATTTTCCAGGTCAGTGGTTTTTCCAATGAGAGATTTCACATTGCTTTCTATTTTTTAATTTGTTTGGATCTGTTTTATAATGTCTTGATTTCTCATAAAGTCATTAGCTTCCATTTGCTCCAGTCTAATTTTGAAGGAATTATTCTCTGCAGTGAGTTTTTGAAATTACTTTTCCATCTGGTAAATTAAACTTTTTAAGGCATTCTTCTCCTCATTGATTTTTGGGCCTCTTTTGCCATTTGAGTTAGTCTATTTTTTAAGGTGTTATTTTCTTCAGTATTTTTTGGATCTCCTTTAGCAAGCTGTTGACTTGTTTTTCATGATTTTCTTGTATCACTCTCATTTCTCTTCCCACTTTTTCCTTCTACTTCTCTTACTTGATTTTCAAAATCCTTTTTGAGCTCCTCCATAGCCTGTGACCAATTCATATTTTTTTTGGAGGCTTTTGATGCAGGAGTTTTGACCTTCTTGTCTTCTTCTGGTTCTATATTTTGATCTTCTTTGTCACTAAAGAAAGATTCTATAGTCTGATTTCTTTTCCTTTGTTTGCTCATTTTCCCAGCTAATTATTTGGTGTTTGAGCTCTTTGCCATGATAGAACTCTGCTTCCAGAGTGGAGAGTGCTGTGTCCCAAATTTCTGGGGTTTTGCGTAGCTGTTGTCAGAGCTACTTCTAGGCACCTGCCTCAGAACTGTGAAGAGGACTCCCTCTCCATAGCTGCCACAAGCTCTGCCATACTAGCACTCCTCCTCACCCCAGGACTGCCACCCAAGACTGGGCCCCAGATCCAAGCAGGGCAAAGCAAGAGATTCTTGCCTCAGCACTAGCAGAGAGGTTTCTGCAATTGCCCTCTGATCAACCATTTGGTCCCCCCACCATCTGAGTTTTGACCTTCATGTCTTCTTCTGGTTCTATGTTTTGATTGTCTTTGTCACCAAAAAATGATTCTATAGTTTGATTATGCTTCCTCTGTTTGCTCATCTTGTCAGCCAATTACTTGACTTTTGAGCTCTTTGCCATGATAGAACTCTGCTTTCAGAGTGGAGAGTGATGTGTCCCAAATTTCTAGGGTTTTGTGCAGCTGTTGTCAGAGCTCCTTCCAGGCATCTGCCTCAGAACTGTGAGGAGGACGCCCTCTCTACATCCACCAAAAGCTCTGCCATGCTAATGCTCCTCACCCCAGGACCACTACCCAAGACTGTGACCCAGATCCAAGCAGATCAAAGCAAGAGCAATTACCCTTTGAATGATTGCTTAGCCCCTCTATGATCTGTAGGTCTGGATCTCAGGAGGCAGCCACGTAGCAGCTGCTGCATCCGCTGCCACCACCCCAGGGGCAGGGCTCAGACCATGCCCTTCTCTCACCCAATTCCAACAGATTTCCCCACTGACCTTTTACTTTCTCTTTGGCGTTTATGGGTTGAGAATTCTGGAAACTGCCACGGCTGCCAGTGAATCAGTCCCCTGAAGTCTGCTGCGGTCAGTCTGGGCTGTGGGTCTGGGCCAGCATGGCTCACGTGAGACTGCACTCTGCTCCCAGCTCAGTGGGATAGACCCTTCCTGTCAGTCTGTCAGTCTGCCTTCAGTGGGATATTTGTTTCTTTCTGTCACTTTGTGGATTCTGTAGCACTAACATTTGTTTAGAATAATTTTTTTGCAGGTATTGGAGGTGATTGGAACTGGAGCTCAAGCAAGTTACTGCTTTTACTTTGCCACCTTTGCTCTGCTCTCTTATTTTCTTTAACCTCTTTTTTTGGTATCCTTTTTGTTTTAAAAATCTTTGGTTTTTATCGATATCTTTTGTTTTTATGTCACCTTTATTTTTAATATTTCAAAATTCAAAAGAATCAAAAAGAAAGAGGGGGAAAAAGCTTTTCAACAAATTAACCAACATATTAAGTGAGTCTGACAGTGTATTCATTGTTCCATTCCTATAGCTTTATACTTCTTTAAGGAAGAAAAGAAGTACACTTTCTTATACATAAATTTTTATTAATAATTTTATTTTTGCATCACTTATATTTTCCCACTCCCAGTTCCAGGGACATATCCTTTATAATAAAAGTATGAAAAAAAGATAGAAATGTTGCAAAAAAACTAAACAGCCTGTCCAAAAGTCTGGTTATTACATACAGTATCCATAGTCCTCTGTTTTTACAAAGGGGTCAGGGAAAGGGCCTCTCATATCTATTCTTTGGGGCCAACCTCCATTATCATAATTTTGATTGTTTTCTTGTAGTTCCTTCAATTTACATTATCATACACAATATGCACTTTAGCTTCTTGTTTCTGCTTATTTCATTTCAATAAGTTCAGTCTTCTTATGTTTCTCTGCATTCAACATATTCATTGTTTCTTTCAGCACAATAATAGTCACGTACCACATTTTTTTCAGACATTCTCCTTTGGAGGGCTATCTCCTTTATTTCCACTTCTTTGGTACCATGAAAGTGCTAGAATGGATATTTTGGTATGTTTGTGTTCTATCTGTCTTTGACCTCCTTGGGGTTTATACCTAACAGTGGAATCTTTAGGTCCATGAATATGGACATTTTAGTCACTTAACCTCCATTTGCTTTAATCCTCTGGAGGAGGAAATGACAAATAACTCTAGTATTTGTGCCACGAAAATTCCATGGACAGTGTGATTCATGGGGTCATGAAGTCAGACATTACTGAACAATAACTTCCTTTGTACCTGTTAGTCCCAGTTTATTAGATTTTGTGAGAAATACCCAAACAGTGCTGCCAGAGCTACTAAATTAAAGTATTCTTCAGGGGCAGATGATTTATTTCATTTGCAAGGTAACTTGTATTTATACTAGCATTTTTCCCCCAGATTATGTGTTTTAGCAGTTAGCGTGGCAAATCACTTTATTCTCATCCTCCAATTTTATGTGTTTTCTAATCAGGTGAGTCCTTTGTACTGTCATGGTTTTTTTGTATGTTTTTTAAAATCTGTATAAATTTCACTCCTTTTAATTTTTAAAAGTCTTTAATATCCATTATAATTTATGGTCTCTTTTTTCTAGTCATAGTATCCTCAAACCTTTTTTTTCTTCTCTTTTAAAGTTACACTGTGTTATTCTTCCTTATCAATTACTCAAACCTTCACTTTCTGAGGTCCTGAGTCCTCTTTCCCCCTCTTTCTCAGCAACATCATTTTGTTTTAAGAGCCCTGATAGGCTTCTAGGTGACACCCTGGCCTCTGCCAGCATTCATTGCAGTTTCCCAAGGAAAGCAGAGCTGTTCCTTTTATTGTTACTGCTTCCCTTCCTTCTCACGTTTTTTCTTCTTTATTTCTATTGTAAATCAAGTTAAAAATATTTATTCAGTGATTACTCTTATATTTAAGGAATTATATTTATGGAAAGGTTAGTGTAAAATATTTTTAACAATTTTATTTATTTACATATAAGAATCTTCTGTCGTTGTCTTACTTAAGAAGCTCCAAAGGCTCTCTTGCTTATAAGGTAAAATAAAAACTCCTCTGTTTGCCATTTAAAGCCTTTCACAGTCTGGTTTCAGCCTACATTTCAAGGCTGATTATATATTCCCCTTCCCACATTCTAAACTTCAGCCAAACTGTTCTACTTGCCATTCCCCATGAGTGACATTACATCTCTTACCTTTGTACTTTAGTACAAGCTATTTTCCATGCTATGCTATGCATGTTCTTCCTCTTCATCTCTGCCTCTTGGAATTCATAATCCCTTTAAAGGCGTAGCTCAAGTGCTACCTTCTTTGGGGTACCTTTTTAAAATTCACTCAATTGTTAGTTTTTCTCCTCCCAATCACTTCATATGTATTATGTTCTTTATATGGTGATCTGTGAACATACTGTATCCTGTAGGTAGAATGGAAACTTCTTGAAGGTAAGGATTGTCTTATTTTTGTCTTTGTATCCCTAGAGATCTAAGGTATTCTTGTCACTTGATTAATATATCTAATAACTCTTGTATCTCACCTTGGCATGGAGGTAAGCCAGGATTCTTGAGGACTTTCCATTGGAGCACAAGTCCTGCCAGGTCCTAGCAAGCTAGAAAGGTCTCAGATGGGTACCTACTGAAGGACTGAATGTGACTTGTCTGAGGATCACCTTAGCAAAATTCAGAGAATCTCATTACCAGGTTGTCCTAAGATTTACAAAATTTTGACCACAGTAACTCTTTCCTGATTTATAGGATTTATAGGATTACAATCTCCATTCATTGAGAGAATATTGATAATAATGAAATTATCAATCCTTGAAGTGTGCACATGATGATCGTAGAATTTAGAGTTGAATGGGACTTGATTTGTCATCTAGTCACAGCCTGAACCCAGAAAGAATCCTTACTATAACATATCCACTAAGTGGTGATCTAGCCTCTGCTTGAAATTAGTAGTTAGAGGGAACTCTTCTTGTAGGTAATGGAACCAAGGTAGCCTATTCTAATTTTGGGCAGCTCTAATTGGTAGGAAATTTTTCCTGATGCCAGGCCTAAATCTCCCACTTTGTAAAGTCTACCTATTGTTAGTTCTTTCCTCTGGGAATAGCAGAAAAAGCTTAATCCCTTTTCCACATGAATGACTTTCAGAACTTGAAGAAAACTAACATCTCCCCTGAATATCTAATTCAGGTTAAACATTCCCACTTCTTAAAACTGATCTCCATATGACATGAACCCAAGGCTTTATCCCATCCAGGTTATCCTTCTATAGAGAGCTTATCAATATCAATCAACAGACCTGGAATTGAGCACAATACTCCAAATGTAGCTTAAGGCACATGTACTATTCTGATGCTTCATGTAACGTTAATGTAATTTAAAGATCCCCCTGTATTGACTTGGTTTTGGGGTTGAGTGTTAAAACCCAGAGCTTGTGAATCCCACTTGTGGGATGGACTTGTTGATGTGAAGAGAGAGGGCTGAACTGGGAGGAGCTGGTGCCTCTGTGGATTTAGAGAGAAGCCCAAGCAGAGGAGGCCAGAAGGACTTTTGGGGAGCAATATCGTGGAGGCAGAGAGGAGAATTGTCGGGAGCCAGAGTTGCTGAGAGAAAGACTGCTGAGAGCCAGTTGGAGTTGCCCAGGACTTTTGAGAACTGCCATCCAGAGCTGCTGAGAACTGAGGAGGCATGGCTGTGGTGCTGGTATTTTATCTGCTTGTAGCTTCTGCTTGTGACTTCTGTTTGTATTCTGTTTATGTTCTCTGAAGTTCAGAGTGCTGAGTTTTCCCCCTGAACCAGGGCTTCTGAACCAAGAGCAAGGTTCCAGGATGTCTACAACAGCAGTACTGTCCTTCACCAACAGACAAATCTGGCAAAACAACATCAAAACAGACAAAATACCAGCATCATAGCCATGCCTCCTCAGTTCTTGGCAGCTCTAGGCAGCTCCAACTGGCCCTCAGTGGTCTTTCTCTCAGTAGCTCTGGCCCCTGGCAGTTCTTCTCTCTGCCTCCATGATACTGTTCCCCAAAAGTCCTTCTGGCCTCCTCTGCTTGGGCTTCTCTCTGCTTGGACTTCTCTCTAAATCCACAGCACCAGCTCCTCCCAGTTCAGTCCTCTCCATGTCAACATGTCCATCCCAAAAGTGGGATTCACACGCTTTGGGTTTTAACACTCAACCTGAAAACCAAGCCAACATAGGGGGATTTTTAAATTCCATTACCATTACACTTCATCATGGAATGGAGGTAAGTAACCTTGGGTTCTTAAAGACCATATCAGCAGAATGAATGAATGCAAGACAATTTATGGACTTGTTTCCTCCCAAACTAGAAAAGGTTCAGGTATGGGCCAGTGTCAGATGTGTGCTCATATACTGGCAACTTAGCCAGATTTAAAGAGGGTTTGTCAGTGGCTTGGCCAAAGGGTGATTTCTTTAAAAATGGTATTTCATAAAGACAGTGCACTAAGAGGAGGAAGATTTGTGATCTGCACTGACTGAGACAGTGCCTACACATATGAAGGCATTAATACCTGAAGCATTGTAATAATAAGGCACGTTCTTATGGCACATTAAGTTTTATGAAGCATTTTTTTTGTTAAATATTTCCCAGTTACATGTAAAAACAATTTTTTTTAACAATCATTTAAAAAATTTTGAGTTCCAAATTTTCTCCTCCCTTCTGTCCCTTCACCCTCCTTAAGAAGGCAGGCACTTGATTTTTATTATATATGTGAGGTCATGCTTAAGATATTTCCATATTAGACATGTTGCAAAACAATATAAAACAAAAATAAAATAAAAAAATATGCTCAATCTGCATTCAGATGCCATCAGTTCTCTCTTTGGAGGTGGACTGCATTTTTCATCATCGGTTCTTTGGAATTATCTTGTATCATTTTCTTGATCATGGTAGCTAAGTCTTTCACAGTTGATCATCCTTACAATATTGCTATTACTGTTTATAATAGCTTTCTGGTTCTGTTTACTTCACTTTGCATCAGTTTATACAAGTCTTCCTAGGTTTCTCTGAAACCATGTTGCTTGTCATTTCTTATAAACACAATAGTATTCCAGCACAGTTATATATCACAACTTGTTCAGCCATTTCCCAATTGTTGGGCATCTCCTCAAGTTCCAGTTCTTTGCCACCACAAAATGATGTGCTACAAATATTTTTTGAAAAAATAGATCCTTTTCCTTTTTTTAAAAAATCTCTGTGATATAGATCTAGTTGTGGTATTGCTGAGTCAAAGGGTATTATGCACATTTTTATGAGCATAGTTCCTTTGGGCATAGTTCCAAAATGTTTTCCAGAATAGTTGGACTAGTCCACAGCTCCTATGATGCATTAGGTGTCCCAACTTTTCCACATTATCTCCTGCATTTATCATTTTCCTTTTGTGTCAGGTTAGCCAGTCTGACAGTTGTTTTAGTTTGCATTTCTCTATTCATTAGTGATTTAGAGCATTTTTTCAAGTGACAATTGAGAGCTTTGATTTCCTCTTCTGAAAAGTGCCTGGTCATACCCTTTGACCATTTATCTGTTGGGGAGTGACTTGTATTCTTATAAATTTGACTTAGTTCTTATTTATTTGAGAAATGAGGCCTTTATTAGAGAAGGCTGCTGTAAATTCTCCCTCCTACTTTCCTGTTTTTCTTCTAATTTTGGCTATATTAGTTTTGCTTGTACAAAAGGTTTTAAATGCCATGGAATCAAAATTATCTATCACCCTATATGTCTATACCTTATATCCACGTTGACCTTGTCTTGGTGTGTAGTGTGAAATGTTGGTCCATACCTAGTTTCTGCCAAATCGCTTTCTGGTTTTCCCAGCAATTTTTTTTTTCAGATGTTGAATTCTTATCCCAAAAGCTTGGAGCTTTGGGTTTATCAAACATTAGATTGCTATGGTCATTTACTACTATCTATTACGTATGTAATCTAATCTATTCCACTGATTCACCACTATATTTCTTAGCCAGTACTGGATTGTTTTAATGATTACCACTTTGTAAGTTAGTTTGAAAGCTGAAATTGCTAGGCTGCTTTCCTTAACATTTTTTTCATTTATTCCCTTGATATTCTTGACTTTTTGTTTTTCCACATGAATTTTGTTACTATTTTTCCTAGCTCTATAAGATAATTCTTGCATAGTTTGATTGATATGGCACTGAATAAGTAAATTAACTTTGGTAGAAGTGTCATTATTATTATATTGACTTGGCCTATTCACAAACAATTAATATTTCTCAAATTGTTTAGATCTGTCTTTATTTGTCTGAAGTTTTGTAGTTGTATTCATATGATCCCTGGGTTTGTCTTGGCAGGTAGACACCCAAGTGTTTTATATTGTATGCAGTTATTTTAAGTGGGATTTCTTTTTCTGTCTCTTCCTCATGGGTTTTGTTGGTAGTAAAATAAAATACTGATGATTTATGTAGGTTTATTTTATATCCTGCAACCTTGCTAAAGTTGTTGTTGCATCTAGTTTTTTTAATTGATTCCTTAAATTGATTACTTAATAAATTCTTTTAATTTGATTCCTCAAATTATACCATCATATTATGTGCAGAGTGATAGTTTTGTTTCCTTATTGCTTACTTTTTGTTCCTTCAATGACTTTTTCTTGTCTTACTGCTCTGGATAGTATTCCTAGTACAATATTGAACAATAGTGGTGATAATGGACATCGTTGCTTCACTCCTGATCTTATTAGGAAGGTTTCTAGTTTGTCCCCAGTACACTAATCCTTGTTGATAATTTTAGATAGATACTAGTTATGATATTAAGAAAGATTTCATTGATTCCTATGCTTTCTACTGTTTTTAATAGGAATTAGTATTGTATTTTGCCAAAGGTTTTTCTGCATTTATTGTTATAATCATTTGATTTTTGTTGTTATTGTCATTGATGTGATCAATTATGCTGATAGTTTTACTAATATAGAATTCCTAGTATTAATCTCATCTGCTCATAGTATATGATCTTTGTGATATATTGCTGTAATCTCCTTGCTTGTATTTTACTTTAAAATTTTACCTCACTATTCATTAAGGAAATTGGTCTGTAGTTTTCTTTCTCTGTTTTTGGTCTCCCTGTTTTATGTATCAAAATTCTATTTGTGTCATAAAAGAAATTTGGTTTTTTTTTTCAAATAGTTTATATAGTGTTGGTATTAATTGTCCCTTAAATGTTTGGTAGAATTCACTTGTGATTCCATCTCGTCCTCAGAATTTTTTCTTAGGGAGCTCCCTGATGGTTTGTTCAATTTTTTTTTTGCTTCTAAGATAGGGTTATTTATAGGGCAGTTTATATTTTTGTTAATATTCATCCATTTCTCTTAGATTGTTGGTTTTACTAGTATATAATTGACCAAAATAACTCCTAATAATTGATAAAGCACTTTTTTTGTTGCAACATCCTTTGAGGTAAGCAATGCAAGTATTATTATTATTTTTTAAATTTTATGTTTATTTTTTGTTCACAACATTCATTTCCACGAGATTTTGAGTTACAAATGTTTTCCCTGTCTTTTCCCTACCCACCACCCCAAAACAGCTATCTCACTGAATACCCCCTCCCCCAATCTGCTCTTTCCTATATCCTTCCCCATCCCCCCTCTGATTTTCAGATAGGGCAAGATGGATCTCCATACCCCAGTGCCTGTATATCTTATTTCCCAGTTGCATGTAATAGTAAGAATAATAACGTTTTAAAAAAACATTTGATTTTAAAACTTTTAATTCCAGATTCTTTCCCTTCTTCTCTCATCACCCACCCTTACTGGGAAGATAAGCAGTTCAATATAGGTTGTACATTTGTAGTTATGCAAAACATTTCCATAGTGGATATATTGTGAAAGACTGACTATATTTCCCTCCATCCTATCCATCCCCCCACATGTTCTATTTTCTACTTTGACCCTGTCCCTTTTCAAAAGTGTGTGCTTCTAACTGCTCTCCCCGCCAATCTGCCCT
>CM053582.1:445997399-446020150 GCA_028627135.1 Pseudochirops cupreus
CCTAATCACAGCTCAGTGCCAGCTTTAGCTGCAATAAGCAATGAAAATTTTTACCAGGCTTCACAAATGCAAGGAATTCCATTTACTATCCTTGTTTTCCATCTCAGAATGAGCTTGCCTAGTAGAGATAGTTTCTAGAGGCTCTGGCAGTTTTACAACATAAGAAGTAGCTGAGGTAGGGAGGGGCTGACCGCGTGCCCTTGCTTTCTCCATTCTGATACGTGCAAGGGGACTGTTCAGGAGAACACTTCCATCAGTTTCCCCCTTCTTTTACCTCCAATACCAATTAACAGCCTTAAGTTTTGAGCCTTAAAACAACTGCCCAGACGACCTAGTTCACAATCTTACAACATTGCCAAAAAAAAAATAGTTTCTCTTATTTATTTATTTACCTTATGGCCCTAAGGCCAAGGGTCCTATATACTTTAGCTAATGAGAGACCACACTCCATTCCACACAGGATGATGATGTTAAGGCAGTCCTCCACCCAACTGCTACTCCAGTGCCTCATCTTGGCATGAAGGTGACTCTGGCTTTTCAAAGGTGATACTACTGGAGTACAAGTACCTGCCAAGGTGGAAGGGCTTCTAGGATGGGGAAGTATCTCAGCTAAGTGGGGGGAGGCTCAGCCCCTGATTGGCTAGAAGGTGATGCCGTATTTGTTCACAGCAACTCAAGAACCCTCTGCTAAGGCAGTAATGGGGTTACTATTTGTGTCAGCGACAATCTAACGAAATTACTTGTTGGTGATGCCTCGAAGCACGGCAAAAAGAATTCTCTTGACAGAGAAGACGTGAAATTCTCTGTCTTGAGATATGCATAATTAGCCAGTACAAAAGCTAAATGGCCAGCGGACTTCTGTAGCCGGGGAAGATAGACTGTTTGCATAGTTGTGATGGTGGCGGCGGCGGCGGCGTTTTTCATGTGTTCAGAGAGGTGTGCTTTGAGATGGGGGAACATTTAAAGATTATATTTTTAAAAATCTGTCATGAGGCTTACTCACACAGCCCTAGGTCCCAAAGAAAATGCACAAAAATGTATAAGTCCCTAAAAGACAGGGATCAACAGTAGGTTGTGAAGAAGAATAACTGAACACAAAAAACAAATAACAAATAAGTAGAAAGTTATATGTTACTGGTTATAAATGCAGTTTGAATTTCAAGTATAAATAAGAGTGAACAGGAACAGATGGAGGACACATGGAGAAGATGAGCCACGAGCTGAACACTGAAGGATTTACGTAGAGGCAAGATGGGAAAGGCATTCCACGTAGTGGTCGTAACCTGTGCTAAGGGAACGAATTTGCTTTAGCATCAAGTGAGAAGCTAAGATTTAATGAAGCAAAGTGTGCCCCACAGTCTCTGAGAAACATGAAAAGCAAGAGAATGTGCTTGTGAACAGTGCAAATCCATAAATTCAAGTGATTTATGTTGTTGAACAATATCTATGTATCTACATGTACAGTAACAAAAAATATATCAATTAGCCTTTTAGATTGATGTTCAGTAATAATAATAGCTCTCTAAGAAATTTTAAGGACAAAAGAAGGTGGTTCTGATCAATACAGATCCATAAATACAGATTATTTATATTGTTGAAAAATATGTCTCTATATGCAGCCACAAAGATAGGAATACCAGTAAACTTTTAGTTAGTTTTTCAATAGTTAATATTTTAGTAATTTAGTTTTTAATTTAATTTAAATTTAGTAATTTAATATTTTAATAATAATAATAGTGATAGCTAGTATTTACATAGAGCTTTAAGGTTTATAAAGCACTTTACAGATGTCTCACTTTATCCTCACAACAACCCTAGGAGGTAGGTGCTATTATTATCCTCATTTCACAGATGAGAAAACTGAGGCGGACAGAGGTCAAGGGACTTGCCCAGGGTCACACAACTAATAAGTGTCCAAGGCTGGATTTGAACTCAAGTGACAGTAGATATTTGGGGAATAGAGTTCTGAAAAATATTTAGCAGTCATCCAGTAATCCACAACCTTCATTTTATAAAGGAAACTAAAGGCCTAGTGAAGTTAAATGAATTTGCTTGAAGTTTTCAATTCTAGTTTTCAAAAGAATCAGTATTAGAACCCAGAACTTCAATAGATATGTGTATATACACCCTGCATCAGTATAGCTCACATCTATCCATAGCTAAGTGATCTTTGTGTAGGTCTTTCTAAAGATCTTCTGTGAAAGAAGCCCCTAAATGCTTGGAATTCTGTTGATAGTGCAATGGATTCCACACTTGGACGTCTCTTATCTTTTACTGAATGACCAGCTCATCTCCTTTTCCAACCACAGAAGTCATCGGTTGTGTCCTTTATACCCCTTTTCATGCTCAGCTCATCACTGGTAAGATGTCACAGCCTACCTGTGGCCACCGTACATCTGTCTTTCTGTTGTCCTTTGGGTCACCTCTAGCTTAAGGTTTTTTTCCTTCATAGATCATGGTATTCCATGATTGCCAGCCATGTAGCATCACTAGAAAAATATTGATTTTTTTTAAAAAAATGGACATTTCTTGCAGGCTGCTGCTTGGGATTGTTAAAAGCATTGCAGTTTTTTCAGGTATAATGCAGGGAAGTGCCTTTGAAGTATTCAATTCTGGTCCCAATTTATTACCCCTTGATAGTGCTTATCCAAGATATGTGTACTGATAGACCAACTTAGTGGGCTAGTCATATGTGTCAAAATGTAGGTAATATATAGTCTTTATCCACTTTCCTGTACAGATGATGAGTTTCATCTCTTTTGAAGTATCCCAGATCTCCATAAGGAGGGAGGGCTTGAAGTACTTCACAGTTCCACGTAATTAACTTAATGTCATTCACAATCAGGAACATGTGAAGAATTTCTCCATTTATGAGTAATTCCTCTAAAAAAAAATTCACACAGGACATCTTTCATGACTGTTGAGAACTTTTTGTAAGAGCATACAATTGCTTACTTTACGATTTGCTTGATATCAATACTTTGAAGATCACAGAACATAGTGATTTTAGTGGTCACATTTGTCATGCAATCATCTATGAACTTAACACTTGTGGAAGACATTGTTTGCCGAGAGTCCTGTAAAGGCCTAACTTGCTCAGTTTTGGGTTTTTTTTTGTTTTGGTGTTTGTTTTTTTTTAGCAACAGACAGTAGGCACAGTGGGTGTTTTACACTTCCTTTTAGGCAGTTGTGTAACTGTGAAGATATGGTCTGCTGTAGAAAATGGTTTGCAGGTCAATGACTATGCCTTAGGCCTGTATTGAGAATAATTATAATAACTAACCTTTATATAGTGCCCACTATGCTAGGCACTGTGCTGAGTGTTGTGGATGGCAGATCTCTTGAGCTCTGGAATTCTAAGCTGCCATAGTGACACTGATCAAGTGTCCATGTTAAAACGGACACCAATATGGGGCCTTTAAAATCATGTTCCCTTCAATACAGATTTCTAACATTGGTTATGATTCCTATCATCAACAAGTACCACTTTCTCCATAGCAATTGTTGTGATTTTAGTTATGTCTTACTCTTTGTGACCCCATGTTGGGGTTTTCTTGGCAAAGATGCTAGAGCAGCTTGCCCATTTCCTTTTCCAGCTCATTTTACAGATGAGGAAACTGAGACAAACTGGGTTAAGTGACTTTTCCAGGGTCACAGAGTTAGTAAGTGTCTGAGATTGGATTTGAACTCAAAACTTCCTTACTCCAGGCTCGGGCATTCTATCCACTGCACCACCTAGCTGCCCAATATAATAGTAATAGTAGTAACTAGACTAGTACATTAATCTTGTGCTTTCAGGTTTTCAGGGCTCATTCCTTAAAACAACTCTGTGAGTTAGGTTTTACAAACATCATCCCCATTTACTTGATAAGGAAACCCAAGCTCTGAGAAATTAATTCACATAGCTAACATTATTAAATTCTCCCAAATTAGAAGCATGTTTGAACCCTCAACTTCTGCCTCCAAGGCCAATGCCCTTTCACCCACACCTTGAGGCTCCTTTCAAGCTGTATGGAATTCAGTTGCTGGGGTTCCACTGTTATCAATGATGAGAAGAGATAGCAGAAATATTGGCAGATCTGTTCTAATTAATGTCAATTTGTTGTCCTTCTTTACAGCCTCATTTGCAAATGCTCTCAATGTAATCTGGTTTAGCTAGAGTTCATGCTAAAGCTCCCTGCAAATTTATTTCCCCCTTTCCTTCTTTATGCTGTTTTGTGAAACAATACATCTCAAAATTTCCTATCATCTCTCTTTAAAATTCTGCAAATAAGCTTGTGCTCTAAGTTGGTGTTGTACGTGGCTGCTATGTTACCTCCATTTGACAAGATCAGACCTTTGCTGGATGAGGCCGTTTTGGGACTCTTACAGCAACTTTTCACTGGTTAAACTTCTCAGAAATAATAGTGTGATAGTACCTTACTATCAGCTAGTTCAGATAGGTCATTGCCCATTTTTTTCAATCAACAGCTTTTTAAAAGATATTAAGTTGGAATTGTTGGACAGCCATCCAATGTTGTGTTTTCATTTGTAGCAGTGCCAGGCCTTGTGATAAGTAGCAAAGACAGAAGGGTGACAGCCTCTGCCTTTGAGGAGCTTACATTCTATAAGGGAGACTGTATCTGTACATAGAAATATATACAAACGACATACAAGGTAATTTGGTACCATGGCACTATCAGCAGAAAGGGGAAGAGGGTTGTATATCAAGAAAAGCCTTATATAGGAGGCAGTGCTTGAACTGAACTTTACAAGAAAGGAAAGATATTTAGGAAAGCATTTTGGGAATGGTGGAGACGGTAAGCAGAGGCAGAGAGACAGGAAATGGAAACATATGTGTTAGGAATGACAGAATGGCCAGTTTGACTGAATTGTAGAGTTTGTAAAGGGAGTAACGTGTCATCAAGCTAGGAATGTAGGGGGCGGCTAGATGGCAAAGTGAATAGAGCACTCGCAGTGAATAGAGCACCTACCCTGGACTCAGGAGCACCAGCCTCAGACACTTAACACTTACTAGCTGTGTTACCTTGGGTAAGTCACTTAACCCCAATTGCTCTTCCCTCCCCCTCCAAAAAAGAAAAAAGAAAAGTAATCTGACCATAGTAGTGGGAGGGGAATTATATGGCTGAAAAAAACACAACACTGTCTGCTACCTCTTTCTCACTCACATTCTCCAGTAAGTGGAACTAGTCTGTTTCTAGTTCTTCCTCCAAGGTTGATTTTCTCCCAGGTCACTACTATTGACTTCTCTTTTTAGGGGAGGGATGTTTCCTTGAACTTTCAGGTGAAGAACAAAGGGACTTTGGAGGTGCTTCAGACAGATGTGGTGGAGGGAAGCAACTCCCTACTTTCCAAGTCTTCTCCCCCCACCATACTTACTGTTGACTCTTTGTCATTTGCCCAAGGAAATCCAGTCTGGATTTATTTTGATCTCAGTTTGGGGGGAGTTAATACTATGCTTTCAGTAAAAGTCTTCTTGGTCTGTTTTGAGCCCCCAGCTGGTATCCCAGCCATTTAAAAGTTTCCTTCTCTCTTTGTTCATAGCTGATCATAACCTCCTTCTCCATGTCCTCTTTTAATCCTCTCAAGAACCCACCCACACAATGAAATATATTTTGGACAAAGAAGCTTCTTTTTGAGAACGTGTGGCCGATACAGAAAGCAAAAACACTTCAAAAAAAAAAAGAAATAGGAAGTAGGCTCACTGAGAAAGCCAAGTGCTAAGTGGGCTGTGAGGAGGTGGGAGTTTTGCCATTGTTGGCCTTTGCAAAAAGTCTGTTCTCTTTTCATCTAGGCATTCTCTCTTGGAAGAGTTTGAGGTCAGTGGCTACAACAGTGGTTGTTACCTCAGTGGCCCCGGGAGGCCACTGCTCTCCCATCATCTTTCTCTCTTATGCAGCCAGTGGAGAAGTAGCATTGTCCCCTAGCTCATTGCTTATGTCCCTTTCCTGAGATAGTCTTTCTCCCTTCTCCAGGAGGATGAGATGGGGGAACTAGCTGTCTTTCCTAGGAGCAGTCAGAACCTCCACGTGTCCTTGGATCAGACTATACTGGTAATTCCTGCCCTGCAAGCTTCTGTCCCAGTTGTATTCCTTATTCCTTTAGTAAAAAGGGAGAGACTACAGTAGTTTGGAGCCAGTTTGTGAAGGACTTTGAGTGCCAAGCAGAATGATTTATGTTTGATCTCACAGGTAAGTTCTAGATCTCTGAATGGATTTCAGAGGCCATCTGATATAATCCTCTTGTTGAATCGTTTCAGTCATGAACATCTTCTGTGACCCTATTTGGGATCTTCTGGGCAGAGATATTGGAGTGGTTTGCTATTTCCTTCTCCAGCTGAGGAAACTGAGGTCAGGGGGTCACATAGCTAGTTAATGTGTGAAGCCAGATGTGAATTCAGGTCTTCCTGTCTGCAGGCCTAGTGTTCTCTTCCTTGAGCTGCTTCTCATTTTACAGTTCAGGAATTTTAAGACCCAGAGAAATTAAGGCCACATAGGCAGTATAAATCAGATGTGGAATTTGAACCCAGATCTTTTGAATTCAGAGCCAGTACTCTTTCCACTATTCTATCTAATAGAGAGTCACTGGAGTTTGAGTAGTAGAATGGTATGGTTCTACCTGTATTTTAGTAATATTATTTTAGCTTCTATATGGAGAATGAATTGGAGAAAAGAGAGACAGGGCAGAAAAACCAATTAAGAGGCTATTGCGATAGTCCAGGTGTGAGAGATGAGAAGGGCCAAAAATAAGGTTAATGGAAAGAAGGGTATGGATAGAAGAAATATTGTGAAAGTGTAATCATCAGGGGGCAGCTAGGTGGCACAGAGAATAGAGCACCAGCCCTGGGGTCAGGAGGGCCTGAGTTCAAATCCTGCCTCAGACACTTGACACACTTACTAGCTGTGTGACCTTGGGCAAGTCACTTCATCCCAACTGCCTTGCCTTCCCTCCTCCAAAAATAAAAAAAATAGTGTAATCTTCAGGATCTGATAATTCCTTGAATATGGAGGCGGGGATTAGGGTGGGGAAGACTCTCATCTGACTTATAATCAGTACTCCCCTGACCAAGACAGATATTCCTAGGGCTTTATCTGTCTTTGGGAGAAGGAGCTGAGCTTTTAACCTCCTTCCTTATCCTTTTCTGGCCTCTTCAAATCACAGTGAATATGCTAGGTGCAGACAGTTAGAAAAGGCTTTTTCTCACTTTACTCAGGCAAAATGGGCTAAATGGTGTGATTGTGGTTGAGTACAAGAACACAGCTGCTCAAATATGTGAATTGGATCTGGGGCAGTGGCTCTATTGAGTCTGGGGGCCTGAGGTGTGGTTAAAGCCAGACTGTGTGGTGAAATCAGGACGTGCCTGCTGTTCAGTGAAGCCTGTAAGGAAGTTAGAATGTTGGGACTGGGGACAGCATTATTAGGACTCCCATGAGATATGTTAGGCTGTAGACTTTTAATAGTTTCCAAATTTTAGCCCCTCTGATTTTGCACTGTCTTTGGCAGGGGCTACAGCCTTCCTTGTTCCTATAATCACAGTGATGTTGCACCTGGAGTAAGAAAGATCTGAGTTCAACCCCAGACACTTACTAGCTTTGTGATCCTAAGCAAGTCACTTAACCTTATTTGCCTCAGTTTCCTCATCTGTAAAATGAATTGGAATATCTTTTCCAAGAAAAATATTTTAGAGTTGTCAAAACCCCTAGAGATCATATAGACAAAGGATTCTTAACCTGAATCTGTGAACTTTTTTTTGATATATTTTGATTAAAGGTATTTCAATATAATTGATGTCCTTTGTATTCCTATGTATTTTATTTTATGCACTTAAAAACATTCTGGAAGGGATCCATAGGCTTTACTAGCCTGCCAGAAGAGTCCATGACAGAAATAAAGTTAAGAACTAGACCCAACTTCTCCATTTACGGATGAGGAATTGAAGCCCAAAGAGGTGGTTTGACATATAAAGATAAACACAATTATGGAGCCCAGACTCAATCAAGCTTAGGGCTTCTGACTCCAAATCCACTGTTATTTTCTTAGTACCATGCTTACTCTTTCTTTTTTAACTTTTCCAGCAGATCTCATGGCTTTATTTTAGCCATCTTTGTAGGTTTCTCTTTGCTCCTTGTTCACTCTAAGCATTTCAAAATGAGATGACAAGGTATCCCAGGAAATGATGGTACTTGTTGCCTTTGGGCACATGACAAAACCGATGCTTTTATATGCTTCTTTGAAGAAAACCCTTTTGCCCCTCTCTGTGTGTGATAATGTCACTACAGATGTAGTTTGATCTTCTAGTTGTATCTCTCTTGGTTGAGTGTTGGTACTCCCATGAGACCAAGAGTTAATATCTGCAAATGGTCTAAAAATGTGATTCTTAGGCCTTTTGCCATCTTTTCCTTCACTCTACCACTGTGGAAGCGGAAGAGGGTCAGAAAAGACTGGGTATTTTGTATTTTTATTTCTCTCTTGAAACTGCCATGGACCAAAAAAAAAGTCATAATTTTAGTCTTCTGATGAGCCTCTCTCCACTTAGTCCTACCTCAGTCAAGCAATAAACATTTATTAAGTGCCTACTATGTGCCAGACATGATATGCTGGGGATAAACATATTAAAAAGACAGCCCCTGCCCTTGAGGAACTTACAATCTAATAAGGACACGAGAAAGCTGAAAGGGGTTTGGAAAAGGGTGAGGAAGAGAGAAGAGGGGAGAGAAAGAGAGGGGGGAAAGGGAGAAGCTCTTACCTCCACCTTTCAAGCAGAAGGTACTGATAGACCAATGAGGTATGAGTATTTAAGTCTGATAAAATTTTTTAAGATGAAGAGGTTCCTGGTGACCATGTATGTAACTCGGAACACGAAGGGAAGGAAAGTCCAAAGGAATTTAGCTGGGTAGGAAATGAAGAGATAGCTGACCTGGATACCCTCCTTAAACTTGTCCTCAAACAGCAGACATAGTTGCTGGGACTGTAACTCAAAATCTTTCCAGTTTAAATAGGCCCTGCCAGAGCTTTTATTCTGCTGGCATCTCTTTCCAAAAGGCAGGCAGCCTCCTCTGCCACAATGAGGCATCCTAATAGGACTTTTGAGGTGTGATGTACCATATTTATTTCAGAAATCTCAGGTTTTCACATATCTGGATCATGCCTGATTCTAATATGTCTTTACAATAGAGGGTGTACAACAGTCCATGTCAGTGTTGCTTTAAAAGAAAGACTCCTTCAGGGGAACCTCTGACAACTCTCATCATGTTCTCTGAGTAATGGTGATGTGTTGGAAAGAGCACTGGAATTAAAGTCAGATCTGGACCTTAGGCCTGGCTCTACCATCAACTAGTTCTGTGACCTTGGGCAAGTCATTCAATATCTCTAGACATCAGGTTCCCCATATCTAAAGTCCCATGGTTGCATCACAGTGCTGAATTTATACTCAGAGGACCTGGATTTAAATTCTGGCTCTTCTACTTACTACTACCCATCTTTGTTTTCTGTAAAATGAGGGGAGGTTGGATTGTCTCCTAAAATCCTTTCTAACATCTAAGTCTGTGATCCTAAATACTCCCTTTCAAGTTTCCTTCTAACTCTTCAAAAACACTAATTACAAAGAGAGGCAGCATGATGTAACATAAAGAGCCCAGGATTTGGAGATAGAAAGACCTGGGTTCAAATTTTGGCTCTACCATTTATGACTTGGTGACCTTGAGAAATCACTTAACCTCTCTTGGCCTCAGTTTCTGAGAAGTGTGTGTGGGGGGGGGTGGGGGGGGGTGGAAGCAGATGATATGTAAGCATCCTTCCAAAGTTAAAATCCTATGATTCTGTAATTATATGTCTTTCACCTTCCAGTCCACATACACTACCTTACATTTTCTCATGCTTAAGTACCTTAAATTTTAGCATGCTCTTAAAATGTTTATTCAGGACTTTCACTGGATGAAAATTTTTAGT
Source organism: Pseudochirops cupreus (assembly GCA_028627135.1). Lineage (NCBI taxonomy): Eukaryota > Metazoa > Chordata > Mammalia > Diprotodontia > Pseudocheiridae > Pseudochirops > Pseudochirops cupreus. The sequence goes on from CM053582.1 coordinate 446,007,348, forward strand.
TAGGTCCATATATTAGGTCTAAGACAAATGAGACCACTTATGTCCCCATATAGGTAAATGTATAACTGAGGCAACACTAATTAGTCAATTTGTGGAGAATCTGTGCCCTTTTCCTTTTAGCTATTTTATGTTAGGATACCCCCTTCCAGAGTGGACAGGAGAAAGGAGAGGAGTTGATATTTTTGCCTCTTGTTAACAACTATTCTAAAAGGGAAATTAGATTGAAGCTAAAATTAGGTTTCTGGATTATTTTTAACCACAGTCTTTCTGACTTCCATTGCCAAAGATAAATGAGAGGTCAAGTCAAAAACCATTTATTAAGCTCTTGCTGTGCACTGTGCTGAATTCTGGGAATACAAAGAAAGGTAAACATTTACTACCCTCAAGGAGCTCACAGCCTAATGGGGGAGAAAACATGCAAATAGTTATATACAAATTAGATATGCAAAGTATTCCAAAGTCTTAGTGCAATTTTAAGCTTTTAAAGCTAAAAGGATAAATTGGTGATAATGACAGAGCGAAGGCACCAGCCTTAAGAAGGACCAAGTTGTTGTTAAAAAAAAAAACAAACAACAGCAGCAACAAAAAACTTAAGTTTTAAATGTACTTTTTAAACACTGTATAACAATGTTCCCTAAGTCAAATATATTGGAATTTAAAATTTTGCAGCAATTGAATATTGTTAATCATAGCCATTCACCCGGGGAGGAATTTCAAACTTTACAATATGACAAAAATATTGTGTTGAAAAGTGAAAAATTTGGGGCAGCTGGGCGGTGCAGTGAATAGAGCACTCGCCCTGGAGTCTGGAGGACCTGAGTTCAAATGTGGCCTCAGACACTTAACACTTATTAGCTGTGTGACCTTGGGCAAGCCCTGCCTTCCCCCTCCAAAAAGCAAAAAAAAAAAAGAAAGAAAAGAGAAAAATTCAATCTTTGGATTATTCTGTATCAGTCTAGACACAGTCTGAAAGTATTGCTAACGATTGAAATTACACCTTTTATTTCATTCTACCCTTCCAGTTATCGGAGTACATTGCTTGACACAGCTTACGAAACACTTAAAACGCATGCATCTAAATTTGCTTAGTCATGTTTTTCTTGTATTTTGTAACAGATCTTTGGCAAACAGAGGCAAAAAAACCACACAGAACTCCCTCCCCCCAAAACAAAACAAAAACACAACCTCAACTGATGTCCTATTGCTGTACAATAATAGGATTCCATTACAGGACATGATTTTTTTTTAAGACCTATTACTTGTGAGACCATAAAGCATTGCAAATCTGATCTCATGTCACTTTATGGGTTCACAATAAAAACAAACTCAAAAGATCTCTTGCCCGGTTTTACAAAATTTGAATTGATAGTGGTATCAGCGGCACTTGGATTGACTTACTTTTCTTCTTAAACGATTGGAACGCTTGTTTATTCACTTGCTTTCACAATGACAGACATCACCATCTGAAATGTCATCACGTCACATTGTTATAGTACCACAACACAATTACATCTCGCCAAGCAATGTAATAACATTGTGTTAAGTGTCATTCTGCCATGACTCAGTGTTTTGGGAGCTGTAAAAATTTATTTTTGGAACCGCGAGTGTCCCTAGAGCCAGAGTTTGCCCTACTAAAAATCATCAATGATTTAGGTGGAAACTGGCAGGCAGGCTTGGGGGGTGGGATGGAGTGGTGGGACAGATTTTCCGCTTGGTTAGAAAAGTGCCAACACGTGGGCTCAGAGTGCATTAAATTGCCTTCTAGGAGGACTCGGCAGTCCGCCCAGGGGCTAGATATGGGCTCTGCTGGGATCTTGGGTGGAGGGGGCGGAGACTATAATTATCCGTCGGGTCCTGGAGCCTTCTCCCTCCAGGACCTCTTCGTATTTATTTATGCCTACGTCTAATCAGCTAAGTTTTGGAGGCCCAGGGACCTCACGCTCTCCGCGTCCTTATGCTGAGGGAGCAGAGGGAAGGAAGGGCAGGGGCATCGCGTTGCAGTCTCTCAGTCTCCGTGCTCCTTTGCCGCGGCACCTGTCCCCCGCCCCTTTTTTTACGCAAAGTGGAGGAGGAGTGGAACTCACGTCGAAACGTTTCCCTCTAACCCAGACCACCCCTCTTCTCCTTTCCCCACTTCCTTCCCCTCCCTCCACTTCTGGTAGTCTGTTGCCCTGTTGCTCCGTTGCTATAACAACCCGGCGCCGTCCCGGAGGCCCGGCCGTAGTCGCCGGGGAGGAAGTGACGAGAGGGTGGGTTGGCTGTTGTTGGGACACGTGACCTGGGTTGTGTTTTGACAGGGCAAACAGTAGAAAGAGAGCCTGACTGTGAGGGGAGACGTGGGGAGAGCGAGGGAGAGCCGAACGAGCGAGAGCTAGCAAAGGTTTGGGGGAGAGTCAGGCAGGAAAAGCGAGGCTGGCGGACCCTGGCAGAGTCCTGAGAGTGGCCCAGTCTGACCGACTGAACCAGAGGGCCAGGGCAGGGGAGGGGAGCCCGGGAGCCGGAGGCGAGGTGCCGGGGATGGGGGAAGAGGAAACGGGCAGGAAGGAGGAGTGAAGGGAGGGGAGGAGAGAAGAAGAGGAGGCACAGGGGGCGGATGAGATTAAGGGAAACGGAGGAGCCGCGGGCTCGCCAGTCTCCGGCCCCCATGGTCCCCTGAGGCAGCCGCGGGGGCCGCCGCCTGACTTTGCAGTGGGCCCCGCTCCGCTCGGAGCCTGCCTTCGGTTTAAAGCGAGTGAGCGTGAGCGAGGCTGGGACGAGGGGGAGGCGGGATGTGACCCGCTTGGCTCCAGGCGCAGAGCAGAGGCGGAGAGTCGGTCTGTCCGTCCATCAGCCAGTTCGTCGCGGAGGTCAGAGGAGGGGAGGGAGGGAAGGAGAGGCAGCGGGCAGCGGGGGCAGAGCGCCATGAGTACCGCGCTCCTGGAGCGGCAGCAGGGGCCGGCGCTGCGCTCGGTGACCGGGGGCTGAAGGGAAGCCGGGGAGCGAGGCCCAGGGTCGGGGGACTGGGGTCAGGCAGGAGCCTCCCCCCGCCCCCGAGAGACAGGGAGTGGGGCTAGCGCCCAGCTGTAAACATCGGGACCGAAATGAGTCCCTGAAATCTGACCCAGGGACGGGAGGGGGACCGACTGGACTGGGGGGAGGGAGGGTTGGCCGGAGGTCCTTTCGGGCCGGGGGTAGTTTGTTTAGTGAGGTGGGGGGGTGGGGGCGAGTTTAGGAGGAAGGCGAGGATGCCCCTTTCAGACCTTCTTATTGTGTAAAATAGGCAGTGGTTGGCTGGGGGAGTGGGGGCTGGGGAAGGGAAGGTTGTGCTAGACAGCGTAGACCGGGGTTACACGAGAGAGAGAGAGAGAGAGAGAGAGAGAGAGAGAGAGAGAGAGAGAGAGAGAGTGTGTGTGTGTGTGTGTGTGTGTGTGTGTGTGTGTGTGTGTGTGTGTGTGTGTGTGTGTTATGTTTGGGGGGCTGTCTGTAATTAGGAGCTGGAGGGCTTGAAGGGAGTTTCCATCCTCCTGGGCAGCAGGTAGAAGAATTGATTCCAGCCATTCCCAGAGGTTTCAGCTCCGGCAAGCGTCCTCTTTTAAGGGGTTAGTTAGCTTATTTGGGTTTTTTGTTGTTGGGCTTTTTTTTTTCTGCCACTCTACCTCCAGGTTATAAATAGATCCCCCTCTCAGTACAGAGAGGCTGTGTCAAAGAAGGACACGTTGGCCGGGGAAGCCTAGGGGTCGAGGGGAGGGGGAAGGGAAGAGGGGACTCATTGGGGGAGGGGGAGGAATGGGGGAGGCGGTGCAGAGAGTTTTGCTTTTTTCAGACCTACGGCTGCTGCTGCTGTCACCACAGTGAGTGCCAGGAAGAGGCCTAACTGCTAACAGTAGTTTTCTTCCAAGGTCCGTCTTTTACAGTACCAGATTAATTTCATTTTATCTTTCTCCCTCTTTTTTACCCCCTCAGTTTTAAAATCCAATTAGGAGCTTCAGTAGCAATCCTGTTGAAGAAGGGACCCACAAGAGTATTTTATCGAGAATCCTATCCTGGCTGGGAATTGAACTCGAAAATGAAGCCAGACCGAGGTAAATGATTTATTTAAGAAGGGCTTTTTTTTCGTTCCTAATTTTAGAAATGTTAACCTGATTCTGTGGAAGGATCTTTATTTTCGTATTAAAAGTGTGATTACTGTTTCTGTTACAGCTGAGAACGAGAAAGGCACATACATAGAAGCTTTTAGTGAGGGCAGTTACAATCTCAAAGATGGGTGAAACATCTATAAAAACACTTATGAGACTAATATTGAAAGATTCAGGATTTAAGAGTGCTGCCGCAGCATAACATAAAACGTGCCAGTCAAGATAGATGGTCTTAAAGGTTATTTCACTACAACTTGGAATCATTTTCATTTCTTAAAACTATGGAATTCTGTTAAACTGTTTTAAACAAATATAAGTTCACCTATAATTTTGAAGATATTGCATGACAGTATTAAATTTGATAAAACAGAATCTTCCAGATGATAGCATATTACATCATTATTTTAATTTATACTTCTATGGTTATACAAGCTTTGCGAAGTTGAACGTAGAGTACAGCATTGTTTCCTCATAGCTTTGATATATGGAGCTCTACTGGCGCCCCTAGAGTTAAATTTATGACTTCCTTTATAAACCTGTATTTTTAGGAATTATGACAAGTGCATTTCCGAGGATTTAGAGGATTAGAAACCCTTGTTTAACTTTCCAGGTTAATAACAAAGACCACTTTTTATAGAATTTAGGCATATTTGCCTAATTTCTAAAAGTAAGCATTTATATTGGAAGTGAATTGGCTTTTAAATTTTTTTTTATTTTTCAAAGAAGTCATTTAGTTACTTGTAAATTTGTGATTATATTGAAGCTTGGTCTTGTTCCTAAGTTTTTAGGTCATACTGACTTTTAAGTATGCTGAATTATCATGTTATTGATTTAAGAAGTGGATTTTTCCCCTTATAATATTTTCCCTTTTATTAATGTGAATCTTCCAGCCAGAAATCATATTTTTCAGGTATACTATCATTTGGTATATTCCAAAATATGTAACATATAGTAAAAGTTATAGTTAATAAGGTCGCTGAAATTATTTTATGTTTGGAAATACTTGAGTATAGGCAAGTGCCTTGCTTATGTGAAATCTTAGTAGTAGTTTATTTCTGCTTAGCAGCTTCCTTGAAGAGCACCAAGTTTACATGTTAGATTATATTAGATTTTGAAACAATGTCACCAAGGTCAGTAATTACATCTTAGAATAAATAAGAAAATAAAATCAGGCAGTGTTAGATTTTTTTGTTAAACCTTTTTTTTTTTTTTTTTTTTTTTGCTTTTTGGAGTGGGGGGAAGTCTAGGCATTTGGGGTTAAGTGACTAGCCCAAGGTCACAGGGCTAGTGTTAAGTGTTTGAGGTTGGATTTGAACTGAGGTCCTCCTGACTCCAGGGCTGGTGCTCTATTCAGTGGGCCACCTACAGGCCACTTGTTAAAACTTACTTGAAGATGATATGTAGTAATTTGAATTGTAGTGTCTGACTATAGTCTCTATTTTAGTAAAAGCTGGTATCAAAGAGAAATATTTTCAGTTTAAGATTACTTACTAATATTGTTTCCTTGGGAACATTGATATATTTATCACAGTCCTTTAGGCACTGTGATGATTGAATCTTCCTCCTTGGCATTTAGCTTTAGAATTTACAGTGAAGAAATGGTATATATTATATTTTATTCTATTTCATGATGCTAAAGCACCTATAGGCAATATTTAAATATGTTAGTAGATTAGAGTAATGCTTCCTTTATCCAGCAGCATCAAAATTGAAGAATGATTTGTCCTCCATTAGTGAGTTTTCCATCTAATTGGATCTTATCTAATTAAGTACAATTTTGGATTAAATTGGTTATGGATTCTATATCAGTTTTCCTGTTTTCTTAGCATAAGCTGATGATAAGTTAATAGTTTATTGATTCCTAGTTATCATTATTCATACCAATTTTTGTGCTCAACTGTAAAATTGTCATGACCTCAGTGAGGCATTGAGATATTTAATATGTTTGCTCTTAACACTAAGTGACCCCAGACTGGTGATGTTTTGAATTCTTAGTGTATGCTTCTTTTTTTGTGGTTTTATTATATTAGGCTCTTCCATGTTGCTTATCACTGAATGTTGTTGCCAGTGTGTTTGCTTCTTGTGGCTCTTAACTTCTTAGAGTCCACTATAGCCTGAGAAAATAGAAACAAGTTTGCTTAAAAAAAAATTTGTCCAAAATAAGTGATTAAAGTTTTGAATGAAGGTCTGAGGAACTTCCTCTCCTATTGGCAGTCATAAGCTGTTAGTATGGATTTGGTGATAATCTATTTTGGCTACTTGGAAACCCTCTTAGTTTTACTTGATAGTTTTCAGTTGTGTCCTAGTGAATTTTTCTTGTTTATGGTGATAATTTAAATGCGTGAAAATCAGTAGTAGGCGGAAGTCAATTTGGATTTAGAAAAAAAAGTAGTAGAAGAAGAAGTCAGGCAGCTAGCTTGCCAACCAGTTATTTCGTGCCTTTTAGGCAGTCTGCAGTGTTCATACTTCAGTACTGAAGCACTGAATTTGTGATTTTGTGTGTAGGTGATCCATGACAGTGGTTTCAAACTCAAGTGGAAGCAGGGGCCACGAAATCTGTGGGCCAGAGATTGACTTAGAAAACTATATGTTAACATTATATTGTATTGCATTTTCATTTTATTTTGTTACAGTTTCATCAGGTTCGGACTACACTTGGGTGTTTTGTGAGCCTTGAACCGCTTTCTGACCTGCAACCCACAATGAGTTGCTGTAGTTTAAAAAAAAAAAAATCTCCCACTGGACAATTGTGTGGTCATGAGCTCTTCCAAACATGTTTATTCTTGAAGGACCACTCCAGCCATCCAGACCATTGAGAAATTCACATTCAAAATCTTTATAGTTTTGTAGTATGTGTCAGAGCCTGTCTTCTATTGGCATAAACTTTTGAGTACCCAAGGTCACTGTATCACAGTAAGGTGTTAGAGGAAGGCTTTAATGGATGTTAACATTCACATTAAAACATACATTAGTAAGACAAATGTTTTTATGTGCTGTCAGATACATAGCATAATTTCACAGAATGGGAAGCAATCAAATGACTTAATTCTATTTGTTGTAAATTAACAGCAAAGAATTAATTAGTTATTTAATTAATTAACAAATAGTAAAGAATTAATACCTTTCTGTGCCATGCATGCCCTGAATATTAAAGTAAAGGATATTGCTTAGAAAATTTAAAAGCTATAAAAGGATGCTTGACTTTATGTATAAAATTAACTTCTCTGTGATTTTATCCTCCCTATTGTTTTAGTTTCATTGTGTTATTCCAGGTCTGTGTATAGAATGTAGCAAATGTGGATTTTGATGCAGGTTACATCTGAGAATGTTAAATGTAAAAAATGGTGGAGTGTAAAGGCCTGGAGTTGGACAGATGAGAAGGTTAAGTAAGGAATATGTTTTTAACCATCTACTTCAGAGTATATAGCCATAATTTTGTTCCCATCAGTGAATTAATCGGGAAGTATTTATTGAATGTCTGATGTGTATGTAGCATAGTGCAAAACTCTCTTAGAGGTACAACAAGCATAAAACAGGATCTCTACCTATAAGACACATAAAATATTTTCTAATGCCCTAGTAATTTCCAATTCAGGTATCTGCACAAAATATGCCTATTTATGGAAATAGCTTATTTTTTTTATAAAACAATGTTTTTGTCTACAAAGGTATACTTTAAAAGTAATACACGATTTATTTTTTAATTTAAAATTTTTTTAGAACTATGAAATAATACAGGTAATACATATTTCAATACAGATGTATGCCACATAATTATCAGTTAATGTCCACAAAAGATAAGAACAATTAGTACATTTTGAACTTACATCTTAGGCTTTGGAATAGTAAGGTACCTTTGTTAGAAGGTCTGGTTAAGTTTATCTGCTTGTCCAATAGAATTCCTATGAAACTCAACAAACAAGTGAAATGTATTACATGCAAATGAGAATATAATCAAGGCAGAACTTTGGCATAAACCATTAGACAAATAGCTAGATTATTTGGAATTATAGCATGGAGCTATTAATTGTTTTTTGTTAATTTTAATTTGATATTGGCAATAAATAAATCTCAGTACCTACCTGGGAACGGGGGAGGTAACAAAAGGTTACAAAAATAAGGGGAAAAAATGCAGAGGAGAAAGAATTACACAGTATTGTCAGTTAAACTGTCAAACCATGAAATTTTTCATGGGATAGAGCAGTAGAAATGCAGCTTGTTAATAAATTGAAAAATAATTCCATTAACATATTGAAATTATGTCTCCATTTGAAAATTAGGTAGAAGATAGATTAAGGATTTGGGCCAAGCATTAACTCAAAAATAGGAGTATTTGAAAAATATGGGTAGAAAACTCCAGCCCTTTCCCATGAAGCTGAACACTTAGGAACTGATTGGGTAGCATAATAGAAAGGAGGAAGTTCAACTACAGATGTTATGTATATTCACTCTTCTACCCATATGTCAAAAACTGGTTACGTAGGTCTATTCTCCATTTGCATTGACGGCTCTTGTCATATCAGCCACTGTCAGATAATCATTGGCTCACTATATCTTCTGCCATTCAGATGCTTAAGAGATTGACAGAGATGGTCCCTGGCTGATGTTTTGGCCTGTCATCTAGTAAGAAGAAAGGGATCTAGTAGGATGAAAATTGTCATTTGTTTTGAAAGATGAAAAATAATTGGGAAACTGGGGAAAAGATGATAGGGGAATTGAGAGTCTAATGTGTGTATGTTACTAAAAAACTAGCTTTCTTTCTCCATTGAGAAGAATCAAGGGGTCACAATCCATTGTGATGTTGTAGAAAGGGAAGGGAAGCCAAAATCAAGCATTTAAGAATTAGGTTACTTACTCTTCTTCCTCTGTAAATCTCAAGTGTATCAGACCATGGATATATAGTATTTTTCCTTTGAGCCAGAGATGTATAAAATTTATAGATTAAACCATTCAGTCATATGTAGTTTGATTTTAATATTGACTTAGCTTTTGCTTTTTTTATTTTGGAAAAAATATAGTTAATTTGTCCCTGGAACTAATTATACTCAAGATAGACTGCAAAATGTTATGTATAAGTAAGCTGTGTGTAATTAATGCCTGCTTGTTGCTTTTTCTAATCTCTACAATGTTATCGTGTAAGTCATCTGATTAAAATTTTGCATTTCCACTGAGTGATTGAATTGTTATGTAAAAGCCATACTTCCTGATTAACTTGGGAAACAACTCATTTTGACAGTTGTACATCTTAACTTTCTTTTAGTAAACTGAAAGGAAAAAGAGGAGTGGTTAGAAACTGAGAGCATTGCTTTTTAAAGTTTTCTTAATAAATTTAAATAGAATGGTTTCTGTGAAAATAATCCCAGAAGGTGATGAGGGTCTTAAAATAAATTTCCACATGTAATCACCAAAGACATCTAATCATCTCTAGGTAAACAACTGTCCCATTTTTCTTTCCATTTGGGAAATATTTTAAAAATTAGTAGTTAAAATACTATTGTAAAATAATCTATCTATACAGATTAAAATTAAAATTTAATTAGATGGCAAAAGAAAACTTTCTGAAGTCTTCTTTCCACTTCAAAATATTAAAAACTTGATTTCTTACAAGTGAAAGAATACCAATAGAAATGAAGTAGGTAATAAAGTGAATATAATAGGTAGAGTCAATAGTCGTAGCTTTTCTTCTCAGCTTTACCACTAATAATTAGTGACACAGTTCAGGCTATATTAGCTTCTTTGTCCTTCACTATACATATCTGTAAAATTGATCTAATGATGCTAATTAAGCAATAAAATTAATAACTAGTACTTATATAGCATGTTAAAATTTTCAAAGCATATTAAGCAGCGAGGTGGTGTAATGGATAGAATGCCTTATTTGCAATCAGGAAGACTTGAGTTCAGATTATGTCTCAGATGTGTAATAGCTGTGTGACTCTGGCCAAGTCACTTAACTCTCTTTGACTTAGTTTCCTCATCTATAAAATGAGCTGGAGAAGGAAAAGGCAAACCATTATAGTATCTTTGCTCAGAAAACCCCCAAATGGGGTCACGAAGAGTCAGCTATAACTGAAAAAACTGAACAACAACAAGATTATGCATATTATCTCATTTGATCCTCAGATAACTCTGTAGGGCATATAGTATAGTTATTATGACCCCCAATTTACAAATGAGGCAACTGAGACTCAGTTTTGCTCACAGTCACACAAAGTTATAAATGCCAAAAGTAGAATTTGAACCTATTAAGTAGATTGAAATATAAGTTATTGTCATTGAAATATGCTTGGTGTAGGCATTTCTACAGGTGACTTAAAGGTAGCCCAAACATACAAATAGTCATCACTGTTGATAACCATACCCTTCACCTATCAGAGTGATCCTTCTCTGACTCTCCAATCCTGTGTGAGTCAGTATCAAAATAACTTGAAACATTTAGAGAACCTTTGGACTCAGAAGTAGAAGAATTGAAGTTGTCCGAAGCAATAACAGCTTAATAGATGTTGGTGACCCTAGAGATAGAATCCGGGCAGAGTTGCTCTGCCTTGGTGGTGGCCATTTTAAAATTTAATTTCTTATATTGCCTGAAATCCTACTAATTAGAGAGATTTATTTGGACTAAAAAACATTTTTTAAAAAAATGCCAGGAATAGAAGAGGCTAAATTATCAACTATTTGTTCCTTGGTGTAAAGTGGTTAAATCACATTGTTTTTCACTAAGCATCTAGGTAAGACTATCTAGACCACAGGTTATCAAAGTGGGTGATAATGCCCATTGAACAAAAATAAGGGGGCAGTGGAAGTGTAAGGAAAGAAGAGAAGAAAATTTTGAAAAACCATTTGTACATGTTTCATCTGTTGTGTAACAGAGTTAAAGTCATAGTGATTACATTATTTTCCAAATAAACACACACGATACAAGTTATAACACCTGTCACACATTGTTGGGAAGTCCAGCTTGTATCAGCAGGATTATATGGGTGTAATGACTTGTTTACAATATATGTGACACAGTATTGCATCATCAAAATTTCAATGCAGAAGAAACTCTGCAAATTTACAATAAATTATTAAATATAACATGTCATTTAAAAATATTTTATAGATTTTAAAATGATGCAAATTTAAGGAAAAAAAAACTGTTAAAGCGTTAAAGAAAGTAGATTTCCAGGGAGGTATTTTTTTTTTTGAAAAGGGTGTGATAGGCCGAATAAGTTTGGGAACCTTTGAGCTAGACTGAGAAAATGAGAATTTTGATGGCCAGAGGAAAGGTAAATGATTTGTGGTATGAAGTATATAATATTAGTGGGGTGCTATAGCACTTAAGGTAGCTTGAGGGAATTGGGAACATGAACGTTTAGGAAGAAGGGGAAGTAAGACTAGAACTAGGGTGCAGAAAGAGAAGTAAGAAGGATAAATTTTGCCTAATGTACCTATATCATGAGTTATTCATTCAACAGGCATTTATTCTTTACCTACTACAGTTCATGCACAATGCTAGCTAGGCATTGGTGATAGAGATTAAAATGAAGTAGGCCTTGCCCTCAAGCTGCTTACATTCTACAGGGGGAGATAACTTACATATAAAAACATATACGTGATATATTCAGTATAAATTAACGGTCATTTTGGAGGTAAAAGCGCTAGCAGCTGTATGGAGATTATAGTCAACCTGTTCGGAAGACCTAGACCACTAGTATTATATTTTAACTTGTCACTGATTTTGTGGCCAAGTCTGGACTTAATTATCATTTGTAAGATTGTTTCTATGGTCAAATGTTTTCCTGATTTTAGACAACTGATTTACAAACATTTAGAGTACAATCTTATTTAATATTGTTCCCCTTCATGCATCTGCATTCTGGATAAACCAGACTGCTACTTGTTCTCTGAAGATCCATACATTTACACTGGCCATTTTGCATGTTTATAATTCACTTTCTCCTCATTTCTCACTTTAAAGAATTCTTTCTTCAATGTATAGATGCCATCTCTTCCTTAAAGTCTTCTTTGATTTCCTCCTCTCTTCCATTGAGCTGAATGTATTCTCTCCTTCCTCAGCTTTTCTGAAAGCATTTTATATTGATTTACCATTTGTTCTTATTATATCCTTACATTATACTTATTTTTATGTGTCACAATTCTCTAAAACTTGTAAAGTTTTTAATTCAAGAAAGATAGGGATTATGTGATTTTTAATCTTCATGTACCTCATGTACCTCACACGTAATAGGTACTTAATGAATATTTGTGAATTGTTGAATTTGCTTGTATATTTAAGTATCTACTCAGTACTCTTTCTCTCCCTGTCTCCTCTCAATCTAATCCTCTCTCTCCTCACCATTTCACCATTTGGAATATTATCCCTTCCTATTGAATTGATCTTATGCCCTCTATGGATTCATTTATACATATACTCAGATATGTGCTTGTTTGCATATGTAAACCCTCTTATATAAATTTATGTGTATGTATATGTATATATACATTTGTATTCCCTTGCCCTGTCCTCATACTGAGAAAAGTTTCATCAGTTACAATTGTCACTTTTCCATGTTGTCATGTAAATAGTTCATCTTTGATAGGTACCTTATGATTTCTTTTCCGTGTTTATCTTCTCATGCTTCTTGTGTTGGGAGTGTCAAACTTTTTTTTCAGTTCTGGTTTTTTCAGCAGGAATGTTTGAAA
>CM053582.1:446020650-446043330 GCA_028627135.1 Pseudochirops cupreus
TTTCTAACCCTGGTTCCCGTGACTCCAAATCAAGAGCATTCTCTTTCCACAATACTGTTTAAGAGCCCCTATCTAGAAGGAATTTCACATGTCAACAAACACTGAATATGAATCAGAAAAGCAGAGTTCAAATTCTGATTCTGCTACTTACTACCACTATGGCTAGAAACATGTCACAACTTCTTTGACCTCAACTTCTATCTCTTCAGTAAAATAAGAGTTATTGGTTAAAATCTAAGGTCTTTAAATAACAGCAAGGGCATCATCCACTATCAGGTTTTTCTAAGGCCCGCTAGATGTCAAGAATTGTTTTTACATTTTTAGATACAATAAAACTTGGGGTCAAATTAGATGCTCTCCCCCTTACATAATATAATAACATTAGTACTAAAAGCTTCCCACTGTCATTGAATCTACTTGCAGAATGGTCAATGATTCACTGATTGTAAAGGGAATAGAAAACAATCATCCTGTCCATTCTATACTGGAGTCTCTGCAGACTGGGGGATGCACTTTCCCAACACTAAACTCCAAGCCAAAACGAATATACAGTGAAAACCTCAGTTTCCTAAACCTCTGCAAGAAAAGCTCATTAGCCAAGTTTTGGAATATAGCTAATTTACTAACATTTAAAAAGTACTTGCTGATGTCATGGTCTTCATGTGTTTACATGTAGCAATGTATTGATGTATCTATCTATCTATATTAATGATGCACTTTCCATTTTAGTTTTATTTTTGTGCCCTTACCAACAAAACTCCCCCTTTTTTAGTGCTTTCCTTCTCTTTGTGTGTATATCTCTAACCTAATCTGAAGATATGTCTGAGCCCTTCCAGTCTCCAAAGAGAGGCATTTATAACTTCAATCAGACAATCAGAAGGAAAGTCCAGCTGCATAGCTGTCTCAAGGTCCATTATATGCATGGCAGTCAAGAGACAAGCACTGAAATGACTGAACAAGTTGTGCCATAGGACTGGGATAGAATACTACTACTGTACTATAAGAAATGATAGAGAATAACCTGGAACTTACATGACTGATACAAAGTAAAGTGAATGTTGCACACAGTAACAGCAATATTGTAAGGATGATCAACTGTGAAAGACTTAGCTACTCTAATCAATTCAATGACTCAAGACAATTCCAAAGGACTCATGAAGAAAAATGCTATCTACATCCAGAGAGAACTGATGAATTCTGAGTACAGATGAAGTATACTTTTTTCACTTACTTTATTTTTCTTGCTTTTTTTTGTAACACAGCTAATGTGGAAATGTTTTGCATGACTTCACATGTGTATTTGATATCATATTGTTTTTCTTCTTAATAGTGAGGGAAGAAATGGAGGGAGGGAGAGAATTGGGGACAGTTTTTTTTTTTTTGCTTTCTGGAGGGGGGAAGGTAGGGTAATTGGGGTTAAGTGACTTGCTCAAGGCCACACAGCTAGTTTTGTGTTAAGTGTGTGAGGCCCGATTTTAACGCAGGTCCTCCTGACTCCAGGGCCAGTGCTCCATTCACTGCGCCACCTAGCTGCCCCACTCAAATTTTTTAAAAAATGATTGCTAAAGTTTTCTTTTTTAAGAGAAAAAAAGCACTTGCTGAATTGGACAAGTGAAGAGAAAAAAAAAAGACTATTCAAACAGGTGCTAGAGTCCAAAACCCTCCCCCAAACAAACAACCCACTCCAATGTCTTCAGCATAAAATGTTCTTTTCTTAGTCACTCCAACACAGGAAGATGAAATGATTATCCCTAATGGTAATTAACAATACAAATCAGTTGAGGGATAAGGTTATTTCAGTTTCTTTCCAAAATTCAACAAAATATAAGAGCAGTATTTACTGTTTTGTCTACTTTTCATCTTTTTTTGGAATTCTTACACTCAAACTATAAAAGTCCTCACCCATACTACATACTTCCTGCTCCAGAAAACTGGCACTTTTCTGGGCAATTCCAATAGCAAAGCATTCAGAAAAATGTCATTACTTCTGTGTGTATGTGCGTGCATACACTTGCACATGAAACCAGACCATCTCATTGTCAATGTCCCTTTACCTTAGATTTATAGTTTTTATTACAGGAGTTTAGAAGATTTAGAACTGCAAAGAGACTTTAGAGATACTCCAGGCATGCAGTCAAAGATGAGGAAATGGGCCCAGTTCAGTGAAGAAAAAATCTTTATCTGAATTTCTGACAAGAAATTAGACCTCCTGGTAAATACTCATGTATGGACAATTCATGTTCACCTATAGACAACTGAAGAGAGGCATTATGGATTTACTGATTTTAAAAAAACGAGAATTTCAGTTCTAACTGACAGAGATCAATTAGTTACATAAACACTAACCAAATCTTTTAGGTCATTTCTAGTCAGTCCTTCAAACAGAATAATCAGTTATCTGACCACGGCACCAACAGAAGGGATGCTGCAAATTTTTTTTCCCCAGTAGAGTCAAGACAACATTATTGGTGCTTAAGACCTGGCATACATCCTGGGTCCATAAAAAGTAGTTTTTGTGAATATGCTATGAAATATTAAAGTTAAATCACAAACTTATGCAAAAAGTAAAAGCTGAAGTTTACTTTTCTTTTGAATCCCAAAACCAATCGTGAAAAAAGGTCATTTGCTTCTTTTGGTTCCTAGGAGAGGGTCACAATTTTGGCTTTAACATTAATTATTATATAAAAGTGGGTTTTCAGTTGTACAAATATCTAATTTTTCACATTAAAAAAAGGAAGTATTTTTTGTATTTGCAACAGACCAAGTCTGGAAAGGTTCAAATGGTTAAGTAGGTAAAAAAAATGTGAATTATGATGTTATTCTATTCAGTAACCAATGAAATTAATCAACATCTTTATCTGACTAGGAAACTAATTAGACAAAATACACTATAACATCAAAGCAAGAAACTGATTTATGATACTTAACAGCCTTGGATTGATTTTCCCCATTCTTCTCTAAGTTTGGTCCTTCAAAACCGATAATTTCCAGATCAATCCAGGAAACAAGAGAGCTTACCCAAATTAGTCCAAAGCAATACAGCAAGACAGAGAAATTAATTCGGATTTATGCACAGTGAAGGACAGGAGAAGCGGAAACTAACTACCCTTATGTATTTTAAGCCTTTCACGTAAAAGATCTGGAGGGAAAAACTGTCAGAATTCTGGTTTAAATTCCCTCTGGAGTTTGAAGATCTCCCTATGCCTTTTTGTGCACAAAGGAAGAGAAAAAAGTAGAAGATAATTTGTATTCCGAAAGTTCTTGAGCTTTGGAAACTCTGCCCTCTCTCCAATGTATGCACCGAGCTTGACAGTCAGGCAACCTTGCAAGATGGAAATTTATAAGGCATAGTTGGTTAGAATCACAGAAATCAAGCTTCAAGTGTCAACTATTCATTTCAACTGGCAAGTAGAAACTTTGAGACATCAGGAGAGGGCCTCCTCTGCCAAACCAAAGGAGCTGGAAACATTCGGGGGCAGTGGGGCAGAGTGAGGACTCGGGATCCCCCGGCGGGCCATCAAATCACACCCACACCTCCGAGGATGCAGCGCCTCCCTCCGCACTTCCCGGCCCGCTTTTCACAAAGTAGGCCACATCCCTTTCCCAAAAAATCCATCAAAAGACCAGCCGGGTCGGACGGGGCCTCGCGGAGACGTGCAATTCACCGGCCTACGATCCTGAAACAGGCAGCGAGCGGAGACGGACGGGATGGCCCGCGGGGCACTCCGAGACCCGGGCCGCCCGCCACGGAGGAGGAGCCTCCGCGAGCGGGAAGAGCCTTCGGCGGTCGGGCGGCAGCGTAGGCAGGCTCTGGGACCTGCTCCAACAGGGAGCTGGGGGAGGAGTGGCCGGATCTGGCTCCCTCCCAGCGGGAAAGGAAGCGGCTCCAGTCTCTGTCCCCCCCCACCTTCGCCCCGGCTCATCCCATTCCCGGAAAGCACCTTCTCCGGCCCCTATTGAAATGCTTCCCATCCGGGTCCGCAGACCGAGGGGACGAGTGAGCGAACTCAGTGCTCGCCTCCGGTCCGGGTGCTCGCCATCCCCCGGCCTCTTCCTTACCTTTTGCTCCTCAGCCGAGGCCGCCTCGGGGATCTCTGCAGACATTGCGCCCCTTCAGTCGATTGGGAGACGCAAAAGAGCAGGGAAAAGGAAGCTCCTACAGCCGCCAACAACGTTACCCAGCAGCACCGCCCGTGCCAAGCTCAATCCCTAAACCTCCTGCTCCCGCCCTCCAGCCCGCTCTCTCTGAGCGCCCACCGCCGTCGCGGTAGTCTCCTCCCTCGGAAGATGGCCGCCGCCTTATGACGGCATAGCATCTCGCCGTGTACGACTAGTCGCGGGGGCCTTATTTCCTGACTCCTCGGCTCCACCCCTCTCCTTTGACCGTTTGGCCTAGTAAATTTCCCCAACTCCTGCCCAGACCCCGCCTTAAAAACGATTCCTTTCTAGGCATTTCTAGGTCGCCTCCGACTGTGAACGTCATTTCCGAGTTCGGGTGCTTTTGGTGCTTTCTGGGAATTGTAGTTTTTGATGTATCCTTTCGCCGCTTTCCGTCCGTTCTCTTTCAGAATCTCAGAATGCGAAAGCCGGAAAGGTTCTTACTTAGCGACTTTAGGTACAATACCTTATTTTACGTATGAGGAAACTGAGGCCCGGGAAGGAAGAAGGGCCTTACCCAGGGTCACTCAGATGGCAAATAGGAGAACCTGCGTTTAAACCCACATCTGACAATGCAGAAAAAAGAACACTTCTGGTCCAGAGCCTGATGTCTGAATCTTAGAAATGTAAGGGAAGGGAAGAAACTGAGGACCCAAAGAGGTCAAGCACTTTATCTAAAGTCACAAGGCTAATATTCAATCCTAAATCCTTCAACTCCAAATCCAGAGCACATACCTATGGAGCGATTTGGTTTTTAGGCAAAGCGCTTTCACTTTTCTGAGTTTCCCTTTCTTCATCCACTCCCTTGCGCATTTGATCTGAGGCAGGACTCCAGGACTCCAATTTCATAGATCTAGGGAAATTCTAGTACGCAAACACTCTACATATGCAGATCGGCAATTCACCTGTAATTTACAGTCTTTGGTAGTTGCAGGTTGCACCGAGTTGTGTCCACAGTGACACAAAATTAGGACTTGTGTCAGAGACAGGATTTGAACATGGGTTTTCCTAAGAAAAAATAACTATATTGCCTCTGCTTTCTGAGTTCTCGTTCACTTGCAATCTTAACTCCAGTCCAGCGCACTGAAATTCCTCTCTACCAGGTTGACAATGATATTTTTAGTGATAAATCCAACAGCCTTTTATCAATAGCATATGGGGAAAAATATTCCAAATCACTAAAAATTACAGAAATGCAGATAAAAACAACTCTCAGGTTCTACTTTACACTCATCAGATTGACCAAGTGGACAGAAAAATAAAATGACAAATGTTGAAGAGCTGCAGGAAAACAGACACATTAATGCACTATCTGTTTAATTGTAAATTAGCCAGGCCATTGTGTTAAGCAATTTAGAACCATGCCCCCAGAAGTCACCAACCTGTGCAAACCCTTTGACCCACCAATACCATCGAGAAGTCTATACCCCAAAGAAATCAAAGAGGAAAAGGATCTAGATCAACAGCATGTCCCAAAAGTCTCAGTGCAGTTTTAAATTTTAATAGCTAAAAATAATTTAAGAAGATTTTTTAAATGAACTATTAAAGCTCAAAGCTGCACTAAACCTTTTGAAAACTATACATACAAAACTATAGCAATAATTTCTGTAGTCAACAACTGAAAACTAAGGGAACTCCCCTCAATTCGGGAATGGTTAAACAAATCATGGTATATTAATTTGATGGAATGCTGTTGTGCCACAAGAAATTATAAAAGGAGTGGTTTCTGTGAAAAATGGGAAGACCTGTATGAAATGATGCAGAGTACAGTGAACAAAATGAGAACACTTTATACTGTAACAATACTGTAAAAAGAAACAACTTGAAAACCTTAAGAATTCTAAAAATGGCCAGCCAGGATTCCAGAGGACAGATGATGAAGCATGCTACCCACCTTCTGACAGAGAGGTAATAAACACAAAGTTTAGTAAGACATATTTGTTGGGGGAGGGAGGACAGTATCAATGAAGAAATATGTTTTACTTTGGTAGACATACTGATTGTTTTCCTCCCATTGGGGAGATGGGAGAGAGAACATGTATTTTTGTTCACTGAGAAAAATTAAAAATAAATAAGACCTTTTTAAAAAACATATTTCCACATTAGTGATGTTGTAAAAGAAAAATCAGAACAAAAGGGAAAAACCATGAGAAAGAAAACAAAAAAGAGAAAATAGTATGCTTCAATCTGCATTCAGACTCCATAGTTCTTTCTCTGAATGTGGATAGCATTTTCCATCATAAGTCAAGAAGATCTTTCTTTACCTTTATTTTTTGTTGTTCAGTTGTGCTAATTCTTTGTGACCCAATTTGGAATTTTCTTGGCAAAGATGCTAAAGTGGTTTGCCATTTCTCCAACTTGTTTTACAGATGAGGAAACTGAGGCAAACAGGATTAAGTGAGGCCAGATTTGAATTTAGGAAGATGTCTTCCTGACTCCTGGCCCAGCTCTTTATCCACTTTGCCATCTAGCTGCCTCATCTATATTTACCTCTCTGTATTATTTGATGCTAGTAAGCACTCATTCATGCATGCTATATACTCCCTGATCTTGGAGTTTTCTGTAATGTTTCTCTTTCTACCTGTCTGAAGGATCCCTCTCAGTGCCCTTTTCAGAATTGTCATTTTATGTCCTACCCACAATAGATGATTATAACCTCAGGGTTCAGTGTTGAGCCATCTTTTACTCTCTACATTCTCTTCCAGGCAGATTAAATGGGCTCATAAAGCAGCAGCTATTATCTCTATGCAGAGGATTACCAAATCTGCATATTTTGCACTTCTCTCTCTAGAAGCCACTCACATCACCAACTACCTAAGAGGTCTTTCAAAATGTCAAAACTCAATGTGCTTAAAAACAATAATCTTTTTCCACAAATCCATTCCTCCTCCCAATTTCTCCATTTCTTTCAAGGGTACTAACATTGTTCATGTCACCCAAGCTTACAACCTAAGAATTATCTTCAGCTTTCTACTCTCTCATTCCCCAATCTAATTTAGTTACCAAGTTTTGACTCTTCTATCTACTCAAAACTGATCCCATTCCATTTCCTCCTTTTTATTTGTACCATATCCACCATAGTTCAAACCCTTAGAACCTCTCTCCTGGACTATTCTAATAATCTTCTAATGAGTCATATTACCTCCAATCTTTCCAATACATTCTCTTCACAACTGCCAAATGATATTCCTAAAGCAGAGGTCTGATTATGCCACTACCTCTTTTAAGAACCTCCAATGACTCTGTAGATGGTTCAGTGGATAGAGTCCTGGGCCAGGAGTTGAGAAGACCTGAGTTGCAATTTGACCTCAGTCACTTAGAATATGACCTTGGGCAAGTCATAAAGAGTCATACAAGACTGAACAATAGTAGCTCCCTATTGCCTTAAGGACAAATTATAAACTCCTTTGTCTGGAATTTAAAACCCTTCACAATCTGACTCTAATCCATCTTTCCAGATTAATTAGATGTAACCCACATGTGGCACCAATCCCAACTCTCTCTAAATTCTATTCTTGAACTACAACTAATTTAATCACAACAGCCTTGGCAGACTGAGTGATTCCCAAGAGGTTCAGCTATGACACTAATACTCAATTTTCCAGATCCTGGAGACAATCATCACATGGGGAGAACACATTCTTACTTCTCCTAGCTATGGCTCCTGAGCTCCCACTGATGCGTTTGCACTTACAAAATATTCATTCCTAGTGATACCTTTGACTCTTAAACATGGAACATTCATTAAATTGTAAAATGAAGAAAGAATAACTATAACATTTACTTAAAAGAAAGCAAAAAATATAGTCAAAACAATCCACCCATAAGTCTGGAGCATTCTCTACCACCAATGTACACAGTGTCCATATATAAGAGAGTGGGGATACATAGAAACCTAGCTGTAAGGCACATCAGTAGGTAAGCCCTTATGCCTGGGCAGTTCACAACTCTGACCTACAATCCTGAATGTTAGTGATTTTTTCTTCTTTTTTCAAAAATTCTGAACTTAATAAGACAAGCATTTCCATAACAAAGCAGAATAGGAAAAAAAAGAGGATTGCACAAGAAACTGCAAATCTATTATGTACAATTTGATTTTCCTTTTAAATACATAATAAAGTTGTCATATAACTTTATTTTCCCTTCTCTCCCCCTATTAGGCTACCATTAGACACAAATATGTATATATGTGTATGGGGGTGGGTATATAACGCTGTTTGGGATGAAAAATACCCTTCATCCTTAATTAAGTGAAAAGAAATAAACACAGAGATCTCTTAGGATAAGAACAGGAGTTTATTCTCTTCCCCTGGAGAAGAGGGAGGTCTTCCCCATGACTCATCATGGAGGAGAGGCAAGTTACAAAAGATAGTGCCAGAATTTATAACTTAACTTAGTCAAGACCCCTCCCCGATTGTTTCCTCTCTCATTGGTGGAGAGGCATACTTCACCAAATTCTTCCCCACCTGGGACAACAAGGAAAGAGGGGGGGAGGGTCCCACCAAGGTGGGAAAACAGACAAAGGAAGATATAAGTGATTGACAGAAGCAATGGAGAAGGAGGAAGGGAAAGTTAACCACTCCAAATTGAGAAGTTTTCACTTATCCCTTACAACACTATACTATATGTACTTCTATTCATCATTTCTTGCTCTGGATGCAGATAAAATCTTCCTTCATAGGTCTTTTGTAGTTAATTTGGGTATTTATAATAGTCAAAATGACTTGGTCACTTAAAGTTGTTCTTAAAACATTGCTGTTACTTTATACAATGTCCTCTTAGTTCTACTTGCTTTGCTCTTTTATTTCATGCAAGTCTTTGTTTTTCTAAAATCATCAAGCTCATTATTTCTCATATATTCCATATTCTCATATATTCCATCATGATCATATATCATAACTTGTTTAGCCATTCTGCAATTGAAGGGCATGCCCACAATTTCTAGTTCTTTGCTACCATAAATATTTTAGAACGTATGGATTCTTTTCCTTTTTCCCAATCATCTTGGGAAACAGATCTACCAGTGGTATTGCTGAGTCAAAGGGTATAGGCAGTTTTATAACTCTTTTGGCATAACTCCTAATTTCTCTCCACAATGGTTGGACTAATTCACAATTCCACCAGCAACAAATTAGTGTTCCAATTTTTCCATATCCCCTCCAACATTTGTCACTTTCCCCTTCTATCATTTTTGCCAATTTGATAGGTGTAAAATGATATATTAAGGTTGTTTTAATTTGTATTTTTCTAATCAATAATGATTTATAGCATTTTTTCATATGACTATAAATTTTTTTGATTTCTTCATTGGAAAACTGCCTGTTCATATCCTCTGATCATGTATCAATTAGGGAATGACTCTCATTCTTATAAATTTGACAAAGTTATTTATATATTTAAGATATGAGACCCTGAAGGGCAGCCAGGTGGCGCAGTGAACAGAGCACTGGCCCTGGAGTTCAGGAGGATCTGAGTTCAGACACTTAACACTTACTAGCAGTGTGACCTTGGGCAAGTCACTTAACCCCGACTGCCCTCCAAAAAGGAAAAAAAAAGATATGAGACCTTTATCTGGGAAAATCTGTAAATTTTTCCCCCAATTTTCTGCTTTCCTTCTGATCTTGGCTACATTGGTTTTATTTGTGCAAAACCTTTTGAATTTAATGTAACCAAAAGTATTTATTTTACATCTCACAATGCTCTTGGTAAATGGTGTAAAATATTGATCTATACTTAATTTCTGCCAGACTGCTTTCCAGTTTTCCCAACAATTTTTACCAAATA
This sequence comes from Pseudochirops cupreus, assembly GCA_028627135.1. Classification (NCBI taxonomy): domain Eukaryota; kingdom Metazoa; phylum Chordata; class Mammalia; order Diprotodontia; family Pseudocheiridae; genus Pseudochirops; species Pseudochirops cupreus. The sequence goes on from CM053582.1 coordinate 446,030,593, forward strand.
TTCTTATCCCAAAAGCTTAAATCTTTACATTTTTCAAAAACAAGATTACTATAATAATTTACTAATGTCTATTGTATGTCTACTCTGTTCCACTGATGTACCTTTCTATTTCTTAGCCAGTATCAGACAGTTTTGATAATTACTGCCTTATAATACAGTTTAAGATTTGGTTCTGCTAAACCTCCTTCCTTTATATTTTTTTTCATTAATTCCTTGGACATTCTTGATCTTTTATTCTTTCAAAGGAATTTTATTATTTTTAGCTTAAGAAAATAATTTTTTGTTAATTTAATTGGGACGGCTTTGAATAAGTAGAATAGATAGAATTGTTATTTTTATTATATTGGCTCTGCCCACTCACGAACAACTAATATTTCTCCAATTATTTAAATCTGACTTTGTGTAAAAAGTGTTTTATAATTATGTTCATGCAGTTCTTGGGTTTGTCTTGGCAGGTGTACTTTCAGTTATTTTATATAGTTTACAGTTAAATGGAGTATCTCTTACTATCTCTTCTTGCAGGGTTTTGTTGGTGATATATATATATATATATACATATATATATATATATATATATATATGTACATATATATATACACACACACATATACATATGCTCATGATTTATGTGGGTTTATTTTGTACCCTGCTACTTTGCTAAAATTATTGTTTCAACTAACATTTTTTCTTGAATCTCTAGGATTTCCCAAGTATATCATTATATTGTCTGAAAAAAAGAGATAGTTTTGTTACCTCATTACCCATTCTGACTCCTTCGATTTCTTTTTCAAACTGCCATTTTTAACAAGGTTCCCATCATCTTTCCTCTTCCCTACCCCTCAGTAAGCAATTCTTCATTGTTGGACTAGTAATAATTAGATTTTAAAAAGAAATTTTCTTTATTGGTTACTCTGTTTCACATTTTGTCAAAAGTTACATTTGTAATTCGGAAAACTTGAGCAGAAGTTACCTGGAACATTTCCCAAGACACCTTTCTACCTGGTACAAGTCCTCAGAGATAAGATCTGTACTGGCTAGGATTTCCTCTGACACTTTAAAACAGATACAGATGAACCTGCTTTATGAACAATAAGAAAAGAAATTCCTCTCTCTTTGTTCTCCTATGGGGTGCTAGTATAAAGTTAGAGAAGAAAAGCAGCAGGGTAAAAACCTGGATTGCAGGTTTTTAGTGAGTCTGGGTTGCACTTAGATGACCTGTGACCCCATGCCAACTTGTGAGAGCTAGTTGTTAAATTTTCAGTATAAGCATTTCCATCTCTGAAATCAGCAAATACTACAAATCAGGGCTTGAGTTATTATTTTGTTGGTTGTCTAGTATTAAGGAAATTATAAAGAAAATGTTTATTTTAATATTTTATTAATTTATTGATTTTAAAAATTAGTTAATTTAAAATGCTTTTTTAATGTTAATTTTGACAATGCAGATTAAACTTAAAACTATACTATGTGTACATTTTTTCCCCTGGAGAGAGAGCTGGTTGATCAATATTTACTAATACATCCCCACCAATAACTGACACAATGAAAGTAAGTACCTACATGAGAAAGCATGCTTCTTCCTTGTAATAGCCATTGTCTTTCTTCTTCACTTGTAGTTTTTTTTTTTTTTTTGCCAGCTATAGCAACTACCTCCTAAGGTCTTGTTTCTGAGCAATTCCTCTTCAGGTCCCATCTCCCCTACTTCCAGCTTTGGCAGGGCACGGGGAGGGGGGAAAGGGGGTACTCAAGGACCATTCAGTTCCTCTTCCCAGCGTAAAGGAATCCAGTTCCTTTGATTCTATCACTCTCCCCTGTACCACACCGTGAAAAATATAGTATCAACAGAGCTACAAGGGCTTTCTACATGTCTTCTGTGACATTGTTGACTCAGGGGAATTTTATTGAAAGGGGTCATGTCTGTGCAAATCAGAGTACTGCCTCCACATTATTAATTTTAAATACCATTGCTAAGTGAGCATGCATTAAGTGAGATTCACCTGACTCTATTTTTTTTAATATATGAGTACCATTAATTACAGTAGCAGTCTGCACCTAGCTATACTTCAACACACTGAATAACCATCACTATCATAACATCTTTTAATATATATGTTGTGCTGTATGTGCCCACATAGAGGTGACAAAAAGGAACCTTTTGGTCTAAAGTAACTGGGCAATGCAAACTTAATGACTATTTACCAATTATGAGAGTGCCTGATAAACTAAAAACAACAAACTAAGCTTTCAACATCCCTTTCCCTGAAATATAGTGATGCTTAAATTTTTTGGTCTTCAGACTCCTTTAAGGAAACAAAATGTTTGCAATAGTCTAATTTTTATCGTCACCACCAACATGAATGGTACTTGTTAGTAGGAAGATAACTTGTCATTTTAAAATTATTCCAATTTTTAACAATACATTTTTGAAGCCAACTTTTAAAACAATTTTACAAGGAAAGATAGCTGTTTAAGGGGTCAACAATCATTTTTAATTGCACTCACTGGTTCAAGGGAAAAGTCAGCACCCTGAACATCAGAGAAAATACAAGCAGAGAAATAAAGACCAACAGACAGGGCTCTAACTTCCTGAATCAACTATACACTTTACATACATATCTGAACTGAGAGAGCCTTTACATCTGAGCAGTCAGGGAGCTCTGAACATACAGCCACTCAGGATCTCAATCAGGGAATCACAAGATCCTTTTCATAAGCAAGCAAAATACCAACTCAGCATATATATATATATACACTTCTCTGAGCCAGAAGGCATCACAATCCTTGTGACTCAGTGCCTAATTAGAAATTAGCCAAAGGTGTGAAAGCCTTCCTACAAGCAAGCCTCCCCTAAGCAAGCTTCCGTTAATGGGCTCCATGTGAGGCCTGTTAGTGGGCAGGGAAAATTTTAGATCCCATTAACATTACATACCTCTCATGAAATAATTTGTAAATGTTTATAATACGAAAATTAAATACATAAAAAAACTTAAAGTCACACACATTCTTATGCAATTTACAGTATATTTATATACCACATTATATTTATATTCCCCAATTGGCGGGGACATGCTCTTAATTTCCACTTTTTGTCTACCAGGAAAAGAGCTGCTGCTTATTTTCTTTCAACTTATTCTCTTGTACTTTTTCCTCTTTGCTCCCATACCCCTCTTGACAAATAAAAACAATGTGGTAGAAGAGATGAAGTTTGCTTGAAACTTGAGATCTTCTAAGTTAAATAGGCTGTTTTCCTTGTTACAGCTTTTCTCTTCTTATCCTACCCCTAATCCTAGGTTGTCATTCTTCCTTTTCTTTTTAATTCTTCCTTCAAATATTCCAGTTTTGCTTATGACTATTTCCTGCCTTCCCTCTTAGACCCCTCTCTATCCTTCCCTTGTCCCTGTACCTACCCATTTGTTTTTCAAGTTTAATGTATTGTATACTGCAATCTTTTTGTGTATGTGTGGGGGAGTGTGGTAGCGAGGGATGTCTATAGAATTGTAAAAATGTGTTTGATCTTCCTTTATCCAATTCATGTGAAAGTGAGGTTCATGGGATACCTATTACCTCAACCACTTCTCCATAGTTATATGCTCATTTTCTATACCTCTTATAAAAGTGATTTCCTTCCCCTTTTTCCTTCATTCCTCTCTTCCTTCTCCTGAGACCATGACAATAGAACAAAGCCACCTACAAAGCCTCTGTCATTTTAACCTTTTCTATTACCTTTAAAGGTTTTACAATTCTGAGAAAATATTTGTTTCTTACCCCCTCCTAATATGTAAACAATTTATTCCTACATATTGCTTTTCAAGTAAACAGATAGGCCTATCTTTCTCTGTTTCTCTTGGCATCTGTATTCTATTTCCAAATGTCTATTCACTTCTGGCCTTTTTAATCAGAAATACTTGAAAATCCTCTATTCCATTAAAGATCTATTTCTCCACCCTATTTCTCCATCCAGCAGATTACACTTCTTTGTTTTTCCAGATAGGTTGTACTTCATTGTAAACCATTATCTCTTGCCTTTCAGAATATTGTATTCTAAATTCTCTTTTCCTCTCTGGTGGCAGCTGCTAAATTTTGTGTAGTAATCCTTATTGTGGCTACTTAGCATGCGAACTTTTCTGGCTGCTTATAGTGCTTTTTCTTTAACCTAGAAGCTCTAGATTTTGGTTATGATGTGTTCCTGGGAGTTTTCATTTTGAAATTTCTTTCCTGAAGTGACCAGTGGGTTCTTTCTATTTTCATCTTACCTTCTGGTTTGAAGAATGGATAATTGTTGTTTATGTTTTTCTAAAATGTGGTGTCCAGACACTTAAAAAAATCAGTTTTCCAACAATCCAACAATTCTTAGATTGTTTTTCCTTTACCTGTTTTCCAGGTCAGTTGTTTTTGATACAATATATCTTATATTTTCTTGCTTTTTCTTTAATTTTTTCCAGTTTTGTTTTGGTACTTCTTATTGTCTGAGTCTTTTTTTTTTTTGTTTGCCCCATTCTAATTATCAGGATATTTAATTCTTGAGTGAGGTTTCCACCAGTGTCCTAAGGTGTCAGTTTTCTTTGTCATCCTTTCCTCTCTAGCTTTTCCATTTTGCATCTTTTATTTTATTTCCTTCAGGTAATAATGCAGTATCTGTAACCAGGACACTTTTTTCTCCTGAGGTTTTACCTGCACTTATAGGGTCCCTATCATTCTCATATTTCTTCCCCTCAGTTGTCTCTCAAACCAAGGTATTTTCTCACGGTGTTCAAAGTTTTCCTTGGTTTGCTCATGATGGGTTTGCTTAAACTCAGTGGTGTTGGTTGGATCTGTCTATTCTTGAGTACGGTAGGTCAAACTAGACTCCTCCTTCAATAGAACTGGGACTGTTGAGCTCTGCCTGGCTGTTTCCTCTTGTCACAGAATTCTAGGACCTCTGCTATAGACTTTGCCTGTAGTTCTTCTCCTACCCCACCCACCTGAGGGGCTGTTCCCATTCTGGTCACCCACCAAGGGTTCCAGGGATTGTTTAGGCTGGATTTTTCCAAGGGTATGTCTCCAAGCTTGGCTTGGATCACTGATGCCTACACATGCTGAATCCTGCCTAGAATGCCCTGAGGCTGCTCTCTTTGCTAGACTGTGGCTGGGTTCTGGTGCTATTGGGTTAGCCTTAGGCACTGTATGAACAGTTTAGATAGAGTATGCTGTACTGGACCACCTGAATCTCTCTGAGGCTGCTCTCTTTTGAGCTGGATTTTGATAGCTAGTTACTACTTTGGGAAAGGCTCTGGCTGGGCTCCAGTGCTGTTTGGCTTAGGCAAGCAGTACTATGTTGGAGCCATCCAGAAGGCCCCAAAGTAGACTTAAAAAAAAAATTAAATAGCAATGGCCTCTAGAAAGACTCAACCTGGATTGGACTGGGTTTGGCTGCTGCCAGGTTTAGGTAGGGAGTATTGAAACTGCCCTAAAAGCTCCAGCATGCCCTCCCCCCACACTCAACTTCAGAGTTTGGTTTGATTGTCCTTCAGCTCTCTGCTGGACTCTGGGGGTGATTCTGTGGATTATTGGGCTACATGGGAGATGCTAGAGGTGGTACTTTGAGTAGTCATGCATCTCTGAGCACCAATGGAGTGTTTGCTGGGGATCTAGCAAATTTTATATGTGTGTACATGCATACATTTCTTAAAAAAAAAACAACTATAAAGAGAATTGTGGGAAGACCACGGCATGCTAAGTCACAAAATGACCTTTTAGACCTCTTTGTCTTCTATGTACTAAAAAATGTTTTATTGATATATTTTATGTTTATCATTATCCATTACCCCATGTTTCCTGCTACTTTTCCCTTTGAAACACATAAGTACTATAGAGAAACAGAACAAACAAATACATTGGCTATGTCTGAGAATGTATTCTGTATTCTCACCCCTTTACTTCTCTGCCAAGAGGTGATAGGTATATTTAGCTTTCAGTCTTTTGAAGTCATGATTCTTTGCTGCTTTGGTCAGAGTTCTAAGGTCTTTCAAACTTGTTTCCCTTCATATTATTATTGTGGTAATTATAAAAATTATTCTCCTTGTTCTGCCCATTTCACTCTACACAAGTTCATACAAATCTTTTTATATTTCTTTGAATCCCTTATATCAATCATTACTTATTGTGCAGTAAAACTCCATTGCTTTCATATGCCACACACTTTGTTCAACCATTCCCTGACTGATAAGCACCAATTTTATTTCCAGTTGTTACAGCAAAAAATGCTGCTATATTCTTGTATATATGGATCAATCAATCAATATTTACTAAGTCCCTAGTATGTGCCAGGCAGTGTGCTAAACCAGGAACTCAGAAAGAAGCAAAAGCTCCCTGCCCTCAAGGAGCTTACAGTCTAATGGGGGAGACAACAAAGAGATATGCACAAATGAGGTACATACAGAATAAATAGGAAATTATCAACAGGGGAAGGCACTAGAAATAAGAGGGGTTGGGAAAGGTTTCCTTTAGATTAGAAGATGGGATTTTAGTAGGGACTTAAAGGAAGTCAGGGAAGCCAATAGATGGAGATGAGGAGGGAGAGCATTCCCCGAATGGGGGACAGTCAGAGAAAATGCCCAGGGTCAACAGATGGGAGTGTTTTGTTCATTACAGCAAGGAGGCCTGTGTCACTGGGTCAAAGGGTCTGAACAGGAAGATGTAAGATGACTGGAAAGGTAGGAAGGGGCTAGGTCAAAAAGGACTTTGAATACCATCAGATTTTGTGTCTGATTTTGATCCTGGAGGTGATAGGGAACTACTGGAGTTTATTGAGTAGAGGTATGACATGGTCACACCTGACCATGGGGCAGGTGAGAGATAATGAGGAGTTGATGATACCAGAGGGACTGGGAGGATGGGGGAGGATGGCAACGGCCCTTCAATTACTGAAGGTGGTAATAGTGGAAGTTGTAGTTTAGGGAGAAAGATAAGGAGTTCCCTTTTGGACATGTTGAGCTTTAGAGGTCTACTGGGGTTCAAGATGTCTGAAAGGCAACTGGAGATGCAAAATTGGAGGTCAGCAGAGAGGATGGGGCAGGATACGGTAGGTTTGAGAATCATTAGCATAGAAATGGTAATTAAATTCATAATAACTTATGAGGTCACCAAATGAAATATTATGGAGGGAGTAGAGAAGAGGACCCAGAACCCTATGGGACACCTATGGTTAGAGGGTATGATCTGGATAAAGACACAGCAAAGGAGACTAAGGAGAAGCAGTCAAATAGGTCGGAGGAGAACCAAGAGAGAGTGGTATCCCAAAATACTAGACAGAAGAGAATCTTTAATTCTTTGGAATACATGCCTAATGGATGCATCACTGGGTCTACGGACATTTAGAGTTTATTAATTTTTTTGATGTAATTCCAAATCATTTTCCAGGATGGTTGAACCAATTCATAGCACCACTAGTAGTTCCTTAGTGTACTTACCTTTCAAACTCCAATAATTGCTATTTTCTTCTTTTGACATCTTTGCAAATCTGACAGGTATGAAGTTGGACTTCAAAGTTGGTTCAATTTTTATTTCTATTATTAGTGATCTGTAGCATTTTCTTGCATTACTGTTGATAGCTTGTAGTTCTCCTTTTGAAAACTGCATATCCATGTACCATTTATGTAATGGGGGAAATATCACTCTTAGTTTTACAAATTTGTATTGCTTATATATCTTGGCTTTTACAGAGAAATTTGCTATTTATTAATTTGTTGTTCTCCCCAATTGTTTCCCTTCTAATTTTACATTTATTTTACTTGGGTAGAGGCTTTTTAATTTTGTGCAATCAAAAGTGGACATTTTATCTGCAAATAATACTTTCTTTTTGCCTATGTATATTCCACCATTTCATTGTACTGACAATTAACAGTTCTAAAATTATATTAAACAATAGTAGTGACAATGGATATTCTGGCCTCTGATTTTAATGGAAAGCCATCTAGTGTTTCTCCACTACAGATGACTAATTCTTGGATTTCAACTTGCTTTTCCTTTTTTAATGAATATGCTTAGAAATTTAAAATTTCCCCAAGGGCTACTTTGGCTACATCCCAAAATTTTTAGTATACATTTGCCATTTTCTTTGATAAAGTTGTATGTTTTAATCATTTGTTTTTTTGACATATTCTATAGGATTACATTAGTCTCCATTTAATGCTGGATTTTTTCTTCAATTATCAATTATCCTTCATGATTTTTATTGTATTGTGGCTAGTAAGGGATGTTTAATTTCTAATATTTAATATTAAACATCTCTGACTTTCTGCATTTGAGTTTATATACCCAGCATATTGTCAAATTTTATGAAGATGCTATGTAGAGGAATGTGTATGTGTGTGTGTGTGTGTGTGTGTGTGTGTGTGTGTGTGTGTGTGTGTGTGTGTACGTGCATGCACATAAAAACTTTACTCTCAGTAGTCTTCAGGTCTACATGAGGTCTATATATTTTTTAAAAATCCTATTCAGTTATTTAACTTGTTTCTTGCTTATTTGAAAAGTCTAAAAGGTACACATTAAGGTTCCCAACAATTATTATTTTGTTGTATGTTTCTTCCTTTAGTTGTCAGCTTTTTCTTCAAGTAATTAGATGCTATTCAATTTGGTACATATACAGCATATTTAGAATTGATATAATTTCATTGTCTGTGGTGCTTTAAGCTTAACAGTTTCCCTGTTTATCCCTATTAGCCACATGTATTTTTACTGTTGCCTTGTTTGAAGTCATGTTAACTTTGGTCTTTCTGGATTTTCTTGAGACATAATAATCGACTTTAGTTTTCACATGTTTCTTATAAACAACTTAAATTGGATGCTTTCTGACTGATTCTTCCACTTTTCCCTGTATTATTAGTAATTTACTCCATTAACATTCAGTTACAGTTGTTGGGTGTGTTTTCTTCTCCAACATAGTTGTTTCCACTCTTCCTTGCCACTGGACTACCTTCCTTTTACAAAGAAAAGGGTGAAAAGAAAAAGTGGAATCAGAACTAGTAATGTGTAAGTAGAAATTATAAGGAAAGGAAAACTGGCCTATGTGAAGCAGCCAGAGTACCCTTAGGTAAATATAGAAGGCAGAATGTGTCCGGCAATTTAAACCACTACTATTACCACCACCTTGACCACAATCTCTCCTCAGCTCCTGGAGAAAGCCTACGACCCTCAGCCCAAGAGCCTTGGGAATAATAGTATCCCACAATCACCAGACCTGCTTTTAAACTGGCCTCCAAAGATATGATTCATGGGAGAAATCCCTGTGGAGAGTAGGCTCACTTTCCTGTTCACCATCAGTAACAAATCTTAACCAACTAACACTACAGGCAAATAGATACAGGAGCCCTGGGCGTGGTAGCCATATCTCCTTTAGAAGAGCCTGCAACTAGCCCCACCAATTACCAATTAACTGTCACACATAGGGCAGGCAGGCCAACTTAGCTGAAGCAGCAAGGCACGCCAAAGGAGAAACAGGAGGCAGCATGTATCAGGTGAGTTAATTCCCTACTACCTCCTTGGCCACCATCTCCCTTCAGACCCTGACAAGGACGTCCCAGAATCCTGAATCCAACAGCTTTGAGATTAGAAATGCTTTCTGCCCAGTCTTCTGTCATCACCTGGAGAGTAACCCTTGAGGAGATACAACCTACCAAGTGCTACAGATATAGTCACAGCTAATGACAACCAAGAAAATAGTTCTTAGCACTATCAATGATTCAATATCAGGAACAGATTTTATCAGAACAAACTACATTAAAGATCAGGCATATTTCATATTTCATCCCATAATCATTGCAGATTTTATGCCAAATTTTTGCAAAAAGGTGGGGCATGACCATTATGTGAAGCTTGTTTGGATATTACTTGTCTTTTAGTTTCTACCAGTCTCAAACCAACTTTTCATTCATTGGAAACTATCTTGCCAAAATTCTGTTTCGATGCTATGCGACAAACACAATCAATCACTTTTAGCTTGAAGTCCGCAGAATAGTTTTTATATTCACCCATAATCAGAAAGGCTTTACAAGTTGATGTATCACTGGCAGATGAACTGTACAGCTTAGGTAGCATGGGAAGATCCAAGTTTTACCCTATTACGTGAGGTATTCATGGCAGCTTTACCTGCCTGCCCACTCCCCTTGTACCTACAGCCCTTTACTGGCTTTACTACAACACTCTGAACAAACCACTCAAGTTGGCCTTGTCATCCTAGGCTCAAGGGATAAATGTGGATCCACACGCCACTGGTGAACACACTGCTGCTCTATTATCTTTTAGGCAGCATGACAAACAGCAGTGTACCATACTGATGGTTACTCAATGAAAGGTCATAAACAGAATTCTGGACTAGGAAAAAAAATAATGAAATGTGAGAACTTCTCCTTTCCTGCTGCACTCAAAAATCATGGAATTTTTCTCTGACTTCTTCAGGAAGCTAAAATCTTCCACGTGTTGTCGCCCCTATTAGAATGAAAGGTCCTAGAGTACAGGGCCTGTCTTGCCTTTTGACTTGTATACCCAGTGCTGAACACACTGTTTCACATTGTTTTGTTTGTGACTATTACTTTTTCAATATTACCTTCATACAAACTTCCTTACTCCTGTTCCTGTTTCTAGATTGATTTTAATGTATTTTTATACCAAATTCTGCATGTCTACCACCCTTCTTCATGAGATGCCTGCCTTTATCCCTTCCCCACCTCCATGTGCTGACCCATGGCTTTTAATATAAATCATAAAACTGTTTTAGTATATTCCTATAATACTCCTGATTTTAATAACACCCCCTTTTCTCATTTCTTAGTGCATTCCATTTCCACTCCCCTCCCCCTTTCTTTATTCTCTTAAATCAAATGAAAGGACAAAACTCTACTACCACCAGGTTTTGTCTTTTCTTTGTTCCCCAGAGGCAAAGCCTTCTTAAAGACAATGGAGTTTCCAAGAGGCAATGATCTCTCCCTTAAAAAAATAGAACTCATATTTATCTCAAAAATATTTTACAAAGTTATGTTTGGCCCTAAAATATCTCAACTTCCTTTATGTACAGTGGCAAGTGAGTAAGGGGCAGAAATGGCTCTGCTGCTTGCAAGAGGTAAAGGTCAGTGTGTGCGCGCAGAGTGTATCTGCAGGAAGGCAAGGGTTTAAGTGTATGTGCTGGCAGCTCCCTCCAGTATTCTCAAAGGATGAATGGGTATGAACATGTGCATGTGGTGGGAGGAGGAAAGGGAGAGGCTAGCCTTCTTGATCAGAAACAATACAAGGATAAAAACTACATAGTCATACATGTCTAGAGGAATTTGTGGCTGGGGGAAGCAGCAAAGGAAGTAGTGAGAGCTGTGATAGGGTTTTAGGGAGGGAAGAGAATGGAGGGGGAGAGGAGATCTACAAGTTAAGAGGTCTACGGAACTGCTTTGTGTATATTATCCACCTGCTATAAATTAGTCCAATTACTCTGAAAGCAATTTGGAACTTGCCCTCAAATTCAGATATCTGCGCATACTCTTTGATACAGTGACACCATGCTAGCTAGGCCTATATAAAAAAGATATCAAAGAGAAAAGGGACCCAGCTCTTTTTGTGGTGGCAAAGAACTAGACACTTAAGGGGGTATACATGAACTGGGGGCATGGTTGAATAAATTATGGTATATAAATGTAATGAAATACCATTGTGCCTTAAATTCCTTAATGGACTATTCCAGAGAAACCTAAAATTCGTATGAAACTCATGCAAAGAAGTGAGCAGAAACAGGACAACTTATATAATAACGTTGTAAAGACAAACTTGGAAAGATTTAATAACTGATCACATTTCCTTAGGACAGACAACAAAGCATTCTACTCACCTCCTGACAGAGGTGGAAACAGAGTACAAAATGAGACATATATTTTTTGGAATATCCTATGTGGGAACTTGTTTCATCTGATTTTGCGTATTTGTTATGAGGATTTTGTTTTTCTTTTCTTTTTTTAAAAATAGGGGAACTGAAGAGAGAACATAAATTTTAACTGAAAAAATATTAAAAAAAGAATTATCATTCATTAAATGCAAAAAAGTGATCTAGGAATTTGGTGGAAGAAAAGGGTAGGAGTGAAGTCATATCTGGAGCACCCTCTTTCTTCTAATGTTATTAAAAACATACTTATTTTTAATGCAGGAAAATAGGATTAAGTTTTTTTTAAGCATTTGATATTGTTATTCAGGAAAAAAATCACTTTAGTGATTATATTTTTAAAAAAATTTCACTTCCTTGCCCAGTGGCACTATATGGGGCATGGTACTCTAACAGTATTAAGAAAATATTAGGATTTCATTGTATTAAAGAAGCCGCTACCTCCCCTTGTCTATATACTTTTTTTTTTTTACTACAGGTAGTATTTGCTCCTATAGGACTCAGGCTAAATATGAGGCAAAAATAAATTCCTTGCTGCAAGGACCACATGAAAGCTCTGGGACATCTTAATTATAAAGCTGCCTCACTGATTAGAATATTACCTGACTCTAGTTGTTCTGCCTTTGTTGAACAGATCTTTGTGGTCAGTTCTGTACCATGACATAATACTCCGGACCTGATTTTAATATCCTATGATTACTGGCTTTAGGGGTATTGCCCTTAACCAAGTCTATTCTTGGGCTTATGTTGTAGCCCCTCCTTTGCCTTGCCTTAACGTTTCCTAGAATTGGTTCTTTGCCCTAAGTGACTCACTTCTGCTTATGGTCCCCAAAACTAGGTAT
>CM053582.1:446043830-446059667 GCA_028627135.1 Pseudochirops cupreus
TGATATCGGTTATATTATTGGGCATTTAAAAAAAATCCTTTATACAAGGGAAGAAAACAATTGGGAATTGTGCTAATTAACTGCTTTAGAATACTATTTGCAGCCTGTTTTTGTTGGCCTTATATTTTTAATCTACTTCATGTCTAGATAGAAGTGAGATCTAAGGCTTTTCCTATGTGATAGCTGTATTTTGACAAATTAAATAAATACATGACATACATGTTCACAGAAGTCTTTGTACTTTAGGAACCACATATTGAACTAATCCACCCATAGCTCATTTATGTAATATGTGTATATTTATAAATCTAAAATAAATATTAACTAACATTTAAACACTGAAGATACACGGTAATTCTCAAAGCCGTTCTGTGTTGCAAAGCAGCTGTTCTTTTCAAATGTGTGGGAGGAAGTGCTCTTCTAAGAACAGCACTACACTTCTAACCAAGTTGATTATGTCATCAATGAGTGTAACTTTTCTGTGCCAAAATGTTCTATTGCCGTGTATGATATGGATAAAGTTTTTGTTATGTTTACTTGTGCTCCTCTTAATTTGGCCACTAAAAGTACTTAATTAAGTTCTGTTGAAGTTAAAATTTAAAAATTCTTCAATTTGAGAATATGTAGTAAGCAGTAGTTGCACTTAATAATAGTTCTTGCTGCTCTTTTATTCACTGTAGAAACAAGGAACATGTTAAGCTACTTTGCTCATGCTTTTGGGAGTAAATTAGAAATGAACCTTCTGGTCACAGAATACTTTGTGTCTATCTGCCTCCTTAATGTTAGTCCTAAACTTGATAGTTGAAGTTTGAAGATGATTTAGAGTAGATACAGTAGTGTAGATCCTTTGTATGTTAGGTAACTCCTTTTACAGCGTGGCTTTAGCCCACCTTTCCATAGTAATTTCGTTTTTCTCTTCTTCATGTAGCCTACGTTTCAGCCAAGCTGGCTTACTCATTGTTTTCTGAATTCAGTATTCTGTCCCCTGCTTTTGCACACTTTGTACCAAGCTGTCCCACATTTTTGGAACTCCCTCTCTTCTTACCCCTGCTCCTTTAAACACTTAACTTGCTAGAAGACTCATTTAAGTGTCTCAGTGGATAGAGTGCTGGAACCCAAAGTCAAGAACGTTCAAATAGTTCAAATCTGGCCTCAGATACTTACTAGCTGTGTGACGGGCAAGTCATTTAACTTCTCTCTGCCTCAGTTTCCTTGTCTGTAAATTTGAGATGATAATAATAGCTCCTGCCTCCAAGAGTTATTGTGATGATCAAAATGAGAAAATATTTATAAAGCTCTTAGCATTTAATAAATGCTTGTTTCCTTCCTTCTTTTTCATCCTTCTCTTAAGTTTTTCCTGATTCTTCTGTTTGTAACAACATTATTTTCCTCCTCCTCCTCCTCTAGAATGTAAACTTAACTGAGAACAGACACTATTTTTTGTTTTTTCATTTGTATCTTTAGCACCTTGCACCATAGTAAGTGAGACACTGGTTGAATTTAATTAAATAAGGTTCTTTTTGTCACCTTTGTACGCATCTAACACTCAGGGATGCTCTAATTACCTTTGAGTTTGTTCTAGGATCTGGATTAAGACAGAGTTACCTAATTTTACCCGTAGCATCAGACCACTCTGAATAGAGACAGTGGAGAGGCAGAATCTGGCAGTTTTGAATATTTGAGGGTAGAGGTTCTTATGGTTATATGAGGAGATTTTAGGAAATCCATAAACTTGAAATGGGAAAAAAACCACACCTTTGTTTTCATTAAAATCTCAATGAAATTTTACTTTTCCTTTCAAATATAATTTTTAAAAACACGGTCTCAGAAGGTTCCATTATTTTGCCAAAGGGGTCCTTGCGTGCCACAAAAGAGGTTAAGAGCTCCTATTGTAGGAGGAGCTCTGAGGTGTCTGGGGCCAGCTAGAAGCCCGCAGGATTCCAACGAATGCTTTAGAATTCTTGATGAGGCCTGGAAATGGCACCTCCCAGAATGTGTACGGAAGCAAAAGTCGGACCAAAATCCAAAGCCATGGAATGACTAAAAGAATACCAAGCCTCCCCTGGCTTGCCACCCTAATCTTTAGAGTGGTTTTGGAGATTTCTAAAGTATGATTGAAAGTGGTGAACAAGACAGACCTGAGCAGACCTGCTGTCTTGTAAAATCCAAGAGGATGAGTGCGTTCCAGTCATCACTACATTGACACAAAGATCACCAAGGGGAGGATACCCATTATCACCATTTTCCTGAAAATTAATTAAGCAAAACTGCTTGTTGCAAAATAAGGATTTTTTGCAGTCATTTGGTTTTCTCTTTGCATGAGAGAACTAATTTATTCACTACCAGAGTTGAGAGCTAAGATCTTGAAAGATTCAAACAGTGGGAGAAACCAATGAGATCAAAGTTAATAGGGATAGATGTGTGTATTCTTTTAAATTTTTTTGAGTCAACTTGGCTTTTTTTGTGGAAAACAAATATCCGGGGATTTTGATGGACCACAGATTAGATAGAAGTTTATGATGTAACATATAAGCTAAAAAAAATCCCGCTACAATCCTACATTGTGTTGAGGGTGTCCAGAGTGAGGGTTGTGCTGAACATCACCCTTTGTGTTTACTTCGTATATAGTTGTATCTATTTTTTACGTAGATTTTTATATTTTGATGTGTTTTTTACATTTATTATATTTTGTTGTTGGTGTTGCTTTTTGGAGGGGCAGTTGGGGTTAAGCGATTTGCCCAAAGTCACAGGGCTGGCTAGTAAGTGTTAAGTGGCCGAGCTCACATTTGAACTCGGGCCCTCCTGGCTCCAAGGCCGGTGCTCTAGCCACCCCTGAGTTTACTTACCTTATGTTTATGCTGCGCATATTGTAGTGTAGTTTCTGTCTCCCCATCAGATTGTGAACTCTTTGAGACAGACATATTTGGAGGTGGTAAACGTGGGAATTTGTTTTGACAGACTATGCAGCTATGTATTTAGGGCTCATTTTTTATTTTGTGTTTTTGTTTTTAGTTTGCTCAAGGATAACTGGTAATAGGAGGAACATTAAAGTTTTTTTTAGTGGATATGTGACTTGAATATTAAGGATCCTATAAAACATTTTAAAAAATAGAATGTAATTGAGAGGAGCAGAGCCAGGAGAACATTGTACACAATTACAGACACATTGTATCTGTGATGTATCTTTGATAGACTGACTGGACTCTTCTCAGCAATGCAGAGCCATCCACAGCCAAAGGAAGATTTATGGGGTTTGAATGCAAATTGAAGTAAACTACTTGCTCTCTCTTTTTTGTTTTGTTTTGTTCTTTCTCAGTTGCTTATTCCATTGGTCATAATCCTTTACAGCTTGAGTAACGTCTAACGTGAAGGCGTTTATAGAATATGTATTAGATTGCATGTAGCAATGGGAGGGAAAGGAGGGTGGAGAGGGAGGGGGAAAACTTTGGAACTCAAAACCTTGTGGAACTGAATGTTGTAATCTAAAAGCAAATTAATGAATTAAATTAAAAAAAAATGGGATGTAAGCTCTTTGCAAGTAGAGTTTGCCAAGTGGGTGTTAATTTTTTTTTTTAATTTTGAATTTGAACACCAAAAAAAAGCAGTGAATATCCACATTTGTTATGACTAGTTTTTAAGCCATAATTGTTTTTCTGGTATTTTTTAAAAGTAATTTATCTCCTTACTTGTGCTTTCCTTAGTTGCTGTATTTACTTTAACTTCCTCTAGTGTTTCTATTGTATGGAATATTTACAAATCAAATTATTGCTCAAGGCTGTTTTTTGCTTTGTTTTGTTTTAAGAATGCTTCTAGTATCTCTTATCAGTGATGATTAGGCTCTGGTTTGCTAGGCATGTTACTTTGGATTTCATCTTTACTGCATTTGCTCTTCAGAATACATCTCTTCTACAGTTTCTTGTGGGTCCTGAATAGTCTTGTGTTACTTGAATTTCCTTTCCTTTATATTTGAAGGTCTTTCTCCTGGTTTCTTTGCAGAACTTATTGTTGTAGGAATTGTTAAATTTAATTATCATGTGTCTTGGAATTGGCAATATAAGGTTGTTGGTTTTTTTTTTTCCTGGAAGCAATCTGTAGATTTCTTTTGATTAGCACTTTCTCTTCTGTTTTCAGAAGTTCTGCCCTGTATTATTTCTTGCAGTGTGGTGTTAAGGGTTTTTGTCTTGTCGTGTTCTTTTTCAACATTATTTCCCTTCACATCTTTGTATTTGCTTTCCCAATTAGTTGCTTCTTTGGTGAAATTTGCCACTGTGAATTTAAGGTTTTCTAGTTTGCCAATTATTTCTCCTCTGCAGGCTGGAAATTCTGCTTTTGTGATTATTTCTCTCTTGAACCATTCAAAAACATCCAGCTGTGGTTCTGTGCTGTCTTGGAAATCTGCAGGGTCTTATCTGTTGTTCATTCATTTTCTTGGAAGCCACCTGCTTTCTGTTTGATTTAATGTCTTTACTGTTGATTTATTTTCTTGTACTCAAGGTTTTTAACTGAGCTTTTTACTCTTGAAAGCTTTGACTAGTCAACTCAAAAAGCATTAGTGTCTGCTATATGCCAGGTACTATGCTAAGTGCAGGAAATACAAGTACAAGCAGAAAAAAAGTCCGGGCCCTCAAGGAGCTTATTTTCTGATGTGGGAAGACCCACATAAAAGGAAGTTGAAAAGGGGAGCTTGGGAGAGGAGAAGGAGAAGAAGGACAAGGTACCTGCTAGAAGTCTGGAGAGTTAGTAGTGGAACCCAGAGACGAATGAAGGCGTCAGTTGGTTGGACAATTTTCTTTAAATAGAGTTTTGGAAGGGACTAGCCTATCATGGAGCCACAAGGACAGTATACTACCAGTTAGAGAAGGTGAGAATTAACGTCCATGGTGAGGAGGCTGCTGTAGGATAATAGAGAAAGTCCAGAAAGGAATGAAGACATTGCTGTCCTGAATGCTTTCTTTAAAATTTCGGTCTTTTTTCCTTATATTTCCCCATCTCTTCACTTTCTGTCTCCCTCATCTGATCTGGAAGCTCCCCCAGGTCTACACCTTAAAGCTGTTTTAATCCCCATACCAAGTAACTTCTGAGGAGACAGAATTGGCCCCATCTGGATGCCGTTCCCATTTCCTTCAGGCCTAATACAGCATACAGACGGGCCCCTTTCTCCAGTTCCTCTCTTATTTAGTTCTTTGGCAGAGTGTTGCATCAGTGCAGTGTATTACTGCCCCAGGTAAAGCGCATTTCTTGTCACGCCTCCATCTCTTCCCTTTGGTATGAGTGATAGGAGGTGGTAAGTAGAACTAAGTTCTGCTGCTAGTTGCCACAGAAAGGTGAGTTGAAGACCACGTAGGTTATGCAGTTAGAGACTACAACATGTGCAGTTGTTGAGTAGAGCCCAGCATAAAGACTGATGAGTCTCATTGTGCTGCCCTGGCAGAGTGTGAGGACTGGTGAGAAAGGAAGTGCTGAGTGAATTTGTTGGGAACTGTTACCTCATTTAAACTTGTTGTCTTGACCTGCTGCAGCAGCTTTACATGATTTACTTCTTGTCTGTAGTTCTCATGAGTTTTGAGAGTTTAGGAAGATTGGAGAAAATGTCTAGTTCTCCATGTCGTTGGTTGTATGACCCAGAAGTCTGATCAGAGTTCTTGGTCTTTCATAGTTGTTTTTCTTTAAAATGTCGTTTTCCTTTGTATACATCATTCTCCTGTTTCTGTTTACTTCATTCGGCATCAGCTCATACAAGTCTTCCCAGGTTTCTTCGAAACGATCTTTTTTGTTATTTCTTACAGCTCAATAGTTCTATTATACTTATTATACCACCGTAGATAGACATCCCCTTAGATTGATAGCTATTCCCCGATCGATAAACATCCCCTTAAATTCTAGTTGCTTCCCCCTTACTCTCTTCCTCCCTCAAGAAATTTGTCTCTTTTGACCCTTCCCTGGGTGTTATTCTTTCTCTTGACACCTGTCATGCTCTGTATCCACATTTGTTTCACTATTCAGTTTGATATACTTCTATACCAAACTGTATGTGTGTTTGACCCTCCTTTGTTTTAGGTGAAGGTGAGGTACATCTGATGCCTACTCCCTTCTTTCCTCCATATTGTATATTTTTACATACCCTTATTATAAGAAACAATAAGTCCATACTCTTCTTACTCTTTTCTGCAGTAGTGTATAAGAAATAGCCCTCTCTTTTCATTACTCTTTTAAAAATCATTAGAATGAAACTATCCCATCCTCAGTAATTCTGTTTTTCTAATTTAACTCTCTTAATATCCTTTGACAGTATTATAGCTCTTGAGGGATACTTGTTTCTTCTGCTTCTATTTTAATATTAGCACTACAATCATAGCACCTACCAATTGCTCAAATTTAGCTTTCTGTGATTGTCTGAACTTCCTATTGCATTTGGTTGAAATAAGGGATGTGACCAGGCCTTTTCACAATTTGTAAACAAAGATTTACCTTAATAAAGGTAGCAGGGGTTAGCATCTATTAATTTTAAATGAATGAGACAGTTAACCTCCCCATCCTTAAAACTATATTTTGCAGTTTCCTAATAAATAAAAAGCAAGTGTCTTATTAGCAAAATCAAAGGATAAAATTGAATACTTTCTGAATTTATGTTGTAGTCCCCTAGTAGGAATATCATTTGAATTTTGGGCCAGGATAGAAAAATAATGGGTTACAGGAGGATTAGTACTAGTCCTATGATTTCATTAGTATTAAGAATGTCTGAAGAAAAAACTCCCCAACTCCCTATGCAAGTTATTATCTTCTCTGTATCTTATAGCCTTAGAGATTTGATTTGAGATAATAATTGTAAAGGACTTTAGTACAGTGCCTAACATATACATTTTAGCTATTATTATTATCATTTGCTCAGAGCATTACAGATTTAAGTACCTTGTCCAGACATAGCTTGTATTTGTCAGAGGTGTTGAACCCAGATCTTCTGATTCCAGAGGCCCAGGCTGACTATCCACTATTTTTCACACATACCAGGTATTTAACAAATAATCAACATTTAGCAATTTCAGGGTTAAGTGATGATTGGTTAAAAAAACCCCACAAACATCTAATAATACATTCCATGGCCAGCGGTGCTCACGTAAATTGGCAAAAATCAAAGAGCAAAGTCTGATTCACTTTTTGGGTTCGTTGATGACATGGTAATACTGATACATCACTCTGACCAACCTTAAAATTCTTGTCCTAATTACGTGATTGGGAATACCTTTTCAGCATTTTCAGCAGCCAAAATTTGTCCTGCTGTTCTAATTATCTGTTATTTTTATGAGGTTATTTTACCTCCTAAAAAGAATAGGAAAGATTTCTCTGATATTGTTACAGTCATAGGTTATGATTTTTTTGTTGTTGATTTGATAAATATTTAATATCTGCTTTTTTTTGGTCATGTTCATTGAATTAATTTAAGTGTTGTTACAAACATAGCAAAGATACATTTCATGATCTTTAGGAGAATATATCCTAAGAGAAAAATTTTAACTCTGAGAAAGAAATTAGCACTAGTTCAGTTCTGACATGAGCTTACCTCTTGTATACTCTGTGATTACACAATTAGTAAAGTTTACTTACCAAAAAAGCAAATATTGTATTAATGTGAATGTGCCAGTTGCCTAACCAGTTTCAAAAGGAAAATTCCAGTGAGTAATATCTGTTTAAGAACAGTTTGACTTACTTTACTTGACAAGTGTATTAAAAGTTCTAACTTTTCATTAATAGCTTTCAGTTTGAATATTGTTTTAAAATAAATAAAAACTAGTTGCTTAGAGCAAGAAAGAAAGATACTTTTATTTTAATATATTTTGTTTTCTATAATTTTCATTTTTTAATCTATCCCTTTTCCTCTATTACCCCATCAAGTCTTCCTTTTTTTTAAAAAACAAATAAGGAAATTGAAAAAAAAGCAGCTGAGCAAAACTAACCAATATTATCGGTAGTGATAGTATATGTGATGTCCCACATAAGTAATCCCCTTGTCTTCTCTCCTCACAGCTCCCCTCACTTCCCTGATAAGGGAGAGGTACATTTTCTCAGCAATTCTTTAGGGACAAACTTTACCTAAGAAAATATAGTAATAATCATAGTTATCTATTTTGCTATTATTATTTTTAGTTTTTTGCAGAATCAGTTACAGAGCTAAAAGGGACTTCAAATCATCATATCCAACCCCCACATTTTACAGATGTGGAAACAGACCCAGAGAGTTTCAGTGCTTTACACAATGTCAGTTATACTGACTTATGGTTATACTTACTGACAAAGCTATATTAGAATCCAGGTTTCTTGAATCTCTGCCTAATGCCTTCCTACTATATTACTACAAGATTTCTATAGGCTTAACCTTTCAAATTCTAAGACCAAAGCAGTTATGAAATCTGAGAGATTTTGTTTTCAGCAGATTTTTTAATACTTGTGCCTTTTGTATGGCATCCACAGTATCCCTTAAATGTAAATGTATAATTGACACAAGCAGGTCCTAAGGATACACTTGATTTATAAACTTGTCCATCTATAGGACGGGCTTCACATTTCTAGCCATCTTGGCAAAGGTTTTTTATGTTTATTGCTGCTTCTTTTGGAAGATTCCATCTTTCCACTACTTCTAGGAGTGGAAAGAAAGAAAATCCCTTCTGAGGCTGGGTCAGCTGAAGAGGGAGAAAAAGAAGGTAAGTTCTTTCTCACGTCATTGGAACAATAAAGAAATAGGGATGCATCTTGGTTTATATGGTCTCATAGAAATTAAGTTACAATACTAACCATATTTTATTTTGGGGACAAATTGATTTTTGTGGGCCTTCTTGACCTAATTACCATTTATAACACTGTTTATGTAGAAAAACTTGTCAGGATGGTTGTAAATGAGGGTTCTCTTTATAAGGCTGTTAGAAGGAGGACATGTACAAAAGGCCTGAGAGAGACTTACTCTCACATGAGTTAGATTTATAAAAAATGGAAGCTTAAGAGAAAGTTCTGATGTATTTTGTCAGGGAATGTAGGTATGGACTTTGTTTGATTTCCTTTTTCTCTCAGTCTCTCCTTATTTCTCTATCTGTTCTTTCCCACCCCCACCATTTCTATTGGAATTCTCCTTCCTTGTGCTCCCCTTGTCTTATTTTCCTCACCATGTTGTCCTGTCTTTCCCATTTTAATTTGTCTTCTTTTACCTTTTCTCATTTTCCTATTTCATTCTTACTCTTTTCTTACTTTTACACATCTGCTTTTCTAAACATCTTTTGAAAGACCACCTCAAATAAAATTAGTTGAATTAATCTGACACTGAGAGCGGAATGTTGGTGGTATTTGAGTTAATTCAGCCTTCCATATCAAAAAATTACGTTTGGTTGGAAAAGGATGTGCAGATTTTTATAGCAACCATCTAAAAATTTTAGACTTAACTCTGATTTGTTTGGGATGAGAACTTGGCTTTGCAGAACCTTGTAGAGTTTTAAACTCCTTATCTACTTTAGATTAGGGTTCATTCTTTGGTAACCTAAAAGAATCACAAATTGTCTGCTGTAGTCTAATGAATGTGCTTTGCCAGTAGCAAGCTGAACAAAATAGGCTAAAATTTCTCATACAAAGCTGCAAGTTTTGTTTAACTAGTGGCATAAAAAATAGAATGTGTCCTTTATTTTCTTTTTCTATGTCAACTCTTTCACATACTTTAATTATACATGCGTGTGTGTATGTATCTTGTCCCCCTATCTGCACTAGGCTGTAAGCCCCATGAAGACTGTTTGTTCATTTTTGTGTTCATTGTGACTTACACATAGTAAAAGTAAGCTCTTAACAAAGGTTGGTTGGATTCAGCATATATTGTAACATACACAGTGGAATGCCTTGAATGTTTAATTCAATTCAGCAAACATTTATTAGATACCAAAACAGATCCAGACAGAGTGTTATGTGATTATCTGAGAAGCATAAAATAATTTTAAATTAAATATATTAGGCAAGACTTCAAGGAGCTTGTTAGATTTGGAAAGATTGTAGAAGGAAGGCTGAGGTGGGGGAGGAGGACAGCACATTTTAGGCCTGGGGAAATGGAATTAGCAATGGTATGGAAACTAAAGGAAATTGGAAGCTGGGGAGGGTGGGGGGGGAAAGAAGGCCAGTGGATGGTTTCTTAACGTTCATGCCTTTTTCTCTATTTCCTCTTTGTAGAATTCAGACTCTAAAACTGCTAAGTTTTCAGTTTTGTGTTTATTTTGTTTACTGAGTGTTTATAGGAGTAAATGAACTAATAAATAAATTCCCGTGTCCCTCATAGATTCTTTTGTGGCCTTATTTTGGAAATTAAAGAAGGGTTCTTATTAAACCAGCACTATTCCTAATTCAGTAAAATTCACAATATTTTATATTAGTAATTAATT
This sequence comes from Pseudochirops cupreus, assembly GCA_028627135.1. Taxonomy (NCBI): domain Eukaryota; kingdom Metazoa; phylum Chordata; class Mammalia; order Diprotodontia; family Pseudocheiridae; genus Pseudochirops; species Pseudochirops cupreus. The sequence continues at coordinate 446,054,234 of CM053582.1, forward strand.
ATGCCTTGTTGATTGGAGAGAGGCTTAAAATGTGTAAAGAGAACTAGAAAAGTTTCTCTAGTTTTCTAAAGGTGTGTAATCTAGGCTGCGCTTCATCTTCTCTCAAAATTACTTTCGTGCTCTTTTCTGTAGTGAATATAATGTAAAGGTTTTGCAGGTAGGAGAAGCTACTACTCCCTTCCCCAGTCCCACTTCTAGGGAAATCTTCACGGAAAAGAGGGATGAAGACAAGAATAATGTCCTCAGGGCCCAGGAACAGGGTATATTTCAGGCCTTGAGGCCACATCTGGCCCCTCTAGGTCCTCAAGTCTGGCCCTTTGACTAAATCCAAACTTCACAGAACAAATTGCAGGTTCCCTACCCCTTGTTCTGTCGGGAAAATTAAAGACATCAGATGCAACTGCCCAACAATTTTTATTATTTCCTCTATACTAATTAAGTCAGCTAGTAAAAATGTATTAAGTATTTACTGTGTTCCAGGCACTGTGCTTAGCCAGGCTAAGTTAGTTAACTCTTTGAACTGCTCAAAAATATCAATTATCTCTAGAGTACAGTGGCCCATTTTCAGCTTTGTGGTCCTGAGCAACTGATTAAAGACCCTTGTTGAAATATAAGGGTATATATGCTTTTGCATAAATTATGTAATGTTGCTCTCTTGATGGGGCTTGCAGTAAGGCAAGAATAGACATCTCTGAGGTCGTTTACCCTTGACCCTTCTCTAAGGGTGACTTTGAGTCCTGCCAGAAGAATCGGGAGACTGGGACCAGAGGTCAGCCATTCTGCTCTCCTTAGTAGATAGGTACTATTTGGCTAGAATTGTATCTTTTCTTGTCTCTTAAATATTGTTAGTCTAGGGAAAGTAACATTAATGTTCTAGCTGAACTCCTCATCACTATTCATTAGTGGGGAAAGGGGATCCCCAAGCTTTATATCCAAGGTTTGACTCCCTTCTCACCAAAAATACTATTTATAAAATGGAGACAAGTAGCAAAGAAGCCCCTTTATCCAAGTAGGTAGCAAAATAGAAATCAGAGAAGGTATACATATAAGAATCTATACCAGACAGTACAGAATGAATGAGCTCTCCCAGTAACATTTGGAGCAAGGTGTTTCAGTTCAGCCAAGAAAGAGAGTTAGTTCCAAATCTCACCCAAGGGGAAAATTTTCTGAAATTTCTAGTATAACAAGCTGAGGATGGGGACATGATAGAGACTACCAGCTCTTCTCACATTGGTTTCTTCCCAGAGTCAGCAGCCTGAAAAGAGATTGGCATTGAACAATCATCCCATTTCAAAGGTGGAAGCTAAAAGAAACTTGGATCTCTCTATTCCTTCACTCTTGCTAGCTCCTCCCTACCCCTTACACAAGCATGGGTCATTGACCTCCATCAGTGAGGAAGAGAATACCGTTTTGGGGTTTGGATCACAAAGATAAGACTTCCCATAAGAAAAATTGTAAAATAGATGTAGTTTGCTCCAACTCTGGGCATTTTCACTGACTGTCCCCATTACCTGGAATGTTCTCTCCTGTCCTACCCCCAATATCCATCTTCTAGCTTCCTTCAAACTCTCCATTTTACAGAAAGCTATTTCTGATCCTCCCTTAATTCTGTGCCTTCGTTCAGTTGACTTATGTGAGTTCTCTTGTTTATAAATAGTGGTTTAAAAATTGTCTCTCCCAATGCCTTCATTCTGTTCTACTCTGTTGCTACCTGAGGCCTTCCACTACAATATCTCATGCTCTAGATTTTTCCTTCCTATAATAGAAAAATTTCAATCACTTAACCTATTCCTCTAGGCCCAGTTTCTATCCTCTAATAAAATTGGTTCCAGTCCCATGGTACCATCCAGTACGTTGTCTTACTATTTATTCTACAAAGCCAAACCTAGACTCCCAATAGACTACAGTTTTAGCTCCCACTTGCTTCTGTCTATATCTTTTTATTCTTATCATTTATCTAAATCCTATTTAAACCATCTCAATTTCTTCCTTAACTAATAACCCAACTGTAATAATCTTTCTTCATAGTTATTTTAGCAAATAATGTTATATCATATCTCTTTGTGCCCTCTCTTTTTGTTTCTCTATTATTGCTTAACTTTTCATGAGCAAATCTCTTAAAACTATCTGAGCAGTTTGTTGGTATTGAGAATAAAGCTTCTGCTAATGCTTTTATATAGATCTATTTTTTTCTTTCAGCTACATCATTAGAGTCTAATTCTGTTAGAACACTGGGTCACAGGTGTCCTTGCTTTGTAGCTATTATTGTATATTACCATATTATGGCAGTCAGTTTTAAAGTAATTAATGCCATGCTTTATTTTGTGATTGAGAGAACTCAGAAAGCACAGTTGCTTTTTGGTTCTGTTTAGGTTTGGAAAATGTAAACTGAATTATTTAGCTCTTTAAAAGTATATTTACATTTTTCTTGGAAATTCTAGTAATATTTAGAATTACTTAGGCTGAAACTATATGTAAGGATACCCTAAAATATTCCACAATATTTATCTTCTTACTCTTCCTTTCTTACCTCCAATCTGTTTCATAGATAAATCTTTTTTAACCAGTACCAAATAGTTTTGGTGATTATGCTTGGAAGGTCTTTGAAGAGCAGAAATACATTAAGTATGGTCCTCATTAGCTTTTGATTGCCTAATTATCCATCTTGGAATGTTTATATGCTATAAAACTTATTTTCTGTAGAGTCATGTTGGGGAATGATTTTGTATTATAAATTTGACTGAGTTCTCTGTATATTTTTGAAATGAGGCCTTTATCGGAGACACTGATTATAAAAATTCTTTCCCAGTTTTCCACTTCCCTCCTAATCTTGGTTACATTAACTTTATTTGTACAAAAACTTTTCAATTTAATGTAATCAAAATTATCCATTTTGCATTTCGTAATACTCTCTATGTCTTGTTTGGTCATAAATTCCTCCCTTCTCCGTAAATCTGACAGGTAAACTATTCCTTGCTATCCTAGATTGCTTACAGTCTCAGCCTTTCTATCTAGATCATGTACCCATTTAGACTTTATTTTGGTATACGGTATAAGATATTGGTCTTTGCCCAGTTTCTGCTATACTATTTTCCAGTTTTCCCAGCAATTTTAGTCAAATAGTGGATTCTTATCCCAGAAGTGAGGTTTTTTTTTAAACAAATTATTTGAAAAAAGCCTGATTTAATTTCTGCCTTATTCTGTGTTTTCATTAAACAATAACAGTTCCTCTACTGTTGTGAGTTTTTAATACCAAAAATTTGTCAAGAAGTCACCCAATGGAACTTTGCTAATCACATCACTTTGTTTATCAGTAAATACACTGATTCATATATGCCTAACTATATGTGTTGGTAAATTGACAATTTAAATGAAATGGGTGAATATTTACAAAAAAATAAATTGCCAAGCTTAATAGAACAGGAAATCAAATATTTAAGTAACCCATCTGCACATGAGTGAAAAAAATAAGGTGACGATAAACAACCTTGTCGTATCTCTTCTCCACTCTTAAGTCAATCAGTTGTTCCTTGTTTGATTCTAACTGTTGCTTCTTGATGCACAAATATGTTCCTCAAGAAACAAATAGGATGGTCTGGTACTTCCATCTCTTTGAGAATTTGCCATATTTTGTTGTGATTATTTAAGCATAGGTAGATGTTTTTCTAGAATTCCTGCTCCTTTGTCCCTTTGAACACTAACCTTTACTTATTGTAATTCTCAGTTCACATATTGAAGAAGCCTAGCTTGCAGAATCTTAAGCAAAACCTTGCTGGTGTGTAAAATGAGCATAGTTGTTCAATAATTTGAATGTTCTTTGGTATTTCCTTTCTTTAGAATTGGGATGTAAATTGTTCTTTTCCAATCCAGTGGTCACTATTGAGTTTTCCAGATGTGATATAATATTGAGTGTAGCACTTTAACAGCATCATCTTTTAGGATTTTAAATAGCTCACCTGGAATTCTGTCACCTCCACTAGTCTTATTGTTAGCAATGCTTCAAAAGACCCACTTAACTATGTTCTTCAGGTGGTGTGGCTCTAGATCAGTAACCACATCATCATGGTTATTAGTGATGTTAAAATCTTTTTTGTATGGTTCTTCTGTATATTCTTAGCACCTCTTCTTAACCTCTTCTACTTCTGTTAAATTCCCTACCATTTTTGTCTTTTATCATGTTTATTTTTGCATCAAAGTTTCCCTTGATGCCTCTATCTTTTTTCAAGAGATTTCTTGTCTTTCCCATTCTTTGTATTTTTTTTCATTTTTCATTTAGTAAAACCTTTTTATCTCTTCTTACTGTTCTCTGGAATTTTTCATTCAGTTGGATATATTTTTTCCCCTTTCTCCCTTACCTTTTGCTTTCCTTCTTTTCTCACCTATTTGTCAAGCCTCATCAGATAGTTTTCTCTCTTCTTTAGGATGTTTTTTGTTGCTTCCTCCCATATGGTATCACAAATCTGTTCATAGTTCTTCAGACACTCTTATCTACCAGATCTGATCTCTTAAATCTATTCCTCACCTCCATTGCATCTTCATAAAGGGATGTTATTTAGGTCATACCTGTATAGTCTGATGGTTTTCCCTTAATTAAATTGAAGTCCATGATGTTCGTGTGTAGAATCACCTTTTGGGTTGTCGAAAAACAGTGCTGTGACCAGCAAGTTACCTTGACAAAATTCTGTTAGTCTCTGCCATGCTTAATTTTTGTACTCCATGGCCAAACTTCCCTATTATTCCAATTATCTTTTGATCTCCTACATCTCCTATGATGAGTGTAACATCTTTTTATGGTGTTTTCATTTTTTTCTTTCTTTTTTCTTACACAGGACTTAGCAGCTTCTACATATGGTGTTAGTTCTAGAAGATTTTGTAGGTCATCATAGAATTGAGCAACTTTGACCTCTTTCTGCATCAGTGGTTGGATCCATAGACTTGTATTTACTGTGAGGTTGAATAGTTTGCTTTGGATTTGAACATATATTTTTAGATTATACCCCAATACTGTTTTTCTTTTCCTTTTATTGATTATGAGGGCTATTCTGTTTCTTCTAAGGATTCTTCCCCATGGTTGTATATATAGAGATCACTGAATTAAATTCACCCATTTCTGTCTATTTAAGTTTATGGACACCCAGTATGTTAATGTTTACTTTCCATATCCTGTTTGACCACATCCAGATGACATTGGTTCATAGATCTTACATTCTAGGTTCCTATGCAGTATTGATCTTGCAGCATCAGACTTTCCTTTCACCACTAGACACATCCACAGTTGAGTTTCCTTTTGGCTTTGACTCACCTGCTTCATTCCTTCTGAAGCTACATCTAGTTGCTCTCAACTTTTTTTTTTTAGCAAAGCATTTAACTTTTATTTAATAATTTTAGTTTACATCATTCATTTCCACAAGACTTTGAGTTACAAATTTCCCCC
>CM053582.1:446060167-446086283 GCA_028627135.1 Pseudochirops cupreus
TTACACTTCTGGCTGCCACTTGCTACCTATTTGACCTCGGATAAATCATTTAACCTCTATGGGCTTTAGTTTCTCTATAAAATAACTACATGGACTATCTGAGCTCTAACATTCTTCTAACTCTACCATTCCAGAAGTAAGAAAGAAACTCCAAGAGTATTAGCATCAATGTTAGGGTCAATGAAATTGGTGTTTGCAAAGATAACTACTCTGAAGAAAAACAACCCTTATTTGAGGTTTTAGCAAGTCTGCTCATACATATCAGATTTAAATATAGATTAACACCTTTTTTTTGGTCTTTTAAGGAAACATACACATATAAATATTGCCTCTGAAACTGACCTTTTAGTTAATGGCAGGTGATAATTTATTTAATCCAGTAACTTTCAGGACTGTATTGTTCAAGGAGATTTATATTTCTAATGTCAGAGTCTTCTAATTTAAGCCGAAACTGAAATGTGAGGTTGTCTCATTTTGATTCCACTCCCCACTTCAGCCTACATGTCACCCTTCTGAACCCCACTTCCTTCATCTATGAAATGAGGGGGTTGGTCTAAATGAACTGCAAAGTTCTTTCTTGATCAAGCACTCTATACTTTTGGATTTTCACCATTCTGGATATGGGAACTTCTTTCTCGTTTTCCCTCTGGCTATTCTCTGACCCTTCATTCAGACTATGGCACGAATGAATGACAAAAATGCTTACCTCTAGGATCATAGGGCCTCAGAGGCTGAAGGGACCTAGAAGATTATTTAGTTCAACTCCTTTTATTCCCAGAATATTTACATTTTAACAAGTAGCAAAGTCCTAAGGTAAGGAATAGGGAGATAGTTGAATTTCAGGCATCAGCCAATGGGAGGGAAAAGATTATACTGAGGTTGGGAGGAAGGAGTCAGTACTTATTCAGGTTTGATAAAAACTTTCTAGCAAAGAGCTATTCAAAAGTGAAATGGAGCTAGACTGTTCCCCACTTATTGGAGGCTCCACGTAGAAGTTAAAAAATTATTTATAGTATATGCTATAGTGAATATTCTTTTGGGGAGGCATGGTTTGGAATGAATGGCAGCTGAAGTCCCTTCCAATTCTAAAATTCTGTGTTGCTGTGAAATCATGTCTAAGAATAAACTTAGTCCTGTTTAGAGACTCCCATAATAGACACCTGAGGCAAAGATGCAAACTGAAAACTGTCTCATTTTAAACCAGTGAAATTACAGCTAGCATTAAGACATCTGCACCTAGCTGTGGCCAACTTAACTATGAAAGGCAGCTTTCCTAGCTATGAAAACAGCAAGGCCAGCCCAACCAGATATGCCTGTCACCTTCTGTTAGCTTCGTGTCCTAGACAGCAATGGCTTTGTGCCAACTATTAGTTTACCATCTCTTTCACTTAAATTCATTTTGCAACAAAGGCAAATTGGAATGAGATGTTTTGAAAGTCCTTGAGCTGGGCACAGTGGTGTATACTGGAAATGTCAGTTACCTGGGAGACTGAAGCTGGTAAATCCTGAGCCATGGTGGGCTAGGCCAATCTGGTGTCCAAACTAAGTTTAGCTTTTTATATAGTGATTCCCTATATCCTTGGAGTAACCAAAGGCTACTACAGGGAGACTGGCTGGCACTGACTCATGGAAAACCTATCGCTAAAACAGGGGTTCTTAACCATTGCTGTGCCATGGACCCCTTTGATACTTTGCTGAGAATTCTTGACCCCCCTTTTCACAATAATGTTTATAGATACAGAAAATAAAATACACAGGATTGTGAAAGAAACCAAGTATAAAGTTCTCAAAATATGAGGATCCCACTGTGCTAAGAAGCCTTTTATTTCACAATTAGAGAAAAGGCTTAGGCTGCCATTATCAAGTGATCAAGAGAGATAAGCTAAGGGCACTGTACAAATTGGATCATTTATTCAACAAGTTCTGATTAAATCTGAAGAAGGCTGTTGATTTGTGAGAACCATCTAGTTCTGGAACAACAGAACTAATCTACAAAGATCAAAGCAGAACTTTGAAAAACCTTTTCTCTCCTTGTCTATGTATCAAGAAAACAAAGTATCCCTCAAAAGAGCACTTTTGTTTGGCTAACAAAATGAAAACTCATGTCATCATTCCGGTTCCACTTAAAAATTATGAAGATCTTTTTATTAGTACTTATCAATAATCATGTGGGAAAGATGCAATCTCTCAATCACTAAAAAATAGAGAAATGCAAATTAAAGCAACTCTGACTTTTCCCCTCATACCAATCAACTGGAAAGATGCTCAAAGAGAAAAATAACAAATGTTGGCAGGCCTGTGGGAAAGCAGGTGCACCAGCAGAGCTATGAATTGGTTCCATCATTCTGGAAAGCAATTTAGAACTTTTCGTAGGAAGCTAAGATCAAAGAAAGACAAAAAGGATTTATCTAAACAAATCTATTTGTAGCAGCTTTTTTCATGTTACCCGATAGCTGGAAACTAAGGAGGTATCCTATTGGGGAATGGCTAAAAAAATTCTAATGCATGAATATAATGGAATATTATTGTGCAAAATGATAAGAGGGTCAGTTTCAGAGGAAACTGGGAAAATCTTTATGAACTGTTGCAGAATGAAGTGAATGGAACTAGGAAAGGGATTTAACATTATAGAGAAAAACAACTTTCAAAGACTTTAAAACACAGAATAATAAAATGATGAACCATGAATCCAAAAGAATGAAGATGACATGATACTCCTAACAGAGGTGATGAACTTAAAATGCAGAAACAGATACACATTTTCAGATATAGCTGATACGAGAATTGTTTTTGCTAGAATGTGATAATATGTATTAAAGGACTTGCTTGTTTGCTTTTTTTTTTTTGGAGGGAGGAAGGCAGGGCAATTGGAGTTAAGTGACTTGCCCAAGGTCACATGGCAAGGTTTTTGTATTAAGTGTCTGAAGCTGTATTCGAACTCAGGTCCTCCTGACTCTAGGGCCAGTGCCCTATTCACTGGACCCCCAAGCCACCCCCTTGTTTCTTTGCTTTTTAAAATTTGCTTAATGGGGAGAAAGTAGTCTAGGGGTAGGTAACATGTGGCCTTCGAGGTCTTCAAGTGTGGCACTGAATTTAGTTAGAGTTGTACTTGAGGACCTATGGGGCCACATGTGGCCCCAAGGCCACAGGTTCCCCACCCGTGAGTAGTCATTCAGTCAATTAACTAGCATTTATTAAATGTCTATTAGGAGCCAGGGTAGCTAAGTGGCACAGTGGATAGAATACCGGGCTTACAATCAGGAACTCATTTTCCCAAGGTCAAATCCAGTCTCAGACACTAGCTGTGTGACCTTAGGGAAGTCACTTGACCCTGTTTGACTAGCTTTCCTCATCTGTAAAATGAGCAGGAAAAGGCAATGGGAAACCCACTTCCCCCAGTATCTGCCTAGAAAACCTCAGTGGGGCCACAGAGAGGTGGACACCGTGACTGAACTGAATTATGTGCCAGGCTAAGTGATAAGGCTACAAAGAAAGGGGAAAAAAATTAGTCTCTGATAAATTGAGGATAATCTCAGAGAGGAAGGAATAAGATTAAGGAAAATTGGGAAAGACTACTTGAAGTAGGTATTTCTTTAGCTGACACTTGAAGAAAGCCAGAGAAACTAAGAGGGAGAGATAAAGAGGGAGAGGAGATTAGTTAAAAAATATTTGTCACTGCAAAATAATTTTTTAAAGTTTCAAATAAACAGAGAATAGATAAAAGAAAAAAAAAAGAAACATGAAGAGAGCTAACATTGGCACTGGGCAAAATTGTAGCTTAAATTTGTCTTCAGCCCTCACCCCAGGTACCCCTTTCTTTGCACTTTTTAACTATTGTGTGCTGTCTTTTGCACATTTTCTCATATAGCCAGTATTTGCCTAGTCTAACCTTGGAAGATAATACTAAAACTCTCTCTATGGAATGATTTTGATATCAGACAGGCAATGGAGTGTAGTATAAAAAAGTTCTGGACATGAAGCCTTGACAGATCTAGTTCCAATCCCATCTCTGCCAATTACTAGCTACGTGACCATGAACAATTCATTTAACCTGCATTTGCTTCTGCTACCTTATCTGTAAAAGTGCGTTGAGATACCTGCGGTACAGAAATTCTTAGGCCATTTTTTGGTATCATGGACTCTTTTGGCAGTCTGGTGAAGCCTGTAGACCCCTTCTCAGAACAATATTTTTAAATGCACAAAATAAACTATCATTACAAAGAAAACCAACAATTTTGAACTACCGTTATCAAAGTAGTTTAAAAACAGATTGAAAAACACTAAGAGTTGTGAGTTCATTATGTCCTTCACAGGGCTGTTGTAAGGACAATGAGATCTATGCACAATGCTCTGCAAACCTTAAATGCTCTGCACATCAGCTGTTATTATCTGTCATTTACGATCTAGTGTGGCTCTAAATCAAAGTACTACCTTTCTAAGAGGTATTTACTCCTCTTGATCACTTAATAGGGGCTTGCTAAGGCATAAAACTGGGACAACTAGGTGGTACAATGGGTAGAGCATCAGATCTAGAGACAGGAAGATCTGAGTTCAAATTTGGCCTCAGACACTTAACTAGTTATGTGACCCTGGGCAAGTCACTTAACTCCTATTTGCCTCAGTTCCTCATTAACAGAATGAGGATACACCAGAGAAGGAAATGGCAAACCACTCCAATATTTTTTGCCAAGAAAATCTCTCATAGATAAGTTCATGGGGTCGCAAAGCGTCAGAAACATTTGAACAACAACAAAGGTATACAACAATTTATCTTTTTCTTTAATGGTTCAGGGTTGCATCAGCTACTTTCAAAATCATGGAAAAGTAACATGGGAGTCTATAGAATTTTTTTTGTTTTTGCTTTTTGGAGGGGGGGAATGCAAGGCAATTGGGGTTAAGTGACTTGCCCGAGGTCACATGGCTAGGTTTTTGTTTTGTTTTTTTTGGTGTGCTAAGTGTCTGAGGCCGGATTTGAACTCAGGTCCTCCTGACTCCAAGGCTGGTGCTCTATTCACTGCAGCACATAGCAGCCCCTATCTAGAATTTTATAACTGGAAAAGTCAATAGGAAAAAAAAATCTTATTTAACTTTTATGTTTTACACATGGGGAAAGTGAGGCCAGAGTGGTTGTGACTTATCCAACATATTTAGCTAGCCACAGTACTAGAAAAGAACACAGAATTAAAGTGGCTTTGAGTTCAGTGTTCTGTCTATCAAACCAATGGTTCTCAAAGCAAAGTATAGGGATCCCTGGGAATGCCCAAGATCCTTTCCTGAGATCCTTGAGGTCAAAATTATTTTCATAATAATACTAAGACATTTTAATTTTTAATATAGTAAATATTAATAGCTGTAACCACATAAACAAAAGATCTTTGGGGTCTTCAATGGTTGAATGTAAAGAGATCTTGAGGCCAAAAAGTTTGAGAACCACCGGTCTCTAGACCATGATGCTGCCGTTTTTCCAAATGTAAAGTATATTCAGGACAAAGACGTTTGAAACTGGTAGCATCACTTCTGGATTAGTAGTAAAGAGACCTGAATTATATTCCTACCTCACTCGTTAACCTTGGAGCCATTCATTTCCTCATCTGCAAAATTAAGATAACACTTGCTCAAGGTTATGAGAGGCTCAAATGAAATAAAGTATGCAAAATTTCTTTGAAAAGTATAAAGTGAGGTTATAAGGTAACTCCAAAAGGCTCATGACGGAAAGGGCTATCCACATCCAGAGAAAGAATTACGGAGTCTGAATGCAGATTGAAGCAAACTGCTTGCTCTCTCTCTTTTTCGTTTTGTTTTTTGTTTCTTCTTGTTTTTCATTCCATTGGTTATATCCCTTCTTTACAACTTGACTAGTGTTTAGTGTGAAGATATATGTAGAACCTATATCAGACTGCATGTGACCTGGGGGGGAGGGGAGAGGAGAGGGAGGGAGAGAAAATTTGGAGCTCAAAAACTTGTGGAACTGAATGTTGTAAACTAAAAGTAAATAAACGTAAAAGAAAAAAAAAGAAAAGAATGAAATGCCTGGTACAATTTATTGTTGTCTTTTCCCTTTTGGACCACGTCACCTAAGGTAAAAGGGCTGATGGTACAATACATACAGAACTATTGAATCTCCAGTTATTTGAACTGCTTGAGCATGTACATTGATCCATTGGTGCAGCTTTTAAGTTGACTCTAGGCGATCTGTAAATCTGTAAATAACCTCAATTTGGGTTCAAAATTTTAAAGTTCACCTGTAAAATTTCACTAGAGACACAATTCAATAAGTGACTGCCTTTAGTTCTTGAGTGTTTGAGGGATGTTTGAAAGAATTTCTGTGACCACGGCCCATCATTTTTCATGGGTGAGTGAGCTATATGATAAGAACATCTTTCATTCCAAAGGATTCCCATAATGAGTCACCATCTATTCAAACGGACTCTCAGAGCATTTGCCCTATGTTGGGTACATACTCATTACTTTGCTCATACTATTTATTTACCTACAAAATGTTTGTAGGAACATAAAAATAAACATCATGGGCCATTTTGAATTTTTCTTTACTTCATGAGCATGGTCCAAGGGTTCATATGATCCTTGTTAGAATTGGAGGGGAACTTCAGAGGTGAAATTCAACCACCTCATTTTATAGTTGAGGAAAACAAGATCCAGAGAGTTAACTTGCTTAGAGTTACACAGTTAAGTGTCTCAGGTGAGATTCAAACTCAGATTTTCCTGGATTTATACTTTTAAATATATTTCAGAAAAAATGGAACTTCTATTTATGTACTTAATATATTATGTCATAACAAATCACATAAATGAATGTCAAATGCATATGGATTTTAAAATTTCCCTGGAGCTGTTCATCTGACAGCATGGTGAAGTGTGTAGAGTACAAGACTTGGCATTAGGAGACCTGGGTTAGAATTCCTTATCCATGTGCGATTGTAGGCAAGCTATATAGCTTCTCTGGGCTTCCATTTTTCTCATCTGTAAGATCCAAGGGAGAGGCAGATTGGACTACATGACCTCTAAGGGTCCTTCAATTCTAAATCTATAAAGTTCCCAGAGCCTCAGTTTCCTCATCTGTCAAAAGTAGTAGTAATAGTAGACATACTACTTTCATTTTCCTACTTCATAGGGTGAAAAAGTGCTTGGCAAACCTTAAAGAACTGTATAAATTGTAGTTCTTACAATTTACGCTTACACTCCAAAGTATGAGTGACCCACATGATTGGACTACAGAATATTCTTTAAAAACACAATATCTGTAAGAGTATAGCTCATGTTTTTTTATTGAACCTAAGTAACTCTTTTCAGAAGACTAAGACATAGCATATTTTCCTCATTACTGGTCTCTCTGACAGAGACAGGGGTGTTTATAGCTAGATGGAATGTAATTACTCTAATTGGAATGTGGCTATGTCATCCATACAGTACACACTTCAGTCTAACAAAACAATCATTATTTTTTGCTTCAAAGCTTTAAAAAAAATCGATGTTGTATGAATTAGTTATTCCTGGATATATAACTAAATTCAAGAATTATTTTTAATACATATTTATAATAGCTTCAATCATTCAAAAAATCAGTAATTTCATCATTGTGGCTACTTCCTATGTATTTCTGGATTAGGACACCCCTTTACCATGGTTTTATTGTTGTTCAGTCTTTTCTGACTTTTTGTGACCCTTTCTGGTTTTCTTGGAAAAGATGCTGAAATGGTTTGCCATTTCCTTCTTCAGCTCATTTTATAGATGAGGAAACTGAGGCAAGCAGTACTAAGTGACTTGCCCTGGGTCACACAGCTAGTGTCTGAGGCCAGATTTGAACTTAGGAAGATGATTCTTCTTGACTCTAGACCCATCACTCTATCCACTGTGCTCTCTCCCCCTCCTGTCACTATAGAAGATTATTTTTATGAGTTGCTGTAGTAAAACAAACAAACAAAAAACCCACCATCATCTGTTGTCCAGCTTTGTAGAGATGAACCTCTTTGAATTTAACTTGGCTGATTCTTAGACATTAAACATATATTCCATTCCCAGGTCCATAATTGAAATCTTTAAAGGTCTGTTTGAGTATGGACTCCTTTTTATGTCCATTCCAGGACGGGGCATTAGAGTAGAAGTTGAGTGGTTATAGAGGTGGTATAGTATATTGTAAAGAGTACTTGGTTTGATGTCAAAGGACCTGGGTTCAAATCCTGATTTTCTAACTGTGTGACATTAAGGAAATATCTGTATCAAAGCTCCTATTTCTAAATTGTTGGACCTGTGACAGGAAAGTGTTTTCCTGTTCCAAATGGAATTTTTCAATAATGTTTTATTTTTCTGTAGTCATTCATGTGGATCCAATCTTGTAGTCCCTTAAGGGATGGGTGTTAGAACTTAAACTTTTAACTCAATATTGGCATAGGTGGGCAGGTGGAAAGCTTACCTTTTTCCACAATGGAATAACCCCATGGGCTTCACTTTCTCCGTCTATAAAATGAGGAGGTTGAATTAGATCAGAGATAGGGAATCTGTGGCCTCAAGGCCACATGTGGCCCTCTAGATCCTCAAGTGTGGTCCTTTAAGACCACATGTTGCCTCAAGGTTGCAGGTTCCCTACCCCTGAACTAGATGGTCTTTGAGGAGTTGTCCTCCCCTCAATTTATGACCCTATGAAAGACAGGATAAATATTTTTGAGATGTTTCAGTCTGAAACTCCGAGATTAATGAAAAGAGATCTTTTTGATAACTTCTTGGGAATTGTTCATTAAAAAGAAAACAAGAAAAACATTTTTTACTCATTTCAAGCAGCATAAACAGGTTTGTGGCTTGGACAATTATCTTCCATCTTGAGACTATGGAGAGAGGACAGTCACTCCAGAATTTGTGAGTGTAGGTTGACCAATCCTAGATAAAATTTTAAGAAGTAGGTACTACCTACCCTCAAGTGTCCCAAGTGTCCAGAGCTTTCCTTTTTTTTAAATTTAAATAGTGTTTTATTTTTCCTCAATTAAATATACAGAATATTTTTCAGCATTCATATTTATAAGATTTTGAGTTCCAAATTTTTCTCCCTCGCCTCCCTTCCCTCTCCTATTCAAAGCTTTCTTTCTGCCCAAAGTACATTGGTCCATTACTCAGATTTGCTTTTCCCTATAGTACCCCAGACTACAAGATTATTCCATTGCATTCCAAATTATTTTAGCTACTTGTCACGACAGGAGTGTGAAGATTTAATTAATTCGCATTAAAGTATGAATAGTCATCTATTCTCTTTAATCCCTCCTAGAGTTATTTGCATTGAGAGGGAGTATTCACAATCTAAACTAATCTGTAATTGGTAATCTTTTGTACAACCCTGTTTTGTATGCTTCTGTCACTGTTCTAAGTGTGTTAATTTTATATTATTGTTATAATCCTATGATGATAGAGATTTGAAAAACAGGAGCCATATTTTGTGCTTCTTTTCTGTCTTCCACAGTACCCACAACAGGCGAATGATTAATTTTTATTGTTCAGAAGACCTATTTGAATGGTGTGTGAATGTTGAGGTTTGAGATTGCCATAAAAGATGGAGGTCACATTCAAAAAAATTTTTTGATTCTTTTTTGTAGACAGGGAAAATGGTGGGTCACTGAATCACTCAGATAATAGCCTCCAATATTGTCCTTGTAAGGAGTTTAGTTTTGGTATAACTACGAGTAGCTACAACAATGGGATGGGATGTCATATTTCTGTTGTTTAGGTCCTAAACTCTAAATAAAATCCTTTTACTAAGGGGATTTGATCTGTAAAGTTTGAATTGAATCAAAGGGCACAGTTTAGGACCTAGAGGGTTTTATGGGGCTGCAGGTTCACCTGGTTAGGATATCACCATCTACATCTTCAAATCTGACTGATATGATATATTATATGTAACATGTGTGTATGTGTGTGTAATATAGTGTGTCCCAAAAGTCTTAGTATACTTTAAGCCTTCCATAGTTGGTTGATGTATGTATATGTTCCCAATATTAAAGTGATTTGCAAATGTCAGCTATTATTATCCTCATTTAAAAAATAATTTTTAAAAAATTAAAAAAACTTTTTTTTAAATCTGTGATTTCACGAGCATAGGAAACTTCCAGTGAGGAAATTCCCTCTATTCACGTAGACTGGTACCAGCTCAGCAACTTCTAGGTTTAGAGAGTTGTCTGAGACATGGAGGGTCAGCCTGGGACACAATATTAGTCCGAGATAGACTTGAACTAATAGGCAGTAAGAAAAGGAAGGAAATAAACATTTATTAAGTATCTGTTGTGTGCCAGGCACTGTACTAAGTGATTTTTAAATGTTGTTATCTCATCTGATCTTCATGACAATCCTGGGAGGTAGGTGACATTATTATTATTACCATTTTACAATAGGGGAAACTGAGGCAAGGAGATGTTAAGTGACATCACCAGGGTCATACAGGTAGGAAGTGTGAGAGGTCAGATTTCAACTCTGGTGTTCTTGATTCAAGTTCAGTGTTCTATCTACCGTACCACTAGGCTGCCTATTAAAATGATAAGATTCTGGTCCCCCAGTGCTGGCTGGATTCCCTATTGGTCTTGGATCCTTTGAGGGAAGCCTAACTTTGGTCATCCACTATGTTGGTCATAGACATAGACACAGATATAAACAGAGACATAGACATAGAGATGTATAGATAGAGAGATGGGCAAAAAGACATGGATAGGAAGACAAAGTTAGAGGCAGAGAAAAGGAAGTAATAAAAGGCAAAGACAGACAGAAAGAGACAGAGACAGAGAGACACTCAGAAAGAGAAAGTGAGAGACATACAGAGATGGAGGAAACAGAGAAAGAAATCTCAAAAAGCCTTAAATCTGATTCCCATAGGCTATAGACATAGAACAACCATTGTTTTTTAGGTAAAGGTGAAGCTGGTAACATCACAGTATAGAGACAGAGAACTGACGAATGAGTTTAGTGGCCTGTTGCTATGAAAGTCTGTGCCAAAAAAAGAAGAGAGACTGAAACTTAAAACAAAAATTCCTGCCGTAAGGTGATGTCAGTAGAATCAAAAAAAGTTCGCTGCAGTATGGAAGTGCTCTTGAATCTCGATGCTACTAGCTAGTCCTACCACTTGAACTGGTTTTCATCCATGTCCTGGAGTGTACACATACCACGAGAGCACCCTAATTGTGAGGAGTCTTTGTAGATGGATTGATGCTTTCCAGTTCCCTGAATCACTATAATGAGTCATGTTTAATAAACATATAGCACCTAATTCCTCTGGTATGACATCAGACATACTTGATGAACTTGAACTTCCACAAGGAAAATAAACAAAATGTAAAAAAAAGTGATTAACAGCCAGAAAAAAAAGGGTAAAAGAAAATTAGCTGTGATTTCTGCTGATTGGAGAGTACATTCTTTGCCCAGAATTTTTCAGTCTTAAAGAATTATAAGATCAACAGGGCCTCAAACTAAGTGAAATATAGTAGTTTAGTACAACTAAGGATGTTGTTAAGTGATGGTACATATGAACATAATTACTTTTAAGCAAAAAAGGAACTTGGAATATTTTAAGATTTTAGCTTTAAATATTACTTAACCTAGGCTAATATCTATGATTTTGTGTGTGTGTGTGTGTGTGTGTGTGTGTGTGTATACATGTGTGATTTCAGTGTTATGGAGAACCCCTGATGATAAAACTCTAAACATGCTGTTATTCAGTTGTTTCAGTCATGTGTGATTGTGACCCCATTTGGGTTTTCTTGGCAAAGATACAAGAGTGGTTTACCATTTCTCTCTCCAGTGGATCAGGCAAATGAGGTTAAATGATTTGCCCAGGTTCACACAGGTAGTAAGTATTTGAGGCAGGATTTACTCCTTACTTTAGATCCAGTACTCTATCCCCTGAAGAACCTAGCTGTGGGGTCTACTAATACCTGTCAGCAACTGACCTGCAATTTATAGGCTTGGAAAGTTACTGGAGCATTGAGAGGTTAGGTGATTTGCCCAGGATCACACAGCCAATATATATTGCAGTTAGGCCTTAAATCCAGATCTTCCCAACTTGAGGCAGTTTCTCCATGTTATCTATCATAAATGACAACTTCATATTGTAATTAAAAAAATTTTTTTGGCTTGGAGGTAGCTAGATGGCACAGTGGATAGAATGCTGGACCTGGAGTCTGGAGGACCTGAGTTCAAATGCGGCCTCAGACATCTAAGACACTTAACACTAGCCATGTGATCTTGGGCAAGTCACTTAACCCCAATTGCCCTGCCTTCCTCCCCTCCAAAAAGAAAAAAAAAAAGGTAGAGGAAGGAGAGGGAAAATAAAAGTTAGAAATATATTTTAAAAAACCTTTCATATTAATTTAAGATGAAAGCACTTGAGGTGAATAAATATAAGTTCCAAAGTGAAAAAGACAAGATAGCTTGATTTTTTATTAAAGATAATATATTCAGCTCCAATAAATATTTGTTAAGTGCCTAATATGTGCTAGGCAGGTAGCTAGGCAGGGAGTCCTGAGTTTATATGTGGTCTCAGATGCTTCTTAGCAGTGTAACCCTGGGCCAGTCACTTAACCTTGTTTGACTCAGTTTCCTTATCTATAAAATGAGGAGAAGGAAAAGGCAAACCACTCCTGTATCTGTGTCAAGAAAACCCCAAAGGGGATCACAAATAGCCAGAGGCAACTGAAAAGACTACAAAGCTTAACACTGGGAATACAATGAATAAAAAGAAAAGTAGTTCCAGCCCCCAAGAATTTTACAATCTAATGGGGGGGGGGGGAAGGAAAGGAAAACTCAAAGAAAAGTCGGGAAAGTGGGTGGGGGAAGGAAAGAAGGAGAGCATATTGTTCCAAGGAGCTGAAAAACTCTGGGCAATAGATACAGAGTGAAATGAGCCCAGGTTCTGCCCTCTATAAAGGAGGGTTTGGGGAGGAATATTCTACCTTCCAGCTCTCCAATGGAAGGGAGGGGAGAGGAGGCTGAGGGAGGTGGCGTCAGTCAGGGTTTGAATTAGCAGCAAGATTATAGGTGATGAGTTTAAACTGGGAGGGGCATCCTGTTCCACATGGAGTTGAAAAAAACAGGGCAGGGCAGTAGATGCTGAGTGATACTCAATTGATTTTGGCATCTGGAGGGAGAAGAAAGGAAGTTATAGATTTAATCCTCTTAAAGGTCAGTGGATACTTAACTGATCAACCACATCACCACAATGAACTATGCTTGAACCTATAGCTCTTTTATAGCTGCAAGCTATATATAATTCTTTACATATGTTCTCTTTTGATCCTCACAACAGTTTTGTGAAGTGCTAGTTTTATCTCATTTTCCAGAAGAGGAAACTGAGGTTATGAGGTTAAGTGACTTGTCCAGGGTCACACACCCAGTATATGACTAAGGCAGAATTTGAACTCAGATTTTCCTGACTGCAGGTCTAACACTCTATCTACTAAGTTACATAGCTGCCTAATAAAACATACAATTTTTAATCCTCATTGAATTAAAGTGAATTATAAGTCCCAGGTTGTCAGTCAACAAACTATTTATTAATTGCTTGTGTCAAGTACGTATCTAGATGTAATGTAATTTCAGAGGGAAGGAGCTTATATTAAGGGGAACCAGGAAAGACTCTTTGTACAAGGCAGAATTTTAGTTGAGACTTAAAGGAAACCAAGGAAAGGAGGTGTGAAATGAGGTGTGAAAGAATGTGGATGAAACAGCACAAATGATAGGGTCTTAGCATCCTAGACTTGAAAAGGTGGTTTAACCCAGTCCTTCAGCCCAAATCATGAATTCCTTTGGCAAGATCCCCAGCAAGAATTACCCAGTCTTTGCATAAAGGCTTCCCATTCTTCAAAGAATAGGAATTTGTCACTTTCCCATCTCCCCCATCCACAACCTGCCTCCCACCGTGGAAGCTTAATCCATTTTTTTACAAACGGCTCTAGATGCTAAGAAGTTTTTCCTTATGTTTATGTTAAGCTCAAACCTACCTGCCTGTAGTTTCTCCCACTGCTCTTAATTCTGATCTCTTGGACCAAGTAGCATACATGATTAATTCCCTCTTCCATAAAATAACCTTTCAGCTATTTAGACACACTTATCACACTCCTTCTTTCTTTCCTGTCCCTTTCTTCCCTCCCACACCAAGGCTTCTCTTCTCCAAACTTCCGCAAGCATGACAAGTTTCTGAGTCCCTGAAGCATCCTTCTCTACGTACGTTTCAGCTTGTTATTGCCTCTTCCAAAATGGGTCCCAGAAATACTCTAGATGTACACTAACAAAGGCAGCTCACTCTCCCTGATCTGTGATATTTCTTTTGATCAACCACATCATGGCTCAGACCGAATCAGTCTGTGAAACAGCAGATTGAATTTTAAATTTTCAGACTTCAAGAAGATAGTGAAAGCTCCTTTAAATGCAAAGAGGAAGAAAAGGGGAAAAGGAAAGATGGAGCCTGTGGGGGGGGGGGAAAATCAAACAAGGAGGTGTTACCACTCCAAAAAGGTTGAGATTTACTAGGCTCTGTAGCTATATCTGATTTCGCTGAGTTTATCAATCTTTTTTAATCCACTTCTTGACTCCCTTTCTTCCCCCCCAGCCTCACAAATCTCTTTTGTAAATATGAACCTTAAACTCTTCAGTCATATCTGCGGAAGTAAAATGGAACCTTAATTATACCATGTAGATAATTCTGTTCAATGATCCTCAGGTAAATCTCAAGCAAGGCATAATGGGAAAATATTTATTGCACGTGTTTACACTGTCATGTGAATATTGTTGTAATTGATTCCAAATTCAAGAAGGATTCCCCGTAGATGTCTTTGTCCTCTGGTTGTTCCTGCATGCATTACAGGGCCTTCTCAAAGACATCCATAATTACTCAAGAGAAATCACAGCAACAATCCGGATAAGTAGAAGCAAATAGATGAAAAAGTACTTCTTGACTGGACCAGTAGATTTTTGGTCTCATAACTTATAAGTTATATGAGTGTTGTTGAGTCCTGTCCGATTTTTTGTGATCCCATTTAGGGTTTTCTTGGCAAAGATACTAGAGTGGTTTGCCATTTCTTTCTCCAGCTGATTTTATAGAAAGAAATTGAGGTAAACAGGTTCAAAGTGACTTGTCCAGGGCTACACAGCTAGTAAGTGTCTGAGGCTAGGTTTGAACTCAGGAAGATGTCTTCCTGACTCCAGGCTCAGTACTCCATCACGCCACCTAGTAACAGCATATGAATATATTACTGTACTAATTATTTAAAATTTACACACAAAAAAATTAGAAATCAAGAAAGGATGAGTTAGAGATGAAATAATATTTGACTGTAGAGTCAATTTGGAAATACTAGACTTCATTAAGTTGGGAGAGTGACATGGTCAGATCTGTGCTTGATGAAATTTACTTTGGCAGCTGTATTAAGGACAGATATAAGTGGAGACTGACTTGAGGCAGAGACCAGTTGGAGTCTATGGCAATAGTCTAGAGCAGTGGTTCTCAACCTTCCTAATGCCGCGACCCTTTAATACAGTTCCTTGTGTTGTGGTGATCCCCAACCATAAAATTATTTTCGTTGCTACTTCATAACTGTAATTTTGCTGCTGTTATGAATCATAATGTAAATATCTGATATGCAGGATGTATTTTCATTGTTACAAATTGAACATAACCCACAGGTTGAGAACTGCTGGTCTAGAGAGAGGAGATTAGGCCTTGAAATAAAGTGGTAGCTGGACAGTAAATAAAGAGAAAGGACCTGATGAGAGAGATGATGGGACAATCACGAGATTTGGCAACTGATTGTATTTAGAGGGGTAAGTGAGTGAGGTATTGAGGATGCCACCAAGGTTACAAACCTGGGTGAATGGAAGTATGATTATGCCTTTGATAGTAACAAGGAAGTTCAGAAGAGAGATGAGTTTTGGGGGAAGGATAATGCAATGAGAATTGGGATGTACATTACAACCTATCTATTCTTGCTTAGTCTGTGCAACTCACTCTGTCTCAATAAAAACAAAAAAAGGGTGTATGGGAACTCTTATTCACCAGCCATTTGCCCAGAGTAAGAGAAAAATGCAAGCTAGAGCCACAAAGTAATCTAAGGGGTAGGGTGTGGAGTGTTCTGGGCACTGGGAGAAGAGGAAAAATTTTCTGAACAGCACCTGCACAGTTAATGGTATGGATGTCTGGTTGTGGTTAGGTTATCAGGGGCCATGAGTGGCTCCCAAATGGGGCTGAAAGCAAGAGATTGGGAGCTTGCACAGCCAAGAGAGATGTCATTTGGGGGAGTATGGCTGTATTGGACATAAATCTCACAATTGGCAGGAGAGGATGAGCTTTATCTTTTCAATCAATTGGTTGGTCATGTATCCTTTCAGGTCATGTCATAACCCCATAGGAGACCAGGCCCTCACTGTGTAGCTTATTGGTCTTAACTATAACAGGCATTCAGATGGTTAGTCTATTAGGTTATTACATCGGTACACATATATAGGACAGGCCATACAGATGAACTTGAGCCCAGAATTGAATAGGAAAAATAGAGTAAGCTGGGCAGTATTTCTGAAGGTGTACATTGTTGACAACAATCCTATGATGTCCTCCCTGGCCCCCCTCTCCAAACCATCTTCAATAACATACACAACTGGGGGGCAGCTAGGTGGCACAGTTAACAGAGCAACTGGCCCTGGAGATAGGAGGACCTGAGTTCAAACGTGACCTCAGACGCTTTACACTTACTAGCTGTGTGACCCTGGGCAAGTCATTTAACCCTAATTGCTCAGCCTTCCCACCTCCAAAAAGACCAAACAAAAAAAAATATACAACTGTCCTATTGGCAATGCCATATGGCTACAAATCTTGAACTACCTCACTCTCAAAAGGATTGTTGCATAAACAGTCGTGTAAGGGATATTAAAGAAAAAAATCACTAAAGGAAATGGGAGAGCCCCATAATGAGAGGGAGGCAAGCATAATAAATAGCTCAAGGGATTAATGAAATGTAAAAAAAATGTAAAAAGATTCGTTTACCAAAGAGGAATTTAGAATTACTATCTTAGAGGTCACCTCTTTTCAGCTTCTTTTTACTTGTTATCTTCCTCCTTTAGATTGTAAGCTCCTCAAGGGAAGGGACTGTCTTATCCCTGTATCCCCAGCACACTTCGCATAGTGCCTGGCATATAGTAAGCATTTAATAAATTTATTGACTTAACAGACATAACTCTGTTATGATCTCCAGCAATGGAAAGAATACTCATAACAATGAGGTCATAATGCCATTAAAATACGGAAAATCTTATATTAGAAATTATTTAATTTAGTTCAACAAATATTTCCACTATCCATTTCCAGTTAGAAAAATAACTAGTCTTTTGGTTTGACAGTGGTCCATTCATCTACGAAGAATTTGTATCATGGGTTAAAAATGAATTTCAGCCAAATATTCCCAGTAGAAAGGAAAATGAATAAATTAAGGAATTATTCCTTTTGTTTATATTTTGTTGTGTCTAGTCATTTTTTTAAATAAAGCTTGATAACTATGATTAGAGGTAAGGATATGACGTTTTGCTCTTATTAGTTTCCTAATGTGAGTTCTGGATTTTTTTTTTCTCTAAGAGCTTTAACCAAGGCTGGAACTTCTATTTGAGCAAATATTTGGAAATAGAAATAACATCTGAAGCATAATTCACAAATTTTCTAATTCTTCTTTCTTAATTTGGAAATTCAATTCAATAAACATTTATTAAGTTAAATCCACATGAAAAGTCCTGTGGTAGGTGCTGAGGAAACGAAGGGAAAAAACCCAGTCTTTGTCCTTTTCTTTCCTTCCTAGAAAGTTTTGTTTTGTTCTTTGTTGTACACTTTTTACTTTGTTTTTTTCCCCCTTCTTTCCACCCCCAGAAGGCTACAAATAAGGGCATATGTGTGTGTATACATATATGTATATATATGTATATATATACATATGTGTATATGTACACATACATATACTTGCACACATATACATATGCATATATGTGCATATAAGCACAAATATATACATATATACATATACCCCTACATACATACACTTATATATTCATATATATACTTAGATATCTATAATCATACTCATATATAGACATAAACAGTCATATTCATCTATGTAAGATCATACTATACTTGTTTGTTCTCTGTTTCTCTGAGGGTGCATAACCTCTTCATTCATAAATCCAAGTCTTTCCACATTTTTTGTAATCTACCAACTCATCATTTCCTACACCATAGCAATATTACAACCATATACTGTCCAGGTATTTTAAATAGTCTAAAACAATATTGATTAATAAGGCTGACATAGTGTAGTTTCCCTATTTTTCTCTTTTGATTAAGTGTATTTTAGCTTTAACTGTCTGAGATCTTGATTACTACCTCTGCTTTTTTCCCCGATAAATTCCACTCCTGATCTTTATTTTATGATTGTGTGTATTTCTTATTTCCTGTCCCTCCTGACTCCTCTACTTTACTTTTACCCTCTACCTTGCCCTCTTATTACTTAATCTACACCCCCCTCCAAGATTCCTCCTGTATCTTCTCCCCCTGCACCTTTTTCCCCTTTCCCTCTCGTTTCTACCTTCGAAATATGTTATTCCATTTTTATCCCATTCCCTTTAATCCAGACACCTTTCTATAATCCCCCTTACTTATTCTCTCACTCTCTTACTCTCCCTTATCTTTTCTTCCCTCCCTACCTCCTTAGCCTTTTATTTCTTTCTGCATTTAGAAGACTTTTATACCCTTCTGGATATATATATATTTTCCCCCTTTTTAACCCATTCCTGATGAGAGTAAGTTTCCAGAACTACCAGTCCTCCTCTCTTATCTAATTCCTCTGTGTCATTTGATACTCTTGCACCTCATTTGTATAAGATAATTACTCTTTTTACCTTTTCCTAGGTGGTATTACTTTTTTTTTTTGAGGCCGTGGGGATTTAGTGACTTGCCCAGAGTCACACTGCTAGTGTCTGAAGCTAGATTTGAACTCAGGTTCTCCTGACTGCAGGACCAGTGCTCTATCCACTGCCACTTAGCTGCCCCTGAGGGTATTACTTTTTAGAGTCACATCATGCTCAGTTCTACCCCAATCTTTCTCTCAAACTACCCAACTACTAATTACAGTCTTAGATACGTAGCTTACATTTCCTCACATAAAAAGTAAACAGTCGGTTCTTATTGAGTCTCTCATGATTAGTCTTTGATGTTTACCTTATATTTCTGTTGGATCTTTTTTGTCAGATTTTCTGTTGAGTTCAGGTCTTTGTGCAATAAAATCCTGAAAGTGTGACAAATCATTGAATGTCCTCTATTTTGTTGTTGTTATTGAAGATTATGCTTGGCTTTGTTGGGTATATTTTTGGACCACAAGCCCAGTTATTTTGCTGTTCTATAAATAACCTTCCAAGACTGGTGGTCTTTTAGTGCAGCCACCAGTAGGTCTTGTGTGATTCTAATTGTGACTCCATCATATTTCAATTGTTTTTTCTTGTTTCTCATAACATTTTCTCCTTGACCTGGGGGTTTGTAAATTTTTCTCTTAGGATCACTTTCGGGTAGTAATTGATAGATTTTTTCCAATTTCTACTTTCCCCTCTTGTTCTAACACTTCAGGACAATTTTCTCTAATTATCTCTTGTATTATCGTATCAAGATTCTTCTTTTGATCATAACTTTCAGGCAGTTTGATTATTCTTATATTTTATCTTCTAGATCTGTTCTCCAGATCAGTTGTTTTTCTAATGAGATGTTTTACATTCTCTTCTATTTTTTCATTCTTTATATTATATTTTGTTTTATTATTTCTTGGGCTCTTACAACTTGCTAGTTCCCCCTTGCTCAATTCTAATTTTCAAGGAAGAGCCGACAATTTAATGGGGGAAGATAACACACACAAAAAACTGAAAAGCAGAGAAGTGAAAAGTACCTAGGTGATGAGAGGCAGGGGTAAAATAGTGGAGAAACAAAAGAAGTCCAAAAAGAGTGTGACCAGGTCAGAAATGAGAAGACTTCTGTTCTGCCCCACCCTAACCCACATCTTTAAATGGAGATCCGAGTAGCCCATGACTCCCATCCTCTAATCAGAGGGGTAGAGGAAACTGATGAGGTACCAAGATTGATTGGTGCAGGATAATGAGATTTCCCCATGAAAGAGTAACTAGGGGCATGGTAGAGAAATCAAAGAAGTCCAAAATGGGTGCAGCTGGCCTGGATATTAGCCTTCCTAAAATACTACTTCTATCCCCTAACTCCTTTACTCAAGTGGCTCCCTGTGGCTTATAGGATTAAATCTTAGCTCCCAAGCCTGGCATTTAACCCAAAACATATTCAAAAGTTCCTCAGCACAACCCTTGCAGGCAGGTCTCTGGACACATTTTCTGTGGATATTTTGCACATTTCTATTTTCAATTAAATCCCACATATTTAAGTGCTTACCTTGTGTAAGACATTATACTGGGTACTGGATTTCATGCTGGTGTGACTCTAGGGTTATTACTTCCCTACTACATCTCTACAAACACACATCAAGTTTGTTTGGTTTTTTGCCAGGAATCTCTTTTTTTTCTGCTCCATCTTCTGAAATCCTATACTTCCTTAAGGTCCAACTCACGCCAGCTGTGGTATATTCATTTGCTCTGAAGTCAGTACATGTGTTCAAATCCCAGGTGTCCTATCAACTAGCTGTGTGTCCTGGGTCAAAGCACTTACACTCTCTGAACTTTAGTTTTCTTATTTGTAAAATACAGATAATAGTTCTTAGCCTAAACAGGACTTTTATGAGGATAAGATAAAGAAACATCTATGAACTACTTTGCTTCCAACTCTGAAGTATGATATGAGTCAAATATTTTGTGAATTCTTCCTTAATTACTCTATAAGGCAGCCTTTTCCCTTTTAAAGATTCTTTTAGCACTTTTCCATATATTGTACATCACCTAATTAAACACTTACTAATATTTTATCTGAAAATTTTTCTAGTTGTTTCATTTCCCCCTGAAAGGTAAGCTCCACAAGGGAAAAACCATGTCTTTTATTTCCTTAGTATCGTCCACAGTTTAAAAAAAATTGTTGGGTAAAATCTCATATATATGTGTATGTATGTAAGTATAGTACAGTATAGTATAGTATACTATAGTATAGTACAGTACGGTATAGAAAGGGTCTCCCAAAAGACACACAAACCTATATACATTTATGTGTAAATACATGTGTGTATATGTATATACGTGTACGTGTGTGTGCATGCATGTGTATGTATTACAGAAGAAGGGAGGGAAAAGACGAAGGGGAGGAGGTGACAGAGACAGAAAGACAGAGACACAGAGACAGGAGAGAAACAGACAAACATACACACACACGAAGAGAAAAAACTGAAACTGGATTTCTTACTCTATACGATTGTATTCATTCAATGGACTCCATGACCTACTTGATTGAAGTTGTGGCATCAGTGGTTCTTGTTGTTGTTGAGTTGTTTTAGTAGTGTCTGACTCTTTGTGACCCCATTTGGGGGTTTTCTTATCATTTTACAGATGAGGAAACTGAGACAAACAGGGTCAAGTGACCTGCCCAGGGTCACACAGCTAGTAAGTGTCTGAGGTCACATTTGAATTCAGGTCCTCCTGACTCCAGATCTGGAACCTAAGTATCTAAGTGGATAGAGTATGAGGCCTGGAGTCAAGAAGATTTTTCTGAGTTCAAATCTGGTCAGACACAACTGAAAAATGACTGAAACAAGAAAAGCGTCAATTCAATGGCTCTGCCCAATGTTGGTCTCAGAGCAACTGAAGAAAAGTTAAATCTCTTATTTTCTAGTAACATACCAGAAGGAGATGTGGCTCAAACCAATAATTTTAATTTCCTCTTCAAGTCATAATTATCATGAGAAATAACCAAAAACAATTTGGTTCAAAAACAAATGGAACTAAAATTATCTTGACAATTATACAGGATTACAAGGACCCATGGTGACTCTGCAGACTTATTTTGCAAAGAGTTGCATGTTCATAGGAGGAAAACAGAAAGAGATAGCTGGGGTGACTCAGGGAAAGCTAGAGTGACCACAGAGTCAAGCTGTCATGATGCACAACCAATTTTAAGACATCATAACTATGTGTGTGATGAGCAACACTGAACTGAAACACGGTGAAACAACCACCCACTATTCCAAAGAACTTAGGCTGAAACACACTGCCCTCCCTCTGGTAGAAAAGTAATGAACTGAGTACAGATTTAGATTTGGCCATAGCTAATACTTGACTATGCATGTTGGTAAAAAGGGGTCCTGTTGTTTTTGCTTTCTCAATGTGGTAGGGAAGGGGCTGGTACCAAGGGTACTTATGGGAGGGCAAGATGGCGGATCTTTGTTTGAAAATAAAATAATATTGAATTGAAAAAGAAACATTTGTTTTGATACTTGGGGTATTTGCTATTCAATCAATTCTTATTTTATATTGCTAAAAAAGATAAACTGACTATACACACACACAGTTATAATAAAATAATTTTGTGACAGTTAATTTCCTTTCATTAAAAAAAAACAACAAAAACACATTTTTCCTATTTGTTTCTACCTTACTGACAAGGTAATGATTGGTCAAGAATACTTTTATTGGGTAAATCATCTCTCTATTCATCAAGACATTATCCTAGTTCAGATCCTCATCAACTCCCTCAAAGATCTTCCCATTAATCCTCTTGCTGCCAATCTCTGCAGCCTCCAAGCCACTGCTAAACTGATATTCCAAAAGTATAGGTCTTGTGATATCACAACTCTATTCAATAATTTTCAGTGTCTCCCTATGGCTTCATTAGAACGAAAGTTCTCTGAGGACAGAAACTGTTTTTATCTTTCTTTTTCTCCTCAGTGTTTAGTACAGCTTTGGCATATTGTGATTGATTTTTTTTTTGATGAGTTCTTTGAATTGTACCCCGTTTCTGGGACATCTTTAGAGTAGGTCATACATCTGTACTTGAGCTAATTTAGACTAAAGTATTGCAAAAAGCACCATATGTTTCAGAATCAAACCACTCTCAGGGGATTCTACTCAGTCTAATATATGCCTAGCTGATGGTACCTGGGCATCTCTCTTTATTGAGACAAATTGCTGTTTCAGTCGCCATCATTGAGGCACCATTCTGCCTTTGCTACTTGTTCCCCATGTGACCTTGGGTCCATACGACTATACATATATGACTATGTTTTCTCATAAGTAAAATGGGAAAAATAATTTCTCTTGTTACCTCACAACATTGTTGTGAGGCATGTATTTGTAAACCTTAAATCTATATAAACTAAAGAAATGGGAGCCATTTGTCTAAATCAGAGGTTCTTAATCTTTTTGACCCTTTCACAGGTCTAGTAAATCTTTACGTAATTCTTCTCAGAATAATTTTAAATGTATAAAATAAAATACTTAGGATTACAAGGAAAACCAATTATGCTGAAGTAAACTTAAAAAAAAAACCAACAAGCTACAGATCCCAGGTTAAAAACAGGTAGTGCAAATGAAACATATATTCTAGACCAGAGGTATCAAACACTCAGCCCACTGACACAGGGGCTCAAATCAAATTAAAATATAATTGGGAAACGCTTAATAAAATAAAAACAAATACAACAGAACACGGATGGAATTTTCTATGTGGGTTAGACAGTGCTGTGCTAGACTGTAGCACTATGGCTTTGGTAAACTTCATATCCTTTCAGCTCTAGTATTATTGCTAGCGCTTCCTTTGCAAGTTACATTCATTTTAGAGCTGTGTCCTAGGATAAGCCTGTCTCAATCCAATGACCCTAGTGGTTTAGGGTCTATTTTGAAACAATAAGTCATTCAACATTTAACAAAAAGAGATTTACTCAGCCATGGGAGGAGAGGAATACTCATTCAAGATGGATATTGAGGACACCACGTTGATCCAGCTGAGTGAAAGTCACTTGTATGAGTTGTCCTTCAAGATCCATCCTCTAAGCATCTAAATGCTCTCTTAGGAGCTCCTCCTAGCTGTGATGAGGTGATAAGGAACCAACCAAATCCTGAGGAAGCTCTCAATTCCTTTTAAAGAAAAATTAGCCTGATTTGTGTGGGGGGGGCAGGGGTTAGCATAATTCTCCTACCATAATCTGGAAGGAATTTTAGTGGTCTAATAGGACACTGAGGCCCAGAGAGGTTAAGCAAGTTGTCCATTGTCACATAATAGTCAGTGGTAGAGCAGGGATCTGAACTCAGGAGCTTATGGAAAGAGTTTTTAAATCTTACCTCTCCCATTCAAGCTGGCTATGAACAGCTGGTGAAACCTATTGGTTGTCATTTAGCAAACTAAGTCATGTCAAAATCCATTGAGTAGTACTATTGAGATTAATCTACTTATGAGCATCCAAGTTACTGTGATTTTTGACCCAAGAAAAAGTTTAATTTTCCTTAGTCCAAATCTCTCCATGGGTCATGTGTGTACCCTCCTTCTAACCTTCATCCTTCTGTCAACATGATTATTTCCTGTCCACTTGGCTAATCTAGTATTTGTGTCATTGGTCTTTGTGACTAATATGTTTCACCTTTTGAATTAGAGCTAAATAAACCCACTTATAATTCCAGTTCTTCTAAAATAGACTCACATCTGTTTCTCTTCCCAGCGTGGGCGAGGCAGTTCATAGCATCATTGGTTTGGGAGGTGGAAGGAGAATTTAGCCTTCTTCCTGGCATCTAATTTTGAAGAGGACAAAACTAAGTCCTGAGCAGGATAAAAGACTTGACCATGGTCATACAGGTAGTAAATACAAAACTGGGATTTGAACTCCTCTCCTCTGAATCCAGGTTCTGCCCTCCCCAGCTGGAGGTTAGAAAGGGTGGATGTTAGAGGCATACACTTATATAGAACTTTTTTAGCAGTAACAAAAGGATTTCTTGTGAGGATTAATAAAGGATTCTGAAATGCATTGAAATCTATAGACAAATAAATTTCACTTACATTGCTTTTTTTTTTTTAAACCAGAACAGCTCAATTCTCCAGGGCACAACAAACCTGCTTATCTAGGTAGTACAAATTATTTCAGCTTTATGTGTCTTTGAGCACACCCCAGAGAATACCTGAAATCCTGTGTAAATCAACACTGACTTAAAAAAAAAAATTATCTTTTGTCAGCTTGCTGAAAATAGGATTAATCTCAAAAGAGGCAAAATTGAGCAGTGATACACGCCACATAGCTAGAACAGGAAATATAGCTGTATGGGTCTGGTTTGGGTATTTTGTTTCTACAGAGGCATCCTGACTATGATATGTTAATGTCCAAGGACACTCAAGCAAGGAGCATGTGGCCTACATGGGGCCTGAAGTCAGTATAACAGGGCTGACTTCATCCACATGGGGTCATTTCAGTGCAGCAGTGAAGGTCCTTCTGGTAATAAAAATATTTCTTTTTTTGCTCCCTAATGCCTGAAATTTTACCATTAGGATTTCTCTCTTTTGACAAGGGAAGTTTTCAGTCTGAGAATTACCCACACCGATGAAATCACAAGTTAAAAAAGAAAAAGAAATGGAGAGAATTTGGAACTCAAAGTTTTTAAAACAAATGTTAAAAATTGTTTTTTACATGCAGCTGGGAAATAAGATATGCAGGCAATGGGGTTTAGAAATCTATCTTGCCCTATAAGAAAGTAAGGGGGAAAGAGATAAGGCAGGGGGGAGCATGACAGAAGGGAGGACAAACTGGGGTGATCAGAATGTATGCCACCTTGGGGTGGGGGAGAGAGATGGGGAGAAAATCTGGAACTCAAAATCTTGTGGAAATGAAAGTTGAAAGCCAAAAATTAACTAATTAATTAATTTTTAAAAAGGAAAAGAAATGGTCTAATTGAGTTTGATGTTGGTTACTATTAGTGATCCATTATCATCAAAGGAATTTACATTTTGTAGGTCTCATATTCTTCATCTCCAATGTAACTAGGACACTGATTTCCAAGGTACCTTAAGATCCTAGGATCAAAGCATCACATGAAGATAGAACACACCTGTATTATATTAATTTTGGGTTTTTTTAAAATTTATTTTATTAATTTTTTTTGAGTTACATATTTTCTCCCCGTCTTTCCCCCG
>CM053582.1:446086783-446118557 GCA_028627135.1 Pseudochirops cupreus
TAGATAGATACACATTCATAACATTTGATTATGGAACTCCAGATTCTTTCTCCTCCTCCCCCACCACCCATCCCCACTGGAAGGAAAAGCAATCAAATACAGGCTGAACATGTGGAACTATGCAGAACCTCCCCACAGTGAGCACACTAGCACAGTAGATTCTTGTCATTTGCAGTAGTTATGTTTCATAAAGTCACCACAAATACTGAATTGATGGCTACTGAACCATTTCTCATAGCAGAAATATAGGGTTAGGATTTTCCAAACCTCTGGTCACAATATTTATTTTAGTGCTTTTAAGTATGACTTTATGTACAGATTGGCAAATTTCTTCTTCCTTTTTCTGGATGTACTATATTGTTGATTCATTAGCATTGAACTCATAGCCAGACTCATGGCTATAACTCATGCTCGAATGAAGCTTGTCTAACATATCGATTTTATCCATAAGGCATACCACAGCCTTCTTGCACGTAGTAACAGTAGGCAGTACTTCAGCACTATGCTTGGGGGTCATTTTAAACAGCAAAAGGCACAAAAATGAGGAAAAGGAGACCACTCTGTAAGACTACAAATTGTGGAGAAGGTTCTAACCTGTATTATTAGAAAATTTCCTCATTCAGGAGTTTCCTGTTCCAGGAATGCAGATGATTTTTTTTTTAGTAGTTTTCTGGTTCTTACTGTAGGCCTTTTGTTGTAAGCAGGGAAATATGGAACTGAGTAGCAGGAAATCTCTGCTGCTTTCAGGGACTAGGATGGTGAAAAGCAGCCAGGGGATTCTCCAGGTCCTGGGAGGAACTCAACTCCAGAAGTGGGGTGGGGGGGACCTCTCTCAAGTTTGAGGAGAAAGGATCTCTTAGTTGGGGCCCATCAATAAATCTAAGCTTGTGTGCCAAGGTGGTCTCAGTAACTCAGCTTAAACACATACCCAGGCAGAGAAATCTCTACAGGTAGATGGGATGGTCCCCACCTAGGGTTAAAAGGGAAATTCATGAATCTGGACTGGTTTATATTGTTAGGTTGGAGAAAGCTCTAGGACTATACACCTAAGGCATCAGCACCAATTTCTCCCCTTCTCTTAGAGATTATCAAAAAAGTTTTTTCCTTCCTTCCTTCTTTCCTTCATTCCTTCCTTCCTTCTTTCTCTTCTTTCCCTTCCTCCCTCCCTCTCTTTTTCTTCCTTCCCTCTTTTATCTTTTTATTTTTCTGTCTTACTTTGTCTTTCTGTCCTGTCTCTAGCTCTGCTCCCTTCCCATCTCTCTCTCTGTGTCTCTCTCTTTCTCCCTTCCCCCTCTATCACTGGATTTTTCCCCCCATTCATTGGCTTTCACTCAAAATGACCTCTCCCACCATCGTGGACTGTCTGTCTTTCATTTCACACCTAGTCCCTAGATCTTCCTTGTTTGAACTGTCTGCCTTCTTTGAAGCCTGCATTCCAGTCTGTGCGGCTGATTTGATCATACATGTGAATTCTATTAATGTACCACATGGCATTTTCAACACTAATTTTTGAATAATATTTGTCAAAATAGAATTCACAGATTGTTTTTGTCACTTAATCTAGGCACAAAATGATTTCCTATATATCACTATTTTTTCATAGAGCTTATAAATTTGTTTTTCTGTTAAATAAAAAGAAGGATTTACAATATACAACAAATTTTTCTTATCAATGTCACCCCAGAATTGCTGTTCCTGTTACTGGTTCAACTCCACAAAAGAATTGCTTAGCAACCTTCAAAACTTCAATGTTTTTGCTTCCTTCCTTCCTTCCTTCCTTCTTTTCTCTCTTTCTCTCTCTCTCTCTTTCTTTCTTTCTTTTTCTTCTTCTTCTTCTTCTTCTTCTTCTTCTTCTTCTTCTTCTTCTTCTTCTTCTTCTTCTTCTTCTTCTACTTCTTCTTCTTCTCCTCCTCCTCCTCTTCCTCCTTCTTCTCTTCCTTCTCCTTTTTTATTTTCTTCTAATATTTCTTGTAACAAATACATGTATTTTTAATAACAGAGATTAGGCATTGGTAATAACAAGCATTTATACAGTTTTTTAAAGCTCACAAATCAGCATTTATATAGTTATTTAAGGCTCACAAAGCACTTTACATATGTTATCTCATTTGATCCTTACAACAATACTATGAGATAAATGCTATTATTATCCCCATGTTACAAATGATGACCCTGAGGATTAGAGAGGTTAAGTGATTGGCCAAGGATCCCACAACCAGTAAAGTATCTGAGGTAGGATTTGAATTAATGTCTTTTTGACGCTAGGTTCAGTGCCTTGATCAATGCCATATATTTTTAATTTCTATAGTATGTAAGAGAGAAATCAATGGTATGTTATTTATTATTTTATTTTATTTATTTTAAATAAATTATTTATATTATTATATAAATTATATATATAAATATATATATATATAAATATAAAAGCCTCCGGGGAACACAAAATATTTTCAAGGGATATGGATTAGGGTCTAGGGGAAATGGTATTTCAGGATGCTCAAACATTACTGAGGGCACAAATAGCTTGTTGTGGCTTTGCTTCTGCTTTTTTTTCTTTTTCCTTTCCGCTTTGGATGCTAAAGTTCTCCATAGGTTACTACTGCCTCCCTCTTTAGTTCCTAGATTTGCTGAATTATAGTTTAGGGGTTCTTCATTTTTTTGGGGTGTGTCATGTACACCTATGGCAGTTTGAAGAAGCCTATGCACTTCTTCTTTGAATAATAGTTTTAAATGTATACAATAAAATATACAAGATTACAAAGGAAATCAGTTATATTGAAATAGTTTTCACCAAAAAAAATTTTTTTCAAAAGGAATTCATGGACCCAGTTTAATTATCCCTGCCCATCTAGAGTTCTAGACTAAACCTTCATTTTACAATTGAGGAAACTGAGGTCTGAGAAGGAAAGTGACTTGTCTGGAGTTATACAGAGTAAAGATCTGAACCTAAATTTTTTTTTCCCCTGCTGTACTACAAAGCAGGTCAGAATAAATCTCTATAGTTTGTACAGAGACTGTTGCTTGACCGGTGGAAATTTTTCCTATCACAGAAGGAAAGAATTTAGATATAAGAAATATTATCATATAATTTTATTTGGGACTTTTTCTCAGTTCCCAATATTTCTTAGATGAACAAGGAACATGGAACCTGGTTCCCCAGAAGTTGCTTTCCTAACTAAAATGTGATTGGAATTAAAAAAAAATTTTTTTAATTATTTGCTTTTTGGAGGGCAATTTGTGGTTAAGTGACTTGCCCAAGGTCACACATCTAGTAAGTATTAAGTGTCTGAGGCTGGATTTGAGCTCAGGTACTCCTGACTCCAGGGCTGGTGCTCTATTCACTCCGCCACCTAGCCACCCTTTCCTAACCAAAATGAAGAATGGAGCAGATTTCTCTGCTACCATATGTAACCACAAAACATTGAAGGAGGATGAGGAAATCGGGTATAGTGCAATGGTTATCAAAGTGTGATCTGGGGACTCCCTGATGATCCTCAGGCCCCTTCTGAGAATCTTTGAGGTCAAAATTATTTTCATAATAATATTAAAATGCTTACATTTCTAATGTAGTAAATATTATTCCTAGCGACCCCACATTAACAAAAGCTCTTTCAGATGACAAACCTGAAGAACGAGCAAGAAGACTGAAAGAGTTGAAAAGTTTGCTGAAACTTGATTTCTGTATTTCTATAAAATAACTACTAATTAGTTCCTGGAAAGGAAAAAAGTTTACCTTCAACAAAAGTCATCCTTTAGGCCATTCATTTGCACAAATAATACTGGGCTTTTTGACTGTGAATTCTGAGATAGTTGTGGTAGGCAGCCGTTTAGGATGTGGGAAATTACCAGCCTGATGTTTAAGAATTTATAGACATTCCATTAGTTTTGGTATTAGTAGAAGACCCAAACTCTTATGTGATTGGGGAATTGTGAAAATGATTAAAAACCAAACAAGCAAATAGAGAAGACCTCTGTGCTCGCATGACCCACAGCTCAGTCAGTGATCTGCATCTCCACGCTCCTCAAAGAGACAAGGTTTTGTCATTTATCTGTAAAACCCAGAGAGGACACCATTTAACACAGGAGTGTCTGGGTTCTCTCCTGCCCTAAAAGTTTTGTTCACACAAACACGAAAACCATCGCTTGGTAGCAGAGGCCAAGCAGCTGGCCAAGAAAGAACCGCTAGATTTGCTGATAGAAAAATCCAGATAAAGTTGGCTTGATGATAATCACTAGTCCTGTTTTCTACCATCTTATTCCTCTTAGGTCACTTTCCAACAGCTGTTCCCTTAGGCTGCTGCTTCAGATAAGATGCGGCGTGTTCCTGCTGAAATTTTTGTCCCATGGGGAATATCTCAACACAACGAAAATTCCAACAACAGCCTAAACATCCATCTAACTCCAATAGCTATGGGCTAGAACTGGTCCATTAAATAAAACCAGATGAGAAACTTGGAACTTAAGGTGGCGTTATGTCAATATTCGATGAGCCAACAAGCATTTATTAAGCACTACGAGCCAGCTACTGTCTAAAGTGCTGGATATACAAAGATAAAAATGAAACAATCTCTTCCTCCAAGAAGTTTATCTCCTCTTATACCTGTGTAAGCACATACAAAATATGTGCAAGGTAATTGCAAGAGCAGTGGCAGCTTGAGGAATCTGGACAGGTTTCGTGTAGGTGGGAGCATTTAAACTCAATTTTAATAATTATAATAATGCTAATAGTTATATAGTGCTTACTACGCATTAGGTATTGGGCTAAGCACTTTACAAATATCATCCCATTTGATCCTTATAAAAACCCTGGGAGCTAGGTGTCATTATTATCTTCTTTTTACAGATAAGGAAACTGAGGTAAACAGAAGTTAAGTGATTTATGCAGGGTTACACAGCTAGTAAGTGTCTGAGGCTAGATTTGAACTCAGGTCTTCCTAATTCCAAGCCTGCTACTCTATCCACTATGCCACCTAGCTGCCCCATTTAAGAGGCAGAGGTGAAGAGTCAATGTATTCCAGGCACAGGGGACAGACAGTGCAATGCCAGGGAGACAGGAGATGGAATTGTGGCAGAGGAAAGGCAGGATGGCCGGTCTGGATGGGCTGCTGAGTGTAGGATTCGGAATAACGCAGAGTATATAGTTGTTTGGTCATTTTGACTCTTTCTTCTGACTCTTTGTGCCCCCAGCTGGGGTTTTCTTGGCAGAGAAACTGGAGTGGTTTGCCATTTCTTTCTCCAGCTCATTTGACAGATGAGGAACTGAAGCAAACAGGGTTAAGTGACTTGCCCAGGGTCACACAGCAAGGAAGTGTGTGATGCCAGAATTGAACTCAGGCAAGTAAGTCTTTCTGACTCCAGAACTTTATCTGCTTCGCCACCTAGTGGCCACAATGCACAGTACATACATTACTGTAGTAATGTGATGCAGAATGTCAGATAAGGAATGTTTCGTAGGTTGGAAAAGTAATTTGGGTCCAATTGTAAAGACAAATAAAGGAGTTTATATTTGATCCTAAAAGCAGTATAGTCATTGGAATTTGTTGAATAGGTGGCTGGATTGGTTAGATCTGTGCATTAGGAAAAATTGCTTTGGCAGCAGTTTGTAAAATAGATTGTAGTGAAGCGAGACTAGAGATAAGGAGCCAACGAGAGGTTATTGTAACAGTGGATGAAGGCCTTAACTAGGGTGGCGGCTGAATAGAGAGAAACAGAAGCATGCAAAAGATGTTGTGGAGGTAAAAAAGACAGGATTTGGTAACTGACTTGGACTTGTGAAGTAAGGAATAAGTATTAAATTGAGTCGAGAATCATGCCAAGGTTGTGAAACTAAATGACAAGAAGAATAGTTGTGCCCTCAACAGAAATAGTGATGGGTTTGGAAGAAAGGTAGGTTTTGGGGAAAAGGTCAATGAGTAGGCTTTTGCACAGTTTGAGATAACTAAGGAACACCTAGTATGAAACATCCAATAGGTAGTTGGAAATGGACAATTAGTGTTCAGCTGAGAGACTGAGGCTGGAGATATGAATCTGGGAATCATATGAATAGAGAATTTATGAGGTCATTAAGTGAGAGAGACAGAGAAAAGAGAACCCAGGAGAGAGCCTTGGGGTAAATTCATGTCTATGACCTGGATATGGATGACAAGCCAACGAAGGTAGTAAAGAAACGTTCAGACAAATAGGGGGAGAATCAAGACAGACCAATGTCACAAAAACCCAGAGGAGAATGAGAATCTAGGAATAAGGGTGGTCAACAGAGTCATATGCTGCAAAGAAGTCAAGGAGAATTAAGATTGAAAAAAAGTCTATCAGATCTGTCTATTCAAACAACACTGATAACTCTGAAGAGAGCAGATTCAGTTGAGTGCTGAGGTCTTAAACCATATTGCAAAGGGTTGAAAAGAGAGTGAGTGGAGAGGAAGTGAAGGTGACAGGTATAGACAGCCTTTTCTAGGAGTTTTGCTGATAGAGGCTGTTAGTCAAAGCAAAACACAGGAGACTCAGATGTTGGAACATTTCAAAGAACAGAAAGAAAAATTCATGTATTCCCTCCATTACCACCTCCATGCTTTTCTGCCCAGTTCTTGATGCCACCAGTGAATGTAATCCCAGCTGTGTTAGAAGCTCTGAGTCCTGCTAATATAAAGGGAAAATGTACATATAAAGCTTGAAATAGGCATGTACTTGGAAATGTACGTGTATTATGTCCTGTACGTAGTTAGGCAGGTTGTCACTATAGTGCTCTCCCAAGTGATGCTTTGCATGGTGCCATTTCTGCTTCATAGATTGGAGTGTTAATGTGCATTTGCTTATTTTAATTTCAATGGTAACAAAGGTTGGTTATCTAGAATGCCAGGAAAATCATCCTTGTTGTTTTAAAGCACTATTGTTTGTTTTTATACCATATATTGACGATTGGATTTGCTACAGCCGATCTCTGCAAGAGACTGCAAAGAGTTTTGGCCCAGCAGAGGAATGTAATCTGAATTCCAAAGCATATTGGTATGGGATTCTCTTCTCATTGGTAGAGGTCAGTTCTCTGCACCTGCATGAGGGACAGGGAAAAGTTGGCAAATTTGGTCTGTTCAATTTCTTTAACTCTTTTCAGTTTGTACTTTACAGTCTTGGGCTGCTTCTGACTTTCAGCTTGGAAATAGAAGATGTATGATGCCAACTTCACTTTAAGTTGCTGAAGGGAGAATAAGACTCAGGAAAGAAACTGATGAAAGAAGAGCTAGCAGTCTTCATCCTTATCCCTATGTCCAGCTTGATACACTAGAGACTTTGGTGAATTTCTCCTTGGGTGAAATCTTGGACTCTTTCTTTTGATTAAGCTGTTGCCTTACTCCTAATGGGAGAGCTCTTTCACCTTGTATTGTCTGGTAAATATATTCCTATGTATGCTTAGTGTGATTTCTGTTTTGCTAGTGATTTGGATAAATTATTTTCTTTGCTTAGAGAAAAGTTCAGTATCATGGCTCTTTTTATTAGTTATCTTCAGTGATAATTTTAATTGGAAATTGAAGAATAATAAATAACAAAAACTCAGTAACATATTGACTTCAATAAGAAAATTTAACACTTCTCAACATCCATTAAGTGCTGTCCAAATTGCTTACGGAATCACCTCTTTTTCCTTGTGGCTTCCCTGCCCTCTACACTAACTTGTTTTATTTATTTATTTTTTACCCTAATTTTGGTACTAAGATTAGTTAGAAGCCATGCCTGGAAACTGTAAGAACATGGAGCTTTTTACTTGAAGCAATGGAAATAAGATTTTTCTACTTTCCCAAAATACAGTTCTGATCTGAAGCTGCTCTAAGCAACATTTGAAGGGGTTCCATAGTAGGCCTTTCCACATAACCAAGGGTAAAATAAAGAGAAGAATATTTGATACATGAATATTTGTCAGACCATTGACTCTCCTTCTCTCATGATTATTTCTTATTCTGAAGTGGAATTTTGAAAAATGAGAGAAACTTAAATCAAAAGTGAAATCTTTTATATCCACTTAAAACTTATTATTGGAAATATTTGCCAAAGACAAAAGACAATTCTTAGCATCTGCCTCCCAACTCCCTCTCTACCACACTCTGTCTTGATCACCTTAGGCCTATCTTCTAAGTAAAAAAAAAACCATAAATCATTCTTTTCATACAGTCAATCAAATTGGTGGAAGTTGTCAGCCTCTAGAAATAGAATGCTGCTCTTCCATTTTAAAAATAACTTCTTGCTTTATCCAAAAAACCTTTGGGGGAGAGGGTTATTTTCCTCATTGAATTCCACGTGAGTAACAGCACCAACCAAGTCAATCCTTGCTTCTTTACCACCCTCCCATCCTCATCCACCCTCCAAAACAAAGTTCAGGGCTAATCTGTTGTGATTGTGTGGATGGGAAAACAAAAGGAGGCAAGAAAGATCTAAATTTAAAGTGCTGGAAAATCCAACATTTTATTGACTACATTTTGGTGACTACATAAACGCTGAAACATTTTAACACTGAAAAGCATGATGGCATCATCACTTGCTTTTTTTTCTTTTTTCTTTTTTTTCTTTTTTGCTTAGCAAACACAGCAGATGATATTGCACGGCATAAAGTGAGAACAGTAGCGAAGCTTAAAAAAAGTAAAGAAACCTTAATGCAGTACAGGAGATACCCATAAACAAACCAGAATAATGCCTAATGCATTATACTTTTTGTCTCTACACACAAAAATACAGAAGAAGCATTGGACTGAGAGAGAGGGAGAGAGAGAGAGAGGAGATTGACAAAATATTAGCAATCAACTGTAATCAGGTACAATAATCACTTAGTCTGAAATGCAGATGCAACATGTAAACTACTACTGCTTTCTAACCGACAAACAAAAAAAAAGACAGCAACATTTGTCTTTTATCAAAAATCTTCTAAGCCCCTCACGGTTTTTCTTTTTCTTTTCTTTTCTTTTTTTTCATTGCTAAGGAAGAACTCCCTCTTGCTCTTGGAAGATTTTCTACCTCTACTGATCTTTTTATTTTATTTTTTATTTTATTTTTTTACCTGATGATTGTCTTAGGCACCCTCCTTATATAATTAAACCATCAAGCTAACTTGAACATGGAAACTGAGAGATAATCAAACAATAGCTAAGGTCAAAGGTGTGTTGAGAATGGAGAAGTTCAAGAAAGGGAAAGGGAGAGATTCCCGGGGAACACAGACTAGTGGGCTGGTTTCAGACTGGACAACACCATCAGATACAGGAACATGACTATTGAAGAAAGTAAAAGACAATTTTTGAAAGTTTATTTTTTTAATACTGTTGTTTTGTTTCAAATGCAAAACTAAAATGATCCCACAATGATGATGCAATAAATGCAGGACATACCACAAAAATTCAAAAGGCTAAAGGAGAAACAGAAAACATGACTCTTAAGGGATACAGGTCTGTTCAGTGTTTCGCTGCTGATGGTCAAAGATTAGTTAATAGGTACGGATTTTCTTTTTTTCTGGATTTTCTTTGTTACACATAAGTCACTGCACAGCATTACAGTATGTATTTAAAAGCAGGTAATTAGTCAGTGCTCACCAATGACAGACCATTGAATGGTCCTGCATTTCAGAGCAGCTTTACTGCCCTATTTAAAT
Organism: Pseudochirops cupreus; assembly: GCA_028627135.1. Taxonomy (NCBI): domain Eukaryota; kingdom Metazoa; phylum Chordata; class Mammalia; order Diprotodontia; family Pseudocheiridae; genus Pseudochirops; species Pseudochirops cupreus. Next base: position 446,096,409 of record CM053582.1, read on the forward strand.
ACTTGACAAGTATAAAATATACCTAAGAAAATGTAACATTTGACCCAAAGTTTAAGCCCTCCCTTTCCTTTCCCACCCGAAACCCCCCATATTATGTCCCTGAAAATGAAAATAAGGTACACCTTGAACTTAACTATTGCGCCTGGAAAGAAAATATTTACATTGGTAATAAATCATACGGCTTGATGACATTCATTTCAAACAGAAATTATCCCTCAAGCAAAACAGCAGATATCATCTCCCCCGACGATGCTGCTTGTCAGGTTTGTAGAATTCTTCGTGTGTGTGTGTGTGTGTGTGTGTGTGTGTGTGTTATATACATACATATAATGTATATACCCACACTGTGTGCATGTGTGGACATACTGTGTGTGTATATCTATATTTATTGGGCTGATGTGGCCCAAAACAGGGGCAAGCATCCGAACAACATCAACGGAGCCCGGTTTGTTGCTTCTAGTTTAGAAAAAGAAAATAGTGGGAGGACGAAGTATGGGGAAGGACAAACTTAATTTGGGGAAGCCTTTATTCCTTCCATCCAGGGCCTCTGAAAACTATTCCAATTTGGCAGATGGAGAGGTGAGGTCGTGGTAGTGGGGGTTGTATGGAGTAGAGGGGAGGGGAGAGGATGTTTCGAAGATTAAGGGTAACAGGCTAGCCAGGAACAGGTATGGACATATTTTTATGTTTTTAAAAAATAAAATTTGTAGTTGGGACTGAGACATCATGCTCTGAGAGTCTCCTGTTTTCTTACAGGGGTTGCCTCAGAAATGGCATTGGCTCAGTCATCTGTCCTCAGCAGTGACTTTCTCTTTGGAGGTCCTGAGCCACGACATTATATGTATAGTTCTAGAAGTGGAAATGTTCCCTCCAGCCTTTGAAGCCCTCCAGAAACTTGGTTAAACTCAGAAATATTTCCAAATTCAAGTTAGCTTGTTTCTAGAGTTTTACAAACTCTTTCCTTTCCCATACCCGTGCGAATGGTAAATTTTTTTAAAAAGTCAGCAAAGTATCTCACAAATGCCAGTGCTTTTAAACGTCAAACAAATTTTAAATTCTTTGGAACTGCAGGTCTTACCTGCAAAGTAATTCTTAAAAAAGACAAATAAATAAAGAAAAAACACACGAATAATGCTTTTCTTTCTTCTAAGTGACAAAAAGGACGAGCCTGAAACACTCATTTTGGCATATACAAGTTTTTTGAAGGGGGGAGGGGGAAAACCTGGCAGTGTTTACAACACACACTGAAGTGCCTGCTAAGACAAGGCTAAAGATACACCCTGCAGTTAAGAGAAGCTCTCCCCTTCAGCTTATCTTAGCATAAAGAACAAAAAAGATTGTAACATAAAGTTTTGGCCATTTCAAATCTACTATATACATTGTTTTAAAACTACAGTCATAAATTAAAGTAGTGATTAAATAAGCTTATACAAAATGTAATTAAATTAAAAAATCACAGCACATTACAGAGGAAAAAACAGGAAGAACCCAGTGTCACAAAAAAGATAAATTTTTTTTTACCCTGTGAAAAAATCAACTACCAAACACAACATTTTTAAAGTAACTATTGAAATGAAAGTAATTTTTTTTGTTCCTTTCTTGCATTTTTACACAACCTTTAACCCACCTGGGGAACATTTCCAGAAATTAAAAGTCTTCCTTGAGCATCCTAGGGCAGTTCTGCCAACCAAATAGCAAAACCAAACCAAACCCAATCAACCCCAAACTGAAGGGAACAAATCTTCAGTGATACAGAACTACAAAATAAATAAGAATTATAAAGATTTTTTCAGTAATCTTAACAATGATCAAAGTAGTAAGTTTTGCCTTATCACATAGACTCTCTATACAACATAACCCTAAAACTTCATTACTATGAGGTATTTGGAGGAATTGGTAAAAGTGATGCACGGCCTGCCTGGTGGAGGGACTCAAACTGTGACGGGAAGGGAAAGAGGGGAAGGAGCTTTGGTTCATCAGCAAGAAAGTGGAAAAAAAAGTTTTCCTTTGGTATCAAAGAAAGTTTCGTTGCATGGTTGCGCGGAAAAAGCACCACGGTGAATAATTATTCCTTTTTTTTTCCATTAGTGGCCTTTCTAAGAGGCTGAGGTATTCAAAGAGTATAAGGTGAGAGAGGTCAACAGCGGTTTAACACTTTGGTTCAAGCAAGGCACTCGTCCTATGAGTTTACAAAGTTTGCAACGTGTTCGCCTAAAGATTTATTAAGTAGTATTAGCAGTAGTAAGAGTAGTGTCTCCTAATGCCATTATTATCATTACCATTATTATTATCGATAATGAAGACAAGTTTATGCACTGAGTGAAGACTGAGAAAGGGGAAGAGAGGCGGGGGAAAGGAATGGGGCTGAATCCCCTTTGCAGACCAAGGCCGTGCATGAAAAAATCTTTGGTATCATCAACGCGATTAAAATCACCAATGGAAATCGAGTGAGGTAGCGTCTTTGGTTCACACCATAAATAGTAGATTTTTACACATTTATTTTTTACATTTCTGGAAGTGGCTATTTCTTACCTTTTGCTTCTTTGTCCTTCATATTTAGGAAATAGTTACCAGATGTACGATAAAGCTAACCACACCACAGTAATAACCCAGAAGGCCCAACAAGTCTCAAAATAGCCTCTGGCCTTTGAATGCACCCAAACTTGGCTTGATAGAAAAGGGAGAAGTGCTTTCTCTTTGTTTGCTAAATGCATAGTTTTTATCCTTTATGTACAAAGGGAGGATCTTTCCAGGGAAAAATGCCTTTACAATTCATGTGAGAAGTGTCCTAGAACTCTTTGGTATAGTACAGTTTGCATTTAACCTGTGAAGACAGGCCATTCACCTGGGATAGCATTGGAAGTGGGAAGAGTCCCAAAGCAACACAGTGCTTTTCTTTTTTTCTGGCAAAGGAATCATGGTGCTCTTGGTTTGGGTGCAATGAATGACATGGGTCGGTTAGAATTTTTGGATTCTACCACACCCTTTCTTTGGTCTTTCGGGTCTATTCCAGCTGCATTCTGAGACTGAATCCCTGACATCCAGAATTATTTTCCCTGAACTCTGATTAAAGCGTTGCCTTCTATTCTTTGGTACATGCTTCCTTCCCTACACCACCATTCTTCCCACCCTCCTGCTTAGCCCCTTTCAGGAAATATTTCCTGTGGCGATAGGACCTGAATGGTTAATGGATGAAATCAGACTAACTTCAATTCCACCAAAAAAAAAAAAGAAATGTTAAAGATTATTTGAAGTATGGTGTTGGAACCAAGAGAAAAAAAAAATTAAGATTTATTTTTCTGTTAAATTTTACTTCGAGTAAGAAATGATCAGAACTTGAGTGAACTAATGTCATGTTGTTTGCTTTGATCAATGTATTAGGTTAATATCCTGAGACATAAAATAATGCTACCCTAAGCAGAAATGGTGACATTCCCTTTTCAATGTGATATTTAGAAGGTAAGGAAAATGAAGCCTATGACTATGAGATGATCAGCATATTGCTTGTGAAGAGGTGGGGCTTGTCCATTATGACTTCTAAAAATTAAAGGTCTTAAGTATGCATAACAGGTAAGCAAAAAATTATTTTTCAGGCTGTAATTTGTGCATCTGTTTATGTGAAAATATATCACTAGGTCCTGAATTTGCATATTGGGTGCAAATTCAATGCTGGTATGAAAATTCTCTTTGGTTTCAGCAAATATGTTATAATTGATTATTTTTCAAAAGACATTACGATGGGAAGTACTTTAAAAAAGTGGAGACATATCTGGAGACTGTGTCTACATCCAAAACAACTGGTTGAGAAACAACAACAAAAAGTATTCAAAATGATCATTTGGGAATCATGCTATCACATTAACATCAACAGCAACAATAAAATAAAACCTGGCTGCTTGAATTCAACCCGTGTTTTTGGTGGGCTTTACTGGGGTTACGTAAAAACCATCTACGTGTGTGTAGACATAGCTTGAAGTTTCCTGAATTTTATATTCTCCTGTTTGGAATGAATAAGGCTTCCCCCTCTCAACATGAGAAGTGAGTTCTGTTGCAGGTTTTCTTTTCCTTCTGGAGAGAGCAAACATTAACTAGTTTTCCCCTTTGATTCACGCTGAATTGATAATACTGAATTTCTAGGAAACTTGAAGGTATGTAATTTTAGAAGTTTTAAATAATTGGATTGTAATTGTGCCTTTTTTTTTTAAAGAAAGCTGGAATTCAGGATAAAAATGTAAAATCCTAAAATAAAAATCCCTTGAGGCAATAGCACTGGAGATTTCATAAAGGAGTGTTGGTTTCTTTTTTCCACTCAACAGTGATCTCAGGAGCAGGGATGGAATTAATGTATTGTGACTGAGTTTTACCTTTTTTTAGATTTCTGTCAAATAATTAGAGAAGCTGCTCAAATTTGGTACTAGGGAACTAGGTAGTATGTTGTAATTGCTTGATTTCTTTAACATTTTTGAGATTTGAACAAGTTACTAGTTATTGGGACAATACTTAACTTATAGCCAGATTTTAGCCTAAGGATGCAAATGCAAATGCAGTTGTGGTTTGAACAGAGGGAATTTTCTACCTGAATCTCCATAGTTCTTTAAAGGAGAGGAAATGATTCAATAGCGTACCACCAGCGCATCATCATTATCTGATTTTGTTGTCTTTTCCATTATTCCTAGCTATCTAAAAAAAATCTCATGGTTGTGTATTGCCCCAGCTCTGTGAGCAAAATGGAAAAATTTTGTCTTGTGTTTAGAAGGTCAGGTCGGTGCTCTTTTTATCTGCCCCCCTTTAAAAATAAAGTGGAATCTATGGCATGCAGTATCCAGCTTGATATAGTAGCAAGAAAGAATGTAGTATACCATGGAGGTTGTGCTTAGTGATGAAAAGACTCTAAGAACTGAGGAATGGAAAGTCTACTTCTTTTTGGCCTTTTTCTATGTACTACCAACAATCCTCCCAATTCAAGGTTGAATAATTCATTTTCTCTTGACACCCAGATCTCACCAAAGATTGAGCTGGCTATGCAATCACTTTGATTCGCTTATTTAAGTGGTTAGAAATGCTGGATAGGTTTTTTTTATGTTGTTGTTTGTTTTTAAAAGCATTTTGGCATTTAATGATTCAAAATAATAAGTCAAATCTGCAGGATTTGCAGTTTCTAATTTGATGATGTGGGCACCTACCAAAAAAAAAAAAAGGATTTCACTGATGCCACTTTTACAATTTCATGGTGTTAAGAGCAGATTAAGAATGACCAGTAGGGAAATAATTAGGTAGAAACAAAATTAGATTTTTCTCAACTATCAATGGATTGTTGGGCTGTATCTAGGGTTCCAGTCAAGTGATGGTTATGGAACTGGAATGGGCTTGTGTCAACTGAAATGGAAGGACACACATGGCATCAACCTTCCTAATGGGATATTAGTTGCTTCCCTGAAGCTACATTCTTTCTTGCCAGTTCAGAAAACTAATGTTTCAAATGCTTCAAGAATCCTAAATAACAGTCATGATTATATTTGTACTGTATTATACAGTTAGGTCAGTTCATACGTATAACTTTACATAGTATTTTGTGTAAAAATAGCTTTGGAATATTAAAATCATTGCAATAAAATACCTGCACTATAATATTAAATGTGTTCTTTGGTACCTAGGTGATTTTTTTTAATGGATGGAATCTCGTTTCACTTTTTAAAAAATATCTGAACATTCCTTAACAAACAAAGAGAATGCACTGGTTTAGGAGTCATTCAAATTTTCTTTGCTGTGTTTGAATCTGCATTTAGGTTATAGGCCTGGCAGGTTCAAACAATACAAGAGCGAAATCCCACTTCTGTTCAAATGAACTCAGACAACTCCACACCATGTTGGCTGTACTCCATGGCACAAGCCTTCCTGAAGACCAACCCTGCCTAAGTCCTTAACCATAAGTGGTGAGTATGTGTGGGTGGGTGTGTGCGCTCACAGTATTGAGACACCATACACCTTCACGGTGTGGTAGAAGAGATGAAGGAGTCAGATCTGAAAAGATATCCATTCAATGGCTAAAAATCACTATGCTTCAAACCACTAAACAGCCAAGCACAGCGAGAGTGATCATGGATGGACAATGTAACACCCAGCAGTTCTCCTTTGCCAAGTCATCACCCTGCTGAAGTGTGTGTCTCAGAACAAAGTCAGGATGCAGGTGAGTTCAGTCTTTGGTTTCTTTGGACTATAAATAACTTTTTTTTTTCAAATAATTCTAAGTATAAACCTGCTATCTTGAAGTCCTGGTCTTTTTTTTTTTAATTTTTATTTAAAGCTTTTCCACCGAGGTTTTAGTTTGTGGTTATTTCTTCATGCTTTGGTACAAGTGCTTGATGAAGAAGATGAATTGCTTGAATTGGTGCTGCCCTCATCTTGCCATTTATCCAGACTCCTCCTCCTTGCATTCATGAAAAAATTGCTGACGGTACTTAGCTCCAACCCGAGCTGCTGGGAAATGGTGATTTGTAATTCTTTGGATGGACGCTTATTTTCTTTGAATATTGCATGTAGAGTTCGACGCTGGACATCTGTGAAGACCAACCTAGGCTTTTTGGGTGTGTTCCCTCTATCCTTCCCATGTTCTTGCTCTTTCCTTTTGCATGCTGCAATAAAACACATAGTTATGTTAGAATATAGCCTGGAAAAATATGGAGGCCATAAGGAGGGACTAATGAAATTATCTAACTGGGTGCATCAGTTAATGCAACAATTTTATCATAATTTTGCTTTGAAATACATTTTATCTTATTTCTATTTTCTTTGCCTTATGGATAAGAAAAGTGTAGCGCATCAAATGATTCAGTTTGGTTCTTCTTGGTTTTCTTAAATTGTAGTCCTTTTAGTGTTAATTATTTTTTACTTACTGATGTAGAGATTTGTGCTAAGAGTAGTTGGATTGGATATGATTGAGGGGAGGAAGATTAAAGAAGATTGAGAAAAAATAGTTTAGCCTTAGGCCCTCAAAAGTATAATTGGGTTAGATAAATAGAAATTGGATGTTGGAGTTAAAAATAAAAATGAAAAAAACTAGCTACTCCACCTCAATTTATTTTCTCTCTGTTTTTGTTATTCCACAGTTAATAAGAAAATAGTATGTTGGACTTCCATTACACAAATCAAACAATGAAATTAATTGCCGCGTAGGACCAGAAAGACAGTTCTTTAGAATGATTAGCATATCATCAGTCCCTCCCTTTTCTTTCACAGCCTTATGCTGTGCTCAAACTGTCCAGGGCTTATCAGTGTATCAGGATTTGCACTACTAGGTTTATACCCCAAGGTGATTGATTAATGACAGCAAGAAAAGAAGAAAACGTATAAAAATATTCGTAGCAGCACTATTTGTAATAGCAAAACCCTAGGACCCAATCATATACCCAATGATTACAGGAATAACTGAACAAACTATAGAATATTAAAGTAATGGAATAAATATGACTGCACCATAAAGAATGATGGATCCAAAGAACTTACTGAAATGTGACAGTTAAAACATGGAAAAGCCTTAATAAAGTCATGTAGACTGAAGAAAGCAGCATCAACAGAGAGCAACATATGGAAACATAAATAAAGACATCACTGAAAAGGCCAACTGTAATCAACAATGTTGGTACCACATTATCCAAATTAAAAGCACTCATCCTTCCTTTCTGCTAGCAGTCAGTAAATTACAACAGTGTAAAATGACATGTACTCTCAGTCACAATTTTGCTGTTTCTGGGTGATATATTTTAGAAGGATTAGTGGTGGTGAAAGAAGTTGAGCAAAAGGAACCTAGGAGCAGAAGAAGAAAAAGAAGAATAAGGGGAAAGAGAGAGACTTTAGCTGAAGAAGAAAGAAGTTGGTAAGACAAGAGATGAGAAGGTGCCAACAAGGTGAGAAGGTACAGAGCAAATGAGGTGAGTTGTTCAAGACAGTTGAGAACATGAGCAACTAGGAAGAGGGACAAAGGACAGAGAATTTTGTAACCATAAAGGATGTAGATCAAGGAGACCTTTGATCAAGGTCAGAAGGTTACAGAGCAAGGTTTGCCATCAATTCACATGGAAAGTTCCGTATTTGTCTTTCTACCACTGCCAAATAGTTGTTATATACGTACAAAGTGTAGGCTGATTTTTCTTCTAGGGAAGGCGAAGGAGCCAAAAAAAAAAATCAACAAAAAACCCAAACAAACAACAAAACAAAACCCCCAAACCAAAAACAAAACCTTTCTCACCTTTCCAGGTTAAGGAATTACTCCTTAAAAACAAAGCAACAGAATAAGGACTCCTATGTGAAAACAAGGGAGGAAAAAGAATGGAAGAGGCAGAAGGAACTCTAGACCTGTGTCAGGAATTTAGTGGGTAGAGAAACGTGATGTGGTGGAGATAAATATAACTGGGGCCTAGGGGACGGAGGGGGAGAACTAGCTAATGAAAGTTATTGTAAATAGATGGCGAGAAAATAATCAGTAAATAAGCAAACAGGAAGCAGATAGTATGACTAGTGAACAAATTAAACCAACCAGGTTTTCCGTTAACTAATTAAATATATAATTGATAGTTGGAAAAGCGTACAACCCTAATTTTGTCCAAAAGACAGGGCTAAGGAAAACCATAAGTCTACATTAATTTTCCATCTGGGAGGGACAGAAGGATGGATGATTTTAGTGTGAATAGCCAGTAATTAGCAGTATTAAATGGGCTCTAAGTTTACACTAAACTCTAAAGATATTCAGAACCATAGATCTCAGAATGGCAAAAACTGAGAACTGAGACTTCAATTGGTCAGTAGAGAGAAAATTAACTCCTTGCAATGGCATGCAAGGCCCCTGTTTGTAACTGATGTTTCTAACTTTATTTTTAATTACTTCCTTTCATCTACCCTTTTGCTTCATCCAAACTGGGTTATTCACATTTACCAAAGAAATAAGTTCTGAAACTTTGTTCACACTATTCCTTATATATCTCTGTCTATCCTTCAAGGTCTCTTTCATGAAGTCTTAAGATTCCCCTTCCCCCTTCCCCATTCCTTCACTATGAAATGATCCCTTCCTCCTTTAAAATCCAACATCACTTCGTACCATTCTTATGTCTTATCACATGTTCTATTCATTCTTATATTTACTTATATTTCTTACCTCTGTTGCTAGACGGTAAACTTGTTAAGTGTGGGGAATATTTCTTATTTATTTTTCTCTTTCCTTCAACACCTAGCACAATAACGGGTGCCCATCAAATGCTTATCGAATAAATAAATGAACTAATGAAGTGGGAACCAGTGCTAATTAAAGATAATAAAGGGTAGTACCTTATACTCAGGTAAGTTGATAGTTGGTTCCTAGGTCAAAGAGGGTTAGAGAAAACAATTCATTTACTCAAAGGGAATTGCTCTCCATGTTTTCTCTTGTACTTCCTAGCATGGGGTATTTTAATGAATAAGTTGCTATTCTGCAAAACACTATTGTTGATGGAGAGGGGGATGAGAAGAGAAATCACCTCTCCCTCTCATTCCCCTGCACTCTGAAAGGGGCACAAGGGAAAAGCCTTCTCTTGTAACTGGCATTCAAATGCCGGGGATGATTCCTTCTCCAACGACAGAGCTTGTCTTGGAGTTAGTCTCAAGCTTGCTTTTTAGATGCCATGAGCAATGTCATTTTCCTTCTTCCAGCCAGTGGTTGACATATGTTGCCCATATGACCTGGGGCAAGGCAGTAGGTTTTTTAGTGACTTGGACAACTCTCTAAGACTATCAATTGCAGAAGTTGCCTTTCTGCTTTCTTAGATGGAGTTTTCTTACTAGAAATCCCCTATATCAAAGATATTACAGTTCTAGGTACTTTTCCCCTCTCATTTGTTTTCTAAATATAAAAAATCCAACTTGTAAGTCAGGACACCTTAGTTCTGAAACCAACTCTGACATGAAATAGCTATTATGTTCTTGGGCAAATAACTTTACATCTCTGGGCCTCCATTTATATATTTGTGAAATGAGATTATTGAACTAAATATTCTCTAAGGTCCCTTCCAGGAGTAATCTATTATTCTCTTTATAATTTACCAAGTTAGCACTTTTCATATGTCCTCTCCTCTTCCTTCCTTCCTTCCTTTTTTCCTTCTTTCCTCTCTTCTCTAGTTCCCCATCTCTCCTTTTTTTTCTTCCCTCCATTCTCCTCTCCCTCTCCTTCTCTCCTTATTTTCTTCCTTTCCTCTCTTCCTCCCTCTCTCTTTCCATTCTTTCTTTCCTGAACCTATTGTAAGGCACAATATTCCAAGCTATGTGGTTTGGAACAATCCAATTTAACCCTTAGAAAGGTAAATCTGATGAAGTCATTAGCATCAGATAACCATCATATCTTTTACAGCCAGAAGAAATTTACCAAGATTTCAAGGTATATTTCATAATTCCTTGAGATTTTATTTCTTGTAACCTCCCCTCCTTGCCACATATCAACTTTCATTTGAAGGATGATCAAATAAAAAGGCTACAAGACTGGGACTATGTGTTTTTCAGTTTGGGGCAATTTTGTGGTTGAGAGTATGATACCTTTTAATTCTTCTCTATTTCAGTTTTTTCTCCGTTTACCTTTTTAAAAGGCCTTTCCTGATTGAAATCTAAGGTAAATCTGGCTGGTTGTGGCAGATTCCTAGGTTACAGTACCAAGACTGTCGATTCCATCTAAACAGCATTGAGTTTTTCTCAGCTCTAGATATGTGTGCTAAAATGGTACAATCTCATTCTCCACTGTTGTGATAACCTTATCAACTTTAAAGGGTCATGGAAAAAAAGCTTCTGAGAGTACCTGGTCATGGACTTCATACCATACTTCAAGACTTTGGACCACTTACTTTTAGGGACTTACATTTATTGAGTCTCTAATTTTCTACAAAAGCCATAGGATAGTATGTTTCAAGTCCTTCCTTATCCCATTTGGGGCATATTTACATGAATAGATTTATTTGTTAGTATGGATATTACCATAGTCTTCCTCTTGTGCTTATCTTATGTTGAAACAAGCTTTTAGATCAACTTCAAAGTCCCTGGGGCTAAAATTTTACTTTAATGCTCTTTATTTTGTTGAGCATTTTGCAAACTCAGGAACAGCACACTTTATTTTGGGGCACTTGTGAAGACAAGAAAATCAAAAGAAAAATGGAATGATACAAACACAATATATCATGTCTACTTACATTTTCTCTCCTTCCATGTTCTCATTCCCAAATGAATACATGAGGTGGGAGTGGGGTCATAAGAATTATAGAATATCAGGTGTGGGTACTCCTGCAGTACCTGCAGTCATTCATTCTCATTCATCTTCATTAATCTTTAAGATTCTCATCTCCTTTTCCTAAGAACAGTGATACACTCCAAGGGGCACAGCAAATAGTAAAAATTTATTGAAATTTGGATAATTTAGTGCTCCTTCTTTCTTTTGAATAGTGTTGCTATGGTGTAAATGAAAGAAAAAATCAGAAGGAAGTTCAGAAGGAGACAGACAAGCAGGGGAATGTTGGTACTTTCATATGAAATTTAATATATACTCAAAGAAAACAAGCTGTGTGTAATGAAGATTCATGGATTCACATACAATCCTTTCCTTGTATGCGGAAATGTTCATGTAAGGCAGTGAGATTCCTTGGCACTTACTCCCCACCACTGCTCAGTTGATATAGTTACAGAATATTAAAACATGTGATGAGGTTTTGACAATATAAAAAGGTGTTTTAAACTGTGATTCCTTTATGAGGTTCAAATAATACCTCCCTGATTGAGTCGGGAAGAGAATGAGATGGGTTGAGTAAACAAATTAGCCATGCCCCTGGAGGCTTTAAGCCCTGGACAAATTTCAGCAGTAGAAAAGACTGCAAGTGAATAACTGCCTGTGGAGGAGATGCCCTTGTTGGGACAGGGAGGGTGAGGATTGAATTTCTATCTCCTCTCCCCATATGACACATTGCTTTGAAAAGGAACTTTTGCAACACTAGGAGTCACTACATCCATCAGAGAATAAAGAAAAATACTCTAGACAGATACAGAGAGTTGGTCATACAGAGAGAAAGGAAGCAACTTCAAGGAGTGTGACTCCTGGTAGCAGAGAAGAGAGTCAGATTATGGAAAGGACTGAACCCTAAAAACTCAGCTGAGCAACCCACACAACAGAAAAGTTAATCACAAAGGTAAATTTGTGAGTATTCTATGAAGAGAGAAAAAACTTCCAAGCTCAGAAGCACCAGGAATTGTAAATTGCTTTGCCACATCCTACTTCCACGCCTCATGACAATTGTACTATAAGCTTAAGACTATTCTCCTTTAGTATGCTGTGTGTATTTGTGGGAGAGTGCACTCCAGGTATATAGGAGGAAGGTTTTGTAACTATTGCTCTTGCTGTGCCATAAACATAAATAAATGCCTTTGCTAAGAGCTAATTGATTCTTTACTTGTTGTTTAGTCATTTTTCAGTTGTCTTTGTGACTCCATTTGGCGTTTTCTTGGCAAAGATACTGGAGTAGTTTTCTATTTCCTTCTCCAGCTCATTTTACAGTTGAGGAATTAGGACAAACAGGGTTAAGTGAATTGTCCAGGGTTATGCAGCTAGTCCGAGGCTGGATTTGAACTAAAAAAAAAAAGGAGTCTTCCTGATTTCAGGCAGAACACTCTATCCATTGAACCCATCTAGCTGCCCAATAATACCTGTATCGAAGCTTTATATTAATCATGCTTTCCTTAGATATTCTGTTGTTTTGGTCATGTCCCACTCTTTGTGACCCCATTTGGGGTTTTCTTGGTAAAGGTACTGGAGTGGTTTGCCATTTCCTTCTCCAGCTCATTTTACAGGTAAGGAAATTGAACTCAGGTCCTCGTGACTCAAGAACCAACACTCTATCCACTGTGCTATCAGGCTTTTACCTGTTGAGTCTACTGGCTTGTTAATAGGAAGCACACCAGTGGGGGGTCGTGAATTACAGTGTTAGGAATGTTACCTTTAGAACCTTAGATAGCGTGTCCTCTCTACAGACCCACCCTTAGAGTTTGAGGGCAAGTTGGGCCATAAGAAGTGGCACAAGAAAACTGAATAAGGAAAAAAAGGAAATGTACTGCAGTGAGAAAAAGTTAGCTTAGCAAGCTTAGCTAGATACTATTCATGGACTTCTTAGCATGTGTGGCAAAAACCTATTTCTAAATTTATATTGTGAATTAGTTTGTAACATCTCCAACATTTCTTTGGTCGCAGTTGTTTTAGATATGTTATCATTTGTACTGCATAAGGATAGATTTTTGATATGTTAGTCTATGCATGAATTGGTTGGGACAAAGGTGAAAAGAGAAGAGGAAGGAAAACAAAAGAAAGAAATGAGAATCAGAAAGAGAAAGAGAATATCAGAAAGATATGAAAAGCAATAGGAACCATTTAGAAGAAATTTGGAAGGGGTGAAACACAGCATGAATTAGGCAAATAGGGTTAAGTGACTCACCCAGGTTTGCATAGCTAGCAAGTGTCTGAACTCAAATTTGAACTCAGGTCTTCCTGACTCTGGGCCTGCTGTGCTATGCATTGCATCACCTAGCTGACCAAAACCCAGGCATATATTACCCCAAATCAATTTGAACTGAATAATGAGACTGAATACTTACACTTAATTTAGTTGTAAACAGTTCATACTCCTAAAATTTCATCTCACTATACGGCAAATTAACTTTTGCACAGTGGAAAAAAAAAACCATTCACTGTCTCTGGTGTTAGAGGATTTGGGTTCAAATATGACCTCTAATGCTTCCTGCCTATATGACCCTGAGCAGGTCATTTCTGTGGGGTCCTTAGTTTCTTCATCTGTAAAATGAGCTGGAGAGGGAAATGGCAAATTATTCCAGTATCTCTGACAAGAAAATCCCAAATGAGGTCACAGAGACTTGGACATGACTGAAAACAACTAAGCAACAAAATCTAGGTAATAGCAAGCCTCAGAGAAGATAATATATGCAAAGAACTTTGCAAACTTCAAAATCTGTTATTATCGTAACCACTGCTACTACTACTAAAAATCTAATTATTTACATAATGTTAAGATATTAATAGTTGGGAACAGCTATCACCATCCCTGGTGGCCACATCTGAACTCAGGTCCTCCTGACTCCAGGGCCGGTGCTCTATTCACTGCGTCACCTGGAGTCAGAAGGACCTGAGTTCAAATCTAGTGTCAGACGCTTGATACTTACAAGCTGTGTGACCCTGGGCAAGTCACTTAACTCCAATTACCTTGCCAAAAAAAGACATTAAAGTTTGATCACCTACTAGGTTACTATTTGAAGATTGCTTTCTCATTCTAACAATGGCTTTCTGGTATACTGGAGCTTTAACCTAAAATTGTCTAATGCTGGGTATTTTAAATACTATGTTATGGTGGAAGGGTTTTTTGGTACCAAATCTCACCATCTGGGTTGTTATATACTCTACTTATACATGGGTCCAGAGGAAGGGAACTTTAACAGACCCCAGTGAACCCTAGCTCACCTCTCCAGTAGTAATAGAAACTTTAACTTCAACAAATGCTCTTGTCCCCAGATGATCTTGCTCAGTGGTAGTTAGCACAGTGCAGTGCCACGGAGACTTGGCAATGATAGTGTTGAACTTCCATTTCAGATATGGATGGGAGACAGAGATAAGGAGTAAGGGAGCAAAGGAAAAGCTGGGTAGGACTGAAGGTTCTCTGATTTGCTTTTGTCTCCCCCAAAACCTAGGTTGTGGCAGTTCTATAATGTAACCTTGGCAAGGACAAAGTAAGTTGTGTTGGTTTATGTTTATGAGACCCCTAATGAGCCTCTGCTGGCAGCTGTGATTTTCTGTTTCAAAGTAGAAAATGACCATGTGTTGTGGAGGTAGGGGGTGGGCATTGCCAACTAAGCAGTATCACAAGGAGACAAGGCGTTTATTGAGGTCCCTGTGGGACCCAGTGGGAGATCCTGGAGTAATGAACCAGCACAGTTGTGACTACTTCAACACTGTATTTTAGTTAGACATTCTCAAAATGGAGAGGGGGTGGGAAATAATTGAGGGTTAAATACATAAAGGCAAATATGGTAGATCTGTTATTACCCCTATTTGGCAAACGAGTAATTGAAGGTCAAAGATTAAGCCACCAAATTCTTTAAAGAAGCATAAAATTGCAGAGTTAGATAGGACCTTAAGGGCTATCCATACTTGGGGAAAAAATCCTCTTTGCTCCTTACTGGTCAAGTGGTTATCCAGCCTTTGCTTTAAGATCTCAAGGGAAGGTGAGCCACTACCTTTCAAATCCGTTCATCCCAGTTTTGGATGGTTCTACTTGTTGGAAATCCTTGAAGGACACTTACATCTGATTCTGAAACTTTTCCCATTGTTCTTAGTTTTAACCTCTGTGGGCATGGAGAACCAGTCTAACTCGTCTTTAAATACTTGAAGACAAGTGCAATGTGCCTCTTAAGCTTCTCCTTCAGATATTGCCTGAGTTTAATACAGCATGACCTCAAGGCCCCTTACCTTCCTGATTACTTTCCTTTGGACATTCAGTAACTTATCAATGTCCTTCCTGAAATATGATGCTAGGAACTGAACACAATACTCCAAATGTGGTCTGATGAGAGCAGAGCATTGCAAAACTCTCAATTCCTTATTGCTGAATACCATATCTCTCTCATCATAGCCTAAGATGGCATTAGCTTTCTTGGCTGCCTTGCCATGAGGCTATTATGTCACATAAAGCTCATCTTTTTCAGATGAATTGCTGTTCAGCCTCACCTGTCCTTTCTTGAAGTTGTGAAGGTGATTTTTTGAACCCAACTATCAGACACCGCATTTATATATACCGAATTTCATCTTATTAGTATCCATCAGTTGTTCTAGAATGTTAAGACCATTTTGAATCCACACTCCCTTCTAGCGTGTCAGCTCCCAGCTTTGTGTGCTCTGCAAATTTGATAAACATGCCTTCTATATGTTTATCCAAGTTGTTCATAAAAATGTTAAATACCATAGGGCCAAGTACAGAACTCTGTGGCAATCCATGGGAGACTTCCTTTTCAAATAATATAGAAATGATTGCTTAGCTTCTTCGGATGTGAATTTTCTTAGCCGTAAAATGAATGGATTGGAGGAAATGGCCTCTGATAGCTCTTCAAGCTGTAAATCTATATCCTTATAACTCTACTCTTTCGGACTAGTTGTCCATTCTGGAATCCACTTTATTGTACCAACATTTAGTCTGGATCTCTCCATACTTTCTTCACAAAGTACAAGAGAAAATTTCTCAAATGTTTTGTTGAACTTAGGTAAACCACATCTATAGTATCTCTCTGGTTTCCCAATTTGGTGACACTGTTGAAAAAGGAAATAAGGTTAGTCTGGCATGATCTATTTTCAATGAAATTAAATTGACTCTGTGATCACTGCTTCCTTTCTAGATGTTTATTTACCATCCCTTTAATAGCAAGCTTGAAAATTTTGCCAGGAATCAGAACTAAGCTCACTTATCTATTGTTTTCAGATTCCTTCCTTTGAAGAAAAAATTATAACATTTGCCCTTCTCCAGTCTTGGGTAGGTACCTTAATTAAACTTCACAATTTTTCTTTTTTTCTTTTTTTTTTTTGGAGGGGGAAGGCAGGGCAATTGAGGTTAAGTGACTTGCCCAAGGTCACATGGCTAGTAAGTGTTAAGTGTCTGAGGTCACATTTGAACTCAGGTCCTCCTGACTCCGGGGCCAGTGTTCTATTCACTGTGCCACCTAGCCGCCCCAAACTTTATAAGTTTTCAAAGATCAGTGACAGTGGATTATTTGTTGATTGTAGCACAACCATCAACTTTTTCAGGACCCAGTTTATCTGGGTCAGGTGATTTGGATTCAGGAAGGCAGCAAAGTGCTTAAATTGAAATCCTTACGTACTTGGAGTACCAATTCCCTGTTAGCTATTCTTCTGTCCTTTCTAGTACAAAGAAACTTCAAGATGGAAGTTAGGAGGAAGAGGTATGATTGATACCTGTGTCCATCTTTGCAAATAACAAATGGTGATTAGCTCATGCCATGGGCCTATTTGTTAAGTATATTGATGGGACAAGAGTCAGATTTATGGCCAATTTCAAAAAATACTCACACAGAGAATATGATAATAATTGAGATAATAAATTAGTTAGGGATGACACCATAGGACATACTTGGAGTAATTAAAATTCAAGGGATGGAGGGCTCAGAAATAAGTTTTTAGAAAGAGGGCACAATTAATTGCTGCTAGATGAAAGAAGAAAAAGTTGTTGGATGAAGTTTGTTTTTGGAATCCTTTGCCTGAAGGAGAGATTCACATTCTTTTAGGACACTGTAGAATGACCTCAGCTGGGTGGTTGGGAATCTCCTCTTTTGCTCTCTGAACGAAACAGGGCAGACCACTGTGGTGGAGGGAGGGACCTTGAAACAAATCATGCTGGAGTTCTCTCTTTCCTCATCCTCCTTCCTCTCCAGTATTTTATACAATGGTTTAAAAAAAAAGAGATGAAGAATAGATGAGAAGTTAAAAAAAATCACAAAGAAAGAAACATACAGCTGGGTGGGAAGAAGGATGGGAAGATTATGGCTTACTATATGCTACTCAATTCATACGATGTGATACAATGGAAAGAGTGATGGTTTTGGAGTCACAGGACCTGATCTTGAATCCTGGTTCTAGAGTTTAATACTCTGTGTCCTTGGGCAAGTCAATTCATCCCTCTGTGACTCAGTTTCCTTATTTACAAAATAAGATTGGACTAGATGATGATCTCTAAGGTATGTTTATAGTTATGATCTCAGGGACTTAATGTATTTTTAACATTAGTTCCTTGTCTTTCCATTTTAATATCTTAACATGCCACTGAAGAACCCACAAAGCACCAATGCTTATATTGAGACTCAAGAGCTATAACTAGGAATTTTTGCATTGTGTCCAAGCACCATAAACCCAGGTTTAGGCAAGATGTACTAAAAGTGTCCTCAGTTGAAAGGGTATGAGGTAGGGCTAAGACACTGCCTAGCTGCATGGAGGCATTGGTGTTGGCATGAGGACACTTTGAGAAAGTTGATGATGAAGAGGAGAGCAGGGATAGGGGAGGAGCTCACCCCATCTATTATTATCCTTTTAAAAATTGTTATTCTTGCCAAATGGGTGCTACTTTGTTCTCTCTCTGCTTCTGAAGGATTCTAAGTACTCTAAATTTTTCATCCTTTACATTTGCCACTTGTTTAGGGGACCTGGGGTCAGGGGAAGGCCTGACTTTTTTAGCTCTAATCACAGCTCTGGAGATGCCTGAGGAAAAGCTCGGCCCTGAAGCTCTATTACTATTCTGTAGTCTGATACCACTCACCAAATGTAGGCATTCCAAAACCTAATGGGGTAACTCTTGTCATGATTATCCCTACTCTTAAGCACCAAAGCAAGGTGCTTAGCAAAGTACCCTATAAATAATAGATCTCCCTACCCACCTTTAATCTAGCTCCTTTTTATCTTTAAGAAGTGAGGGCTGCTGGAGCAGCTAGGTGGTGTAGTGAATAGAGCACTGGCCCTGGACTCAGAAGGACATCTGAGTTCAAATGCGGCCTCAGACGCTTAACACTACCTATGAGACCTCGGGCAAGTAACTTAACTTGCCCTCCAAAACGCCAAAAAAAAAAAAAAGGCAAGGGCTTCTGCTACAGACAGAAGCCTGTGGTCTTCCTTTCTTCTAGGCCTGGGCTGGAGCTATTTTGTGATCCCTTTGTCCTAAACAACTCTGTAATATGGTCATGGAGGGCACAACTGTCCTAGTCCATTGCAATGACTAGGAAACCTTTTTCAGAATCTCACCTGTTACTAGATACCCTTGCTAGTTCAGAAGACTGAACCAGAAAATAGCTAAGATCCACACAGAGTAAAGATAGTGAGAATTGGGTGATACATGTGTGTGTGCTCTGTACATGCATGTGTGTTGTGTCTGTCTCCGTTGCTGTATATCTTAAGCTAAGGTTGAGGTATGGGAAAACTGGAACTGAAAGATTATTTTCTTCCAATACTCCTTTTCTTTCCTCTCTCTTCCCAAACCCCATCATTCACAAATTGGAGAAGGAGGGAGGGAAAAAAGAGAAAGTGAAGTGTAGAAAGTAAGAAAAAAAATATTCTCTTTAAATAGAATGAAATTATGGTTTTCTTTTTTAAAATCCACTTAACTTGAAGACCTTTCTCTTATACTCCATTCTTCTTTAACCCTAGATCTTTTGTTTTCATTTAACAAACCTATTGAAAGAACAAAATTACCAGACTGAAAAATAGTGGATTTAAAAAAAATAATTTAATTTTTTTGTGATGCAATAGGGGTTAAGTGACTTGCCTAGGGTCACATGGTTAGTATCAACTGTCTGAGGACAGATTTGAACTCAGGGTCCTCCTGACTCCATGGCCAGTGCTCTACCTGCTGTGCCCAGAAATGAAGGTAATAAAAAACAAAATCTATCAGTAATATATTTTTTATCAATAAAATATTTTATACAAAGATTGAGGATGTAGGTAACAACTCTCTCCACCCCTTTGTTACCCTGAGAAGACCAGCAAATACAGATTAAAAGTCCTATATTTTACTCAATAGCCATTGAAAGGCTTGACCTAGCTTCAATAAATGTTTGTTGTGTTGAGAAACATCAAGGGTGTAGGCAAGATGCCAAAGTAGCAGGAAGAAGTGAAATGCAAGGGCAAAAAATCAGATGAGTCATTTTCTTAGCCTACATTAGCACAGGGAGGTAGACAGAGAGGTCTGTGAACACTGGAGATGGTGTTTATAATGGGGCTCTTCACAGAATATTCCAAGGCAAAGAGGCCCCAGACCCAGCATTGTGTAGGGTGCAGGAATAAGTACAAACGGGTAGCTCTGTTGTTCTCTATCCAGTTCTGGATTATAGATCTAGTGATAAATGGAGAGTGTGTCTATGTGTATTGTCACAGTAGTGTCCTGGAGTTACGAAGATTTGAGTTCAAATCCCACCTCAGACACTTACTAGTCGTGTGAGCTTGGCCAAGTCGATTAACTTCTATTTGAATCAGCTCCCTCAACTGTAAAATGGGGATGGATAATAATAGTACCTGCCTCCTCGGGCCGTTACATGAGATAATATTTCTGAAGCACTTACCGTAGTGCCTGACACATAGTAGATACTATATACATGCTAGCTGCTGCTGGTGGTGGTGGTGGTAGCGGTGGCGGCAGCGGTGGTGCAGGCAGCAGTAAGGGTGAGGAGTGGTCACAGTCCTAGGATATGTACTGGTCAAAAAACAATTTCAGAAGCAAGCAGCAGCTGTGTGGCTTGGACTCTAGAAGTGGAATGGGGGTTCAGTTCCAACTTCCATCCAAGTTAGAAGTTTGCAGTGGAACAACCAGGGTAGGGATCCCCAACAAGAAAGGAATCTTCAGTCCTGTCACTTTGAATCCCCAAAGCTTTCCAGCTAGCTGATAAGGGCTGAGTCCAGCAACAAACCACTAGCGTTCCAAATGGGGTGAGCTTACAGGCATGTGACTCAGACCCAAACCTAGGTCAGGAATGTGTGGAACTCAGACCAGGGAAGCAGTAACTAGACTTTGCCACAGATCAGACCATTTTGGGAGCACTGAAAGCTTACAGTCCCCAGGCTGAGCTGTTCTTGAGATCCTGGAATAACACAACATTTAATACTCTAAGGAAGGAGTAATAGAACCAGCCTGGAAGTTGCCTCTAGAAGTCTTGCAGAGTCTCGTCCTAATATCAAGTCCAAATCCAGGAAGTAGACTAGAAGAAGAAGCAAACAAAAGAATCCCAACACAAAAAATTGTTATGGTCACAACTAGGCTCAAGACATAAACTCAGAAGAAAATAACCACTCCAAAATATGTATAAGCAAAGTCTCAGAGAAATACACAGCTTGGACACAAGTTCAACTAGAATTCCTAAAAGAGATGACAAAAGAATTTAAAAGAAACTTTTAAAATAGTTTTATAAACAAAATAAGAGAGCTGGAGGAAAAAGGGAACAAGGGCCATGATAGAAAAAAATGGTAAGGGAATTGACAGTTTGGCACAAGAAGCACACAGTCTTGTCCATGAAAATTAGAATGGACCAAACAGAAGTTAACTACCCTATGATACCCCAAGAAATATTAAAACAAAGTCAAAAGACTGAAAAATGGAAGAAAACATAAGATATCTCATAGCAAAAACAATTGATCTGAGAAAAAAAATCAATGAGAGATAATTTAAGAATTATTGGGCTTCAAATCCAGCCTTAGACACTTAACACTTACTAGCCATGTGACCTTGGGCAAGTTGCTTAACCCCAATTGCCTGCCCCCCCCCCAAAAGGGCTTACACATCATCTTTCAAGAAATCATAAAAGAAACCTGCTCAGGTCTCTTAGAACTAGAGGGAAAAGTAGAAATAGAAAGAATCCACTGGTCACCTCCTTACAGAAATCAAATTGAAAATACTTTATAGCCAAAATTCAGTTTCCAGGTTAAAAAAAATACTGTAAACAGTCAGAAAGAGAGAATTTAAGTACTGGGGAGCCATGGTCAGAATTTAGCTGCCACCATTATAAAGGGGCAGAGAGCTTGGAATATGATATTTCAGAAAGCAAAGTATATAGGTTATACCCAAAGTATATAGTTACACCCAAGAATAACTAATCCAGTAAAACTGATCCAGTAAAACTCCCCTTCAGGGGAGCAAAATGGATACTTAGTGAAAGACAAGGCTTCTAAGCATTCCTGATGAAAAGGCTAGAGCTACATAGAAACTTTGAACATAAACACAGGAGTCAAGAGAAGTAAAAAAGGTAAACATAAATAAAAAAGCATAAGGGATAAAATAAATATAAATGGAGGACCTAGAAGTGGTTCAGTAATATCTTGATCACCTTAAAAAAATAGAAAGGGAAGGGAAGAAGATTACAATGGGGAGTAGGGAAGGAGGAGGCAGGAAGGGAAAAATTATCTCACATAATCAGAGTATGTAAATAGAAGTTTTTTTTAAATTTAATTTATTAAATTTTTTTTGAGTTACATATTTCTCCCCGTCTTTCCCCCGCCCACCGCCCCAAAACAGCCATCCCAGTGTGTCCCCCCTCCCCCAGTCTATTCTCTCCTAT
>CM053582.1:446119057-446169922 GCA_028627135.1 Pseudochirops cupreus
GGGGGATACAATGGGATGGCTGTTTTGGGCCAGGGGGTAGGGGAAAGATGGGGAGAAAATTTGTAACTCAAAATTTCATGGAAATGAATGAGGTAAACTAAAATAAAAAAAAGATAAAAAAAAGATTCTTGTTGATTTGATATGTTAAATGTTAAATGTTGGAGTAGGGACTAAAACATAGATATCATGAGGCTAAGCATAGTGTTTTCTCCCATGATATAATGTGGTTTCTGATCAATTCAAATAGTGAGGCACTTCTATGGCGGAAAAACCTCCAATTCCCAATTGTGTGAACCAGGAAGAAATACAGAGTAGATCAGATTTACTTTGTATTTTCTAACAATTTTAATACTAAGGAGATTTTCCAACATTTGGATACTGGTTAAACATAAAAATATTTCAGTTAACAACTGAGGAACTTAGTTCTCTAGGCAGTTACATAGAATACCTAGGAAGCAGCATAATACATAGAAAAAGTGTCAGATCCAGAGCCAGAAGACACCTGGGTTCAAATCCTACTCCTGAATTTTATTAACTGTGTTACCCTAGACAAGTGTCTGAGTCTCAATTTTCTCTTAAGTAAGATGAAAATAAAGATGCCTCACTTCATTGGGGATAGAGAGGAGGTTTGTGAGGCTTGAATGAGATGATAGGTGTACAGTACCTGCAAACTGTATAATTCTATGGAAATGTCAGTTCTTACTATAATAAAATATTGCCAACTGGGATACAAAGGAATCTTTCTCCATCAAAATCACAGGTAACAAAAGTATATGGTGTCCTAATAGAGGAGAGGGTAGGGTTAAAAAAGGAATTAGTCAATGTATGTATTTAATGTATCTAAAGCATTTGAAGATGTGATTTCATACTTTTCACCAAGAGCTAGCTGTTAAGTAGTTTTTCTTCCTTTTCAATAGCCACTTTTTATTCTTTGAAAATGGTCTCTTATTTTGTCAAGCTAATTCTGTGTCTGCAGATTAGTAATAAAAATCTTCCTTTGAGAATCTTCCTTTAAATATAAGGATTAAAATAATTAAAGCTAACATTTAAATAAGACTATAACTTTTATGAAATCACTTTACATATTTTTCCTTATTTGATCTCAATAGCAACTATGAGGGGTGTTATTTAGATAAAGAAACAAAATGAGAGGAGTTAATGATTTGTCCAAAAAAACCCACACAGCCAATAGATATCTCAGGAGGGGTTTTGAATTTGGATCTTCTTTATTCCAGGTTTAACATTCTAACCACTTAGCTGCCTAGGGACATTTTCATATCTACTTGGATACTTCAAACATCTGTATTTTCACCTATATCTACCCTATATGTGAGTGTAGATTACAATCCTTCTGTGTAGATTATTTTAATGATAATCTATTCAGTTCACTGTGTATCTGCTGCTCTGCCTGTATCAAATCTATGGAATAAAATGCCTCTGCCAGGTCAAACTCATAACCCCCAATCTCATCACCATACTGCTAACTCAAGCCTTGAGTGATACTCCCCTCCCCCCAGCTTCCTCTTCTTTCTGATTGGAGGGCTGGAGGGTGGAGTACCAAACTCCTCCCATTGCCTTCCCTTACAGAGGGCAGAAATCGAACTTTTGGCTCAC
Organism: Pseudochirops cupreus; assembly: GCA_028627135.1. NCBI lineage: Eukaryota > Metazoa > Chordata > Mammalia > Diprotodontia > Pseudocheiridae > Pseudochirops > Pseudochirops cupreus. The sequence goes on from CM053582.1 coordinate 446,120,672, forward strand.
TCTATTCTGCACCTGCTGCTCTGCCTCGTTTCAACTCCATAGAGCAAAATGCCTCTACCTGGTCTTCCCCCAACCTGAACCTTCTCCTACTTCCCTGACTCCTTTTGTGTGTTGTAGATTAGATTGTAAACTCCTTGAGGGCAGGGACTGTCTTTTAAAAAAATAATTGTATCCTGTACTCCTTAACAGAGTGCCTGACACATACATAGTAAGCACTTCATAGATGCTTATCGGATCATATTGGATTAATGTTACTATGAGCAAAAGAATTCAACACACAGTGGTCAACATTCTAGCAAAGAGTTTTTCCAAACTTAATGAGCCTGGTCTTTAGACGACAGACACACAATTTTTAGATGTTCTTATTCTGCAAAGGTTTTGCAACATTTTTGGATAACATGGGAAAAAAAGAAGGCACTTTTGTCCAGTGATGTTAACTAACTGCTAAAGGACCAAGGTGTTTTTAGCCACATCTTTTTCCCCAAACCATTTTGATGAGCACTTACTCTGTTTAATGAACTTGTAGTATCATTACATAGTCACCCAGTTCACTGGATTAATGATGAAAAGAGGAACTGATTTCTCCAGTTGCATCATCTGAAGTAAATGTTAACTTTCTTTCAGCTGAGTCCTTAGTTAACCACATTAGTGTGACAAATATGTCTTTGTCTAGCATAAGTAATTAGAATTTAATCACCTTAACTGCATCTTAATTACCCCAAATGAATTGAAAGGACATTTAATAGCAAAGATTAAATTGCCTTAATGAACGATTTTTGTGACTACATCAATACTTTAATCAGGTTAGCCACTCCTATCATACGCTCTCATCAGCAGAAATAGTAAGAAGAGTTGAGACCACTAGGTGGCAGAATTTCATCATTTTTATTGTAGAAAGCCAAAAGAAAGTGGCACACAATCACTGTTCTTTGGCTAACTTCGTTTGGGAGCTACGGCATCCTCGTGATAGGAAAAATGAATGCAGTAGTTCCAGAAATGACAATTCCTAGGATAATATTCAAATTAAAATTTCAGCTACAGGATGTTTGGAGACATACAAGGAATAATTGAATTTTTTTGGTTTTCAACATTACATGAAAGGCTGCTTGGCCTAATGGATAGAGAGCAAGACTCCAAGGCAGGAAGATCTGTGTTCAATTTATACCTCTGACACATATTGGACATATAACCCTGGCCAAATTAGTTAGCCTCTGTTATTCTAGGTGATCTAATGTTGTTTGCAAACAGTTTCTTATATTGATGAAATCACCGGTGTAGTTGCTGTCCATAAATTTTAGATCACGGTATTTGACATTTTATAGACATTGTATTATCTGAGCATTATCTAAATGTATTATCTAAAACATACACAATCCTGAAAAATAAGTAAAATACAGGCATCGTATGTGGCAAGCATTAGTTCAAAGGCAAGAAATAGAATTGCAACCTAATATACCATACTGATTCCTAGAATTACAAAAGCACCCCCCCTCTGCCCCCCGCCCCTTCCCCTGCCTTTGGTCCCAGCAGTCAGAGATTCCAGGTGGAATAGAACTACTTATAGGACACACATAGGACATGTAAGAGAATGAACAATGGCCTGGCAAATTGGTTCCTTTACTGCCTTGCTATGTATCTTTTGCTTTCTTTCTCCAGTTTCAACAAATGGAAGTAATAATACATAACTCTAACAGGCATGTTGTGAAGAGAAATGAGGTAAGAGATGTCAAGTTTTTTGAGATCCCTAGAGAAAAGGCATTGGTGTTATACGCTTAAGGCAATGTTGTTATTTTTCATAGACATTTCAAGTTGGGTCTATATGAAGCTGGATTAGACATAGGGAAAAAAAATATTATTATCCACATTATTATCCACAAATGGATACCTAAAATGTCTTGTCACTATTCTTTTGTAAAAAAGATCACAGATTTGAGCTAGAAGGGATCGTCTTATTTTACAAATGAGGAAACTGAGTCCCAAAGAGGTTATGGCTTGCCCAATCTTACACAAGTAGTTAGGTATTATTAACTAAAACCCACATCTTCAACTTCAAAACCAGCAATCTTTCCATGACACCACCCCTATTTGGTGATTATCCAGCCTGAAAGAAAAATATTGTAAGATGTATATAAGATGGCAAATGCGAAAAGACTTAAATGCTTTAATATAATACTACATAAACATAGAGGTAGCCCAGTGCCTAGAACATTCTAGAAAAGGACTTAAACACTTTAATATAATACCATATAAACATGAGGCTAGTCCAGCACCCAGAACATTTTAGGAACATAATAAATGCTTGTTTATTCAGTCCAATTAATTTGAACAATATAATACAAGATTGCTTTGGTGGTTGCTCTGGTCAGTTGCTTCACATCCAGTCACCACACCTTTACATAACTGCCGGCACAATAATGATATCTAACATTAGTGAATATTAATAGGCAGAAAAAAAGAGGCTAACAATGGCATGGCTAATCATTTTCATTTTAATTAGAGTTCTTATTTGGCTGCAACCTGGGTTTTATTTTTATCCTGGTGCTATGTGTTAATTTTCATTGTTAATTACCATGCACTAAGGTTATTTAATAAACTCCGAAAAAAAGGCTCACTAAACTTCAGTGGAGAATTGAAAGACCCATCCTAGTCAGTAATACTGTGTATCACTAGGAAAAAAAAATCATCTTTAGTACCACAGATTTAGAGCTGGAAGAAACTTTAGTGGTAATGTAATCTGACTAATTTTAAAGATGAGGGTAAGTTATTTACCCAAGATCATATAGTTGATGGAGCCAGGATTTCAATCCATTTTCTCTGACTTCAAATTTATTGCACTATTTTCTGACTTGCAAGTTCAAATGATCGTTTCCTGTCAAATCTTAATATTCTCATTAAAGTGTGCTTTGCCACAATATGGGGGGAGGGAGATTAAAGTTTGGGTTTTTAAGGAAACATTAAAATGTACACTTGTAGTTATCAGCTCCATATTCAAAGATATGAACCAATTAATATACACAGTATGCATTTTATGGTGAAATTAAGTTCTTTTACTTGGATTTATGACAGAAAATTTTTTTTTAATTTTTAAATTTTTTAAATTTTTTTTTGCTTTTTGGAGTGCAATTGGGGTTAAGTGACTTGCCCAAGGTCACACGGCTAGTAAGGGTTAAGTGTCTGAGGCCAGATTTGAATTCAGGTCCTTCTGACTCCAGGGCCAGTGCTCTATTCACTGCGCCACCTAGCCACCCCATGACAGAATAATTTTAAAAGAAATTAAATGACCAAGTAGGTATGCTTCTTCTTATTGTTAGTAGTATATAACATCTTAATTCTAATATATTTCTATTATTTGGAAAAAATGAAGAAATTTTAATGTCAATGTCACTTTAACTCATACAGTTTTATAAGAATTGACTATGACAATTTCAATCTCAGTCATACCTTAGAACACTGTTACTAACCTGGTTTGGGGGTCCCCTACTATCTCCCCATCAATTGAGGAAACATATTATTAGTACTCAAATGAAACTGATAATTTCCTCCTCTTACCCACAAAAGACTCTGAGGTTGATCTCAGTTATATAATGAATATATATTTAACATGTAACATAATACATGTTGAAATATTCAATGCTTATAGGCAAAGAATAGGGAGAATTGCTTTTTCAAGGACAAAGACATTTGCTATCAAGGCTTAACAGTGCTATATCAATGACCCCCCTTATTAGTTACAGACTTCATTAATCTAAGAGTATCCTACTTTACCAGTCTGTAATCTGGAATTATTCCCTATTAAAAACAACAACAACTGTGTGTAGTAACGTTCCTTTCATTAGCTGAATCGTCATGAATATAGAAATGATGACATCAAAACCTATCCGTGTTACTATCGTAACAATCTCCTTAAAGACCAGTTAGATTAGAGATCACTATAGATTTTTCTCAGCACGGATCAAAGGGACTGAATTGAACGTTTTAGTTTAATGATCCAACCCATGTCACACCCACAGGGACGCACATTTAGATTCTACAAAGCAGGTGTGTAAGCGCACTCAGACACATGCAGAAAGCGGCAATATAGGGTGGGCGGATGGGAGGGCGATAGGGGTGGGGCGGGGAACTCAGTCCTTTGAGCCCGACACTTCCATCCACTTTGTACTGGGTGCAAACATCCCCACTTGGGAGTCTGGGACACCTCCATAATTTAGCTCACCTCAGTTAACATGTATTTTCCCTTTCACTACTGTAAGGTCCTCAAAACAGTCTTAGCTCCTTTGTAATCGCAACGCAAGGCCCTGGGTCAAATTCGCTTCAGCAGAGGCATCCAGAAGAAGCCCTGTCCAGCGTACTGAACAGACAATCTAGCCTAAGCAAAGCCAGGGAAACGAGACCATGTAGTCCTGTTATAAGACAAGCAGTTATTTTTGATTTAGTGGCCCCATCTTTTCTAGAGATGATTCTACATACAACATGGTCTAAACAAAGAACCCAATTTCCCTTGCTCTGGCTTAGGAGGATTTTGCTTTCTAAGAAAGGAAAATAAAAACAAAGCAAACACAGTCCTAACATTTCTTTGAAGGAAATGGAGTCCCCCCTTTAGGGGGCCCAAACCTAGAGTCAGGTAAGAACCACGTTTTCTAGTCATATGACTCTGACCTTGATATGGTCAAATAGGTATCACAACAAAAGAAAGTACCAAATCTTAATGCTGAGTAAATCTACTTTGGGGAGGGGGGAATGCTCTAGGAAGATGGAAAATTTATGGTTGAAGCTGTCTCCTTACTGGGGAATTTTTCAGTCATAGGTTTGGAGAGCCTCAGTATAACCCCTCTTTGTACTACAATATCAAGTCTGAGACTTTTAAGTTTTTATATGTGATTCAGTCTTCCTCCTAACAATTAGAGTTGCCTAAAATAGAACTGACCGCTCCAGGAGGTAGATTTTCCAACACTGAATGTCCTCAAGCAGAAATTGGATGATTCCTGTCTGGAATGCTATGGAGAAGCTTCCTATTGAGATATCCAGAGGACTTAATAACCTTTAGGGAACATACAATTCTGAAATGCTATGCTTCTATGGCTCATCACCCTCCTCTTCCAAACCATCTTCATCTTCCTAATAGTGTTATTAATATTAATCATCATAACAGCTGGACATTTTTAATAACAATAGCAATAAGATTATTTTCCTCTGAATTACCTGCTGAATGAAGGATCCCCCAGCCACCAACCTACGTTATATTGGCCAGTAGGGGGCATGCCCAGCTTTAAAAAACAAAAACAAAAACAAGTTGTAGCAGCTAGGCAACTGAAGGTCGGTAGAAATGTAGGGTAGCATGCCAATATCATGCATCCAGAGCTCTAGTGTAGACATTTCTCAGTTATCTCATAGAGCACTAGAGGAGTCCTGCTCCCTTGGATGTTTTTGTAAGCAAGCAGATCAGAAGGCAAAGACTGTTTCAAGGTTTGTACCTGCTACTGCAAACACACCCTGAAAATATCAGGTCAAGAGGTGATTAGTGGGGAAGCAGAGGTATGTCTGTGGGGTGGTAGTGGTGGAGATGACAAAGCAGATTAGTGATAACACTTCTATTATCTAAAAACCCACCAGGATAGAGTTCTACTGAGGACTCCACGGGCACCTGAGTGGAGCCCATTGGCTAAGCAATATCTGAGACTTCTATCCAAACAGATTTTTTTTCTCTGAAAGGGAAAAGTCCCTGAGAATAATGGTTGAATTTCTACCTCAAAAGGAGATTTTTCTCTATGTTGAAAAGGGGTGTTTCCACAAAATGGTAGTTCCCAGAAGGCCTGGGAAAGCTCTTCTGTTTACCAACCATGCAGGGAGGTCCTTCCTGAGTGTGTAACCTTTCCCCTGGATTGTTGTTTACAATGATACCACAAATGAGAAAAACAAAACCCTAACGACAAACTATTCTCTCACTTCCTGCAAAGGATGGAGTGGGGGGAGAAAAGAAAAGGAAAGGGAAGTTAGAGTTCCTGGAGTCTCACACATTTTCACTTTAGGGTAATTTCGCCCTCACAACTCCCTAGACTCAGAGCATCTGCAGATACTGACACGAAGACTATGTAATGCAGAGTAGGTTTTGTTACTGCCAGCCCCAGTCACTGTAGGCGACTGTCACCTACAGACAATGACAAGGACACAGATAGAAGCGGCCACTACTATTGGTAGCCACTGGAAGGAAGGTGGTGGGACAGAGGGGAGTAGGAGCTCTATAACTCTGGTTGAGACCCCAAAGCTGAAACTGAGTACGCTTAGTGAATGTATGTTTGTGTAGAGGGTCTTGCTTGGGATGAGAGGAGAAATAAATCCCCAGGGGACTCCCACCTGGGCCAGTTCTGCCACTCCCCTGAAGTCCTTTTGTTCATCTCCTCTGCCCCAGTCAAAGAGCAGCTGCGACTGGCTAAGCCTGGACCAAAGGGGTGTGTGTGTGTATCTGGGTCCGTGTCTATGTTGGAGGAGATCCCGAGGCTGTCTCTTTCCTATCATATCTGGTGTTTCCTGAGTGGGCCACTTGTAGGGTAAAAAACCCCTTTCGCCTCAGAGTTGCAGGACACTTCCCTCCTCAGCCTAAGATCAGTGGGCTGATCTTAGCCCACTCTGGGTGTACCAAGCAGTCCGACTAGTGAAGCTAACAAGGTCCCTCTCTCTTCTCGCCTTGAACCCGGTTTCGGGCCAGCCCTACCTTTCTGGCACAGAAGAAACAAAGGGACCTGTGGAAATGCTCCTTGGCTTCTCTCTGCCCTCCTTCCCCCAATTTGGAGAAACATTAACAAAAAGCAAATGGAGTTATGCAGGATTCAGTTGTAAATCAACCAGGCCACAAGGCCACTTACAGCAAACAAGCCCCAGATTGCCCCCCCCCCCGACACTTTCTCAGATTCCGGGTGACCAGGCGAGGGGCTCTAGGCCTCTGGATGAAGACAAGAGTATCTCTGTAGCTCCTGGGTGAGGTCACTTTCTCTGTCCAAACTCCCCCAGTCTCCTTGTAATTCCCCAAAGCAGAACAAAACGCAGTATCTGGAAGGGGAAGGACTGGGGGGGAAACACCCAATGCTCAAGATTGAAATGAGTCTGAGCCAGCCTGATGATTTTCGGAGTCCATTTCCCTTCTCCCTCACAGTTAGCTTAGGACGAATTGTTTTCATTTTTATTGGTTCCCTCTGGATACCAACGTAATACATTTCTGAAACCTCAGTTGTATACACGCAGAGTGTTTGAATCCAAGCAGATATGGAGTGGCGCTTTGCTAGGAATGTTCAGGTTAACAGATTTAAGAACAGAAGGGTGAATGAAGGCAAAATCTTCCTCCACATAGAGTTCCACTTCCCGCCCAGACGGGTTCAGCAGCTCCGCCAAGCACATTTATGGGATCTCTAATTGGAAACTAATCTCCTCCTCCGTTTGATAGGCATCCACGTCAGAGGCATGTCACCCCACCCCACCCGGGACACAACACTCTAGGGTTCGAGAGCTGCTGGGCTGCATCTCTAATGGGGAAGCAGCGATTATTACATTGAGGAAAAAAATATTGATTTTTTTTCCTTGCATCTAATTCTGTGAGACTTCTCTCCACTGCCCATCTCACAGAAACCCAGTGTAGCTAATTTTCTTAGGAAACGCATAACATATTACAATAAAGCTGAGGAGAAGGTGTTGGATATGTATATGGGGAAAAGGGGAAGTAAATATTTGGGGTAAATCCTCCAGTTGCCTTAGGGGCCTAGTGGCCTTTCTCCCACAGTTGCTAATCACATCAAGACCTCTTCAGGTCCTCACTGGATCCCAGCCCCATATTTTTCTTCCGTCTGGAGCTCAGATTGGGGGCTTTTTTGCCTTTACATTTATAGTGTGCTCCCTTAAGCAGCATGTACACCAAAAATCGAATTCACGGTGACATTTTCCTTCCTTAAAAATATAAATCTGCTGGAGGTTTCTCCTCTTTGCTTTAAAGGGACAGGACTGGGGGGAGTAAAGGGAAGGAAAATGCTAACAGTCCAGCTCATTCTAGTCTTCCACTTCAATAATTTTTTAAGGCTTCTGAAGTCATGGAGAAAAGTCACCCTCAAACTACTCCTCTACTATCCCTACAAAAGTTCTTTTAAAATAGAAGCTCGATCATAATTTCAGAATATTCCTGTATTTCACAACGCTTTACACAATAGCCCTAAGGTTATTGAAAGGTTGTACACCTCATGCTAAGGCTTACATTTTAATTCTACCCAGGTCATGATCTTGGTTGTCCTCTGTTCCTATTCGTTTTCTCACTTAGCCATCACTACATCACTACTAAAATAGCTTCATGGCCAAACCATGCTATCCCGGTCTTCAGGCACCCATAATTATCTCACAGACTTTTTCCTCTAGGATTTTTTTTTTGTCATACAAAAGGGAGGGAAAGGAGCAAGAGAAAGCTCCCTTTCAATTTATTTTAACTTGTTTCAAATAAATACAAATGAATTTATTTTGAGGGCAGTAGGTTGCCTCCATTCTGCTCCCAAGGTAGCTCTGCTGCTGGGGGGAGGAGGGGAACAACCTATTCAGTTTTTAATGGAAGAGTAGAAGAAATTAGACTAGAGAGAGACAGACAGACAGATAAAGAGAGAGTAGGAAAGAGAGGAAGAGGAGGAGGAGGAAGAAGAAAATTAAAGACAGAAATTGGGGGAAAGAGGGGGCAACTGCTGATCGAACTGTGAAATAATACTGGATGGATATGGGAGAGAAAAATTCTGTGACCATTTTCATTATGAGGAAATGTGATGGGTCAGTACCTTGATGTACTATCTATGTAACCAACTAATGCTTCCCTTTTCTGCCCGATTTCTGGCTAGATAATGGATTAGGGAGAAGACTTAAAAACAACAACAACAACCCAACTACACCAAAACTCTAGAAACCCATTCCCTCTGAAGGGCCCTTCTAGTCCTACTCCAATTTCTGCCTTGAATAAGAATCCAAGGGAGACAAACTCATTTTTTCCCTTTAGGGCAAGCCATCACAGTCTCATACACTGGTTCTTTCTTAAGGGCCAGGCTGCCATAGGTCATTTGGTCAACTGATGGAAGAGTATAAATTGGAAAGGTGCTACCTGGGACTCGGTCTCTGGTGATCTCCCAGGCCTTAGGACAAAGAGAGGGAGAGGAGATCTCACTGATTCCTGTCAACCTGGCCTTTCACAAATTCATAGGAGAAAACTGGAGCTGCTATGGTCTGCTCTCCAGAAAGGGGAAACCTTGTTTCCATTGTTAGTTCAGTGCCCCCACTGTTTGAGTGTAGTGAAAGGGCTCCCATCCTGGAGGTTAGTGATCCAACTATTCCTCACCACCTCAGCTCCTTCCCAATGTATGCCCAAGTGCCCACCTTCACTCCTCTGATGTCTGGGCTTGTCAGGTCTCTCAGACTTCATCTCTTAAGAAGAGAACTGAAGACAATGTCATTGTCTCCTCCCAAATTAACAGGATGCCCAAAATTATGGGTTTGGGGAATCTGGAACTAGCAAGAGGACACTTCTTTCCTAAAGAAAAGAGGAATTACCTTCCAGAGTCAGGAAAGAGTTGCATGCCTCCTCTAAATCTCTCATGCTAGGAAGGAGCCTGGATCTAGCTCAACAGTCTGAGGGCAGTGTGTACAGTGTGTGTGTGACAGGCTTTTTGGTGATCAGAAGTCCCATTTTTTTGTCCCCATTGGAGAAAGAGAGGAGTATGACAAACATACCTCCCTCAATGAAAACATTGTCCTTCCTATAGGGGACATGGGGACAGATAACAGTCTGTGGTTGAGTAGTCTCTTCCCTCAACCTCTTCCTATTTCCAGAATGACCCAGAGAGGAAGTTGGAGTAGTGAATGTGAGGAAGGCATCATTTAAATGGCGCTGAAAAAAAAATGAAGCAGATAGAAACAGAGGGATCACTGAGTACAGTCAATAGAGTACAGGAGAGGAAGGGAGGGAGTTCTGGGATTAGTGGGGTTGGAATAGAGGTCAAGCCAGAGGAATATTCAAGAGAAGTAAAAATAAAAGCAAATAGACGTCGCAGTTGGGTTTCAGATTCAAGTTTTAGCCCTGCCAACACCTGGCCTGTCTCTCTCTTCTCACTGGAAGGCGATGGAGTTAGGGGGATGACCAGCGGGAAGGGAGGGAGGGAGATAGGGGAGCTCTGGCCTTCTCCTCTTTGATTTTAGCCTGTGAAACGGCTCAGTGCCCCCGGCTCTGGCTCGGATTGACTGTCTCTGGTTCTCCTGGGACGAATTAATGGAGAACGATCAGTTAATTAACAAACCCTCATTCAGGCCTTTACCATTCTATTCAAGCCACTCACTCAGCCTGGGAGCAGGGTCTGAGGTGTGGAGGCCGAAGGGGGCGGGAGGATTAAATTAACCTAACTGCAGTCACAATTCCGCCTCTGATCCCTGGAAAAAAAAAAAAGATCAGTTCCATTTCTTCCCTCTGCTACAGCCAGCACCTGGAACCCTCCCCCCCCCATTTCCCTCGCTTCCCTGCCCTGTATCTCCTCTTAGTTTATTTTTTAAATGTCACAAATCCCTCTCGTCCCGTGACAACTAGATTCTAGCCCTAGCTCTACCACAAAATCATAAGAAAAGCCAGGCAGATAACGCACTTTCCCTAATACCATCAATTCGGCAATAACAATACCAGTGGGCCACAGACTGAAACTGCCAGGACACAGAAGCTGGTAACCAATTCGGGTCTCCTGCTTCTTACTTCATCTCGGAGCTGAAAGCTACCGGCGGGGCTTCCTACCTAATTTGGGATTCTCAGACTCTCCCCGAGACTTGGAGGTTAATTTTTCAAAGAAGCAGCAGAATAAAATGTAATGAAAAGTCCTTAGCATGCAGTCACCTAAAGAAACTCAGCTTAGCCGGGCACAAGCTCATACTACTCCCCTCCCTCTCTTTCCTCTTCTCCACACTCCTCATTTTACGAAAATATTCAACTCCTCAGTAACTCGGTTAGTTCCAGAGAAAGAGAGAGCCAAGGAAGATAGAAAGAGAAGGATGAGGAGAATGAGCATTCATAGTTACATACATGAACACTCACTAGACTCAGACACATTGGCACCTAGTATAGCTACTCATATAGGATCGGACATCAGCCGTTGTAAATTATGAAACACGTTGGCTCGACGAAGCAGAATCCCAGGCAGGACCCGATTCCCCTACGTAAATGAAGGCAAGTTAGAGACAGTAAAGATGTGGTCTGCGCATCTCACTCAGAGCACCTGGCATGTTCTGTTCCATTCCCAGAACCCGAACTTCTTGTACTGGGCTGGAGCCCAGGGCATTGGATTGTGAGTCCCGTGTGAACAATATGAATACACATTTACAATAATACTCACCCGTGTACGCGCGTGCACACAACAGGAGACTACGTCGTGGATAGACTGGGCAGCTAAAGATTCTGGCAGGTATCGCGGGTTTTCTCGAGCCGCTGCCAGATACCCTCTCAGCCCTGTTTCCCTACGTAACCTCCGGAAGCCGGAGCCCCACTGGCACCTGCTCTTGGGACTGTCCGGTTTGGGTCCCTCGGAGAGAAAGATAAGGGCACAGAGAAAGGGGAGTAAAGCGGACTGACCCGAGAGGCGTGTTTTCGTCCCTGAATTTACTTGTCTAGGTGAAGGCGCAATTAACTACCAAACCAAATTCGGTGTCCTCTATCCTGATCTCCCTGGCACCCTAACTAGCTCCTTTGCCCTCCCGTCTCACCTGCTAACCGGAGCGCTGACATTCGCTGGAATTCCGGCTCCTGTAACCACTTCCACATTCTCCGGAAAGTCTCCCGGCCGGATTTCAGTTTGCTCCAGGGTTTAGGGTTGCGCAGCAGGTCTGAGAGGGTCCCTTGAGAGCGGCACAGCACCCTTTGAGCGAAGATGGCCTGAGGGATGCTGTACCGCTTGAGCTCAGTGGTGATCCGCTGCGCTACTTCTTTGGTATTGATTTCTTCCATTTGCCCTGAATTACTTCCATTACTGACCTGGGACCCGGTCACCGAGGCGTTTGGCTCCCGGGCGGTGCCCAGGATCTGCCCGTGACCCTGGGCATTTAAGTGGGCATGGGGGTGGTGCGGGAGGCCGTTGATGGGTACCATGCCTGCAGAGGTGGGGGTGAGGTGCTGTTCCCCGTGCCGGGCTAGCATGGCGGGATGGTGGGCTTCGAAGCCGTTGGGGGTGAGCATCTTTTCAGTGGGCATGGTGGCGCTTGGGTGGGCATAATGGGGCAGTCCTTGTTGAGAGTTGTGGATGCCCCCCAAGCCAGAACCGGAGAGGGGCGAAAGGCTCTGGCCCATGCCGGGTACGTCCTTGTGGTAGGGGGTGTAGAGGTTATTCATGGACGCTAGACCCCGCTCGTCCCGCATGAGAGTGAAGCTACCGCTCACATTGCCGGCTATCCGCTGGTGGTGGTGAGGATGGTGGTGGTGGTGGTGGTGGTGATGGTGATGTGGGAACTTGTCCGAGACGGTCGAGATGGGAGGTAGAGGCTGCAAAGGGGTTAACGTGGTATAAGTGCTGGTCATGCTCATACCTGGAGGGGTCTCGCACGCCATGGTCATGGTGGGGTGCAGGGGCCCCGCCAGGGCGTGTTCGGGAGGTCGGTGGTGGTGATGGTAGTCCCCGCCACTGTCCAGTATGGACGCCATGCCCATGGAGCGGGGGTGAGCGGGCAAGTGGCTGCTGCGATGGGCTACGGTGCTGCGGTGGTGGGGGCTGCTGCTCATCAGGTCGGCTGTGGCAGGCATCGGCTCATGGCTCACCCCGTGAAGATCGCCAATCGCCTCCATCGTCAGCTGCGCGTTCATTGTGATTCGTGCTACCCGGCGGACAAAACATCTATCTGGCCGGGCAGTGGGAACGGTGTAGGAAGTCTTCACATCTGGTAGATGCGGGTTGTTTCGCTGTGTTTGTCTCTTTCTCGTCCCCACCTCCCTTTCTCGTTCTTTGCTTTCTTTCTTAAAAATTAATTTAAAAATGTTTGAGCTGCTTTGGAAACACTATCCCTCCATCCCCTGTTTCCTTCTCTCTCCCCTTTCCTCTTTATAATTATAAGGCCCCCGGTTCCTTTAAAATTGCCCCCGCAGCAGCCGTGGTTGGTGTCTGGCTGCGTCCCTCGCCATCTCTAGCCATGTCTCTTTTACTGTTTCAGAGTCTCTGGCCACTGCTCCCGGGCTGCTATCCGAGGAAGGCTCGCATGCGCACTGGCACAGCCCCCACTCCCCCACCCCCATTCTGGGCCCGGTCAGTGACGTCCCCATACATATTAAGGAAGGGGCCAGGCGCCTTCCTATCGGAGTCCGACAGGGGAGTCGCGAGCACATGCAAAAAAGCGAGGAGTGAAAGCGTGAGAGGAGCCTGGAGCTGCAGCTGCAGCTGGAGATGCGCGTCCTGCTCTGTTTTTTTCGATGGGCTCAGGCACGCAGTCTGGCTTTAAAGGATTTCTCCTCCCAGCTCCTGGAAGGGGAGGCCGGACCAGGCCGCCAACCTTTGTGCTCCGCTGCTGGGGCCAAGGGGCCGCGTCATTCCCTCCCCCTCTTATCACTGCAGCCTCCGGGCCTTAGGCTGTAAGGGAGGAGGGGGCTGGGCTGTCAAAGGACGGAGGGGTGGTGATGGGGGGGTATTGGTGGTGGTTGGTAGTGGTAGTGCTGGTGCTGGTGCTGGTGCTGGTGATAGTGGCGGTGGAGTGGAGCAGTGTAGAGGGCACATAGGAGAACTGATCCTAAAGTCTTCCAGATTTTTTTCTTGACCCTGGGTTGGGGTGAGGTGCGGTGTGGAAGGCAGGGACGGAAGTGAGCTGGTGGTTTCAGCTTCCCCTTACCTTTAACTAGGACTTCTGGCAATCCCCTTTTTCTCTGGCAACCCTCTTTTTCTCTCCCATCCCACCCCCATCTCAATCCTAGGAGGGAAGGGTGAAAGGGAAGTGGGACAAAGTTTTCCTGGCGATGGCCCTGATGGGACAGTGCCAGGATTAGTTTGAGGGTCGGTTGTACCCGGAGCGCCCGGCCCTGGGGGCGGGGCTCAGGTGGCTGGGGTCAGGGGTGGGGGTGAGGGGGTCTTTTTACGAACCTAGTTCTTCCCAATTGTCTTGTTTCTTCCTTTCTCAGTAATTAACACAACTGTCAGCCTGGTGTCTCCTTCATTTCCAAAGACTTCGCATTTTCGGGGGGGTGGGAGTGGGGTAGGGTGGGCTGGGGTGGGGAGGGTGTTGGTTTCCCGGCGAATTTTCATTTTAACTTCCGGGTCCTGGAGAGGCAACCGAGCCCTCAGCTGCCCGGGCGGAGGGCCCAGTTAGTCCCCCTGGCCATTGTCCCGTTTCCCCTGCCAGCTGGGCTAGCCTTCGTCCTCACAAAGGGGACACTGCGCAGAGCTCAAGGACAGAAGAGGAAGGGGGGCAGTGGGGGCATCATACCGGGTGCCAACCAGTCTTCACTTCAAAGCACCTACTATTTTGACTGACCCGGTTCGGACTCCAACCCAGACGTTGCCCATTCCCAACGGGAAAAGTACTTCGATTTACTAAAAGGAGTTTCAGGGAGTGAAAATTTGAAAAAAGATTCCAGCTCTTCCCCTTCACACTTTCCCCGAAATCCAGTTCTTTTAAGGAACCAGATCCCCGTGGGAATATGACATCTCAGACTCGCCTTTGCTCCCTTCCTCCAGGACAACCTCAATTCCACGATGGAGATAGACCTAGGCTTTAATTGGGGTGGGGGTGTGGGGAGGCTCTATAAGGGGGCGGCAGTAAAGTGAAGAACTGGCCCGGGTGCCGGGAGCACGCCAGTCCACCACATGCCGAAGTTTTCTTTCGTTTACAAAAGGGTGGGGGTCACAAAACAAAAGACAGAGTTGTGTCCGATTTAGGTGCTTTTATCCCTTGGAGAATGGACAGATGCGCTCATTGTCTGCCTGTGAACTATAAAGGCCTTGCCAGGGACGCAAGGCACCCCCCATTAGTGAGGAGGCAGCCTGGGTGGAAATTAAATGGCGCTCAGATTCAGAATACCTATATCCCAAGTGTGGGAACACGTGCCTGCGAGGTAAATCCTCCTCTCCTTTACTGTATTTCTTGTTCCTTTCTGGGCTACTTATATTGACCTAAGACAGGTGACACCTTATATTTAAAACGGAGGATCCATCTGAAATCACTGCCAGAAAAAGCACGAAAAGCAGAGTAGAATACATGGAGACTAGAACCCAGGAAAGATCACATCCTCCCCCCCTTCCCCCAGTTGTAGGTGTTCCCTCCAAATGCCAGGGGAAGGGTTCTGGCAAGCCGTGTGGGAGATGGGATGTGGGAAAGGGTCAGCTTAATAGTACTAGAAAGATGGTTTTGGTTGCATAGATAGACTTTTTCCCCCCTAGAGACCACCACCAGAATTCGGTAAACTTGAATGAAAACAGAAGGCAGCCTAGGAGGTAGTGGGCCTCTCTTTGTTCCAAACTCAAGCAGCAAAGTTTGTGATCTTCAGTTAGGGACAGTTAAATCTTCCACCACTGGAACTGACCTGGCTTCACCATTCTGATTGATTTAATAGAATCAAAGAGTTAATAGGATTTCTGAGCTAGAATCTCAGAGGATACCCAATCTCATCCACATAATGTGATCCCGGCCCTTCTTGAAATAGAAGAGTTTAGTGACAAATGATAATCTAAAATCCAAATGATACAGTGACAAAAAAACAATCCTGCCATATTACTGGAAAAAAATGACTGCTGATAGGTACCACACTTAATGTCTTCGAAGCATTTCCCCTTACAATGTTATCATTGTTGGGAAAAATGGAAAGGTGCAAATTTAAGTTTCTTGAATTGCTCCCATGAAATCATTGCAGTAACCACTCTGCTGCACACAAACTGAATTGTGGGTGAAAAGATCGCTGTGGAATATTGCATTCTGAAAATTACTAGACTTCTCCTATGTGTTTTCCTCATCTCATTATGAGAAGAGGGATTTCTAAAGGCTGATGTTGCAGTCATATGTCTTGGAAACTATCACTTCTTCCTCCCCCCCCCCCCATTCTCTCCAAAAGATTGACTTGCCCCCATGTTAAATTATTTCTCAAAAGGTAACAAGAAAAAAAATAAAAGGCAAATACTGGTAAGCGAATAAATTGTTCATAGTTTTCTTTATGTGCAGTTAAGAAAGTTTTGACCCTGAAACACTCATGTAAGGCCCCCAACTAGGTTAGTGTGAAAGAGTATGATTGAAACCCATTCCCAATAGCTTTATGTATGGGACTATGGTTAAGTGTGTATTTTTAAGGAGGTTGTCCAAATAGAACTATTGGACACGTCCTATGTTTGACTTAACTCGATTTGGTTTCTCTATACCATGCTGCATTTTTGAAGGGGTGCCTTGTAGATTTAGGACTAGTTTCATTTTTGAAGTTTTGGTCACATTTTATTCAAATATTTCCTTTAATCACTGACATCCCATAAATAGAGGAGAATGATTCCGCCAAGGCCTTAAAAAACA
This sequence comes from Pseudochirops cupreus, assembly GCA_028627135.1. Taxonomy (NCBI): domain Eukaryota; kingdom Metazoa; phylum Chordata; class Mammalia; order Diprotodontia; family Pseudocheiridae; genus Pseudochirops; species Pseudochirops cupreus. The sequence goes on from CM053582.1 coordinate 446,137,178, forward strand.
CCACCTGCTCTGAATTTTGAGGAAAAACTATCATTAATATTTCTGATGGGCAAGGAGAAGGGCCTCCCATTCTTCCTTAAAGTGAGCAGGAAAGAAACAGTAGGACAGGAAAATAATTTATATATTGTCTGGTTAAGCAATGTGCGACAGCACATTGTGGCATAGAGTTCGGGAATGGTGTTCTATAGTCCTGGGTGCAGATTCTGACTACCACTTACTACCCATGTGACCTTGGGCAAATCAATTACCCTTTCTGAACTTCAGTTTCCTCACTTCTAAGTGAAGGATGTTGGACTTCATAACTTCTAAGCTCCTTAACAGCTCTAAACATGTTTCTTTGAGAGTTTGACACCCTTTGGCCCCTAAAATTATCTGCTTGTCATACTTTTTGGAATTCTTCTAGGGAAGAGGCCTCAAAAGTATTTCTCATTCTAGAAACCACTACTCTTTCCAATCACCAGTTTCAATTACTCTGATGCAAAATTTCTGTAATGAACACCAATTTTGTAAATTTGTGTGACTAGGAGTATTATTGTTGAGTATCCTGAGGTTGGATAAGACTTCCAGGGCTCGGAATTCACAAAATCTTTCTGTTAACTGTTAACAAAATCTTTCAGAAAAGGCAGCCAACTCAAAAGGAAGAGTCTTGGTCTGAGTCCTAGTTCCAACTCAGTTTCTAATCAGTTATATAGCTTTGAGCAAGTCACTAGGCCTTCGGTCTCTGTCAGCAAAATGAAGATAATAAATCTACATTAAAAGGTTGTTTTTAAGGATCAAATGAGATAATGAGTATGAGACAAAACACTATGAAAATATAAGGTATTATTAAAAAGAAAGTTCCTTTTCATAACCAAAAATGATTAAAGGAAAAAAAATTTGTAATAATGTTTTCCTCCTTATCTCCACATTTAAAAACATGTTCATAAAATGAAAAGAAAAATGAATTCTGGTGACTGAGTTCTTGATGCTAGCAACATTTTATATTTCAAACCAATAAGTACAAGTTCTTTATTTATATTTAGCAAATGTTAGAAAATGATTTTCCTGGGGAATGTATACAAGCCACACTGTTCATACCAGATCACAGAAGTGATGAATATTGATTGTGAACTTGATATTCCTGAAACCTGGATAGAAAAAAAGAAAAATATGAAGGAGTTAATAGCTGATAAAAAGACTGACATTTCATTAAATAATATCTGCCCAGTGCCTCTCTCAGAGAATTACCAATTTTTTTCCATAGAAGGAAAGAACAAGATTAGTGTTATCTTTATAAGTAAGAGGGATTAAAAAAAATTTTGAATGCCAAATTTCAGAACAATTCAGAAGAACTATTGTCACGTACTCCCAATGTATGTTTCTTTAATATTCATATAAATGTATGAAAAGCATAATTCTTAAAAAAGAAACTTCTAGAGTTTAAAGACAAGCTAGGCAGACTTTGAAAGCATTCATTCATCCAAACAAACAAACAGAGAGACAAACAAATATGTATTACCAAGAGTCCACTAGTGAAAAGAGCCCTGTGCTAAGGACTTTGATGGCAGTTGTGGTAAAAACCAAATTTAGATAAGATATATTCTTGCCTTCATGGAGCTTACAATCTAGTAGGGAAATCATACATTAACACCATTACATAGTGAGCACAGTGGAGAGGTACAACAAAGTTTTGTATTAGGTCTGAGAATAAAGGTCATAACCTAATTGGAGGTGGGGATCAGAGAAGAGTTTATTAAGGAGATAGCATTTGAGATGGGTTTTAAAGCATAGGCAGAAATACAACAGCAGAAAGTAAGAAATTCTAATCATATGGAACAGCATGAACAGAGGCAGGAGAGAAAATAGCATGAAACAGGAGAATGAAATTCTGGGGAGCGAGTAGTCCATTTTTCAGCACAGAATGTGAGCTGGGGAGTAATAACAGATAATGGAAAGGTAGGGTGGTGTCAGATAGTGGAGAGACTTGAATGTCAAGCAGAAGCTTATGAATATTACTCAGTAGGTAATATGGACTCTTTTTGAACAGAGGAATGATATGATCAGTTCGGTAACAAAGGAGATTAGCCTGGCAGAGATATGGAGGATGAATTGGAGATAGAAGAGAGTGGAGGCAGGGAAATGTGTTATGAGGCTGCTGTTATAGCCCAGTCAAAATTGAAGATTCTTGATAAGGTAGTGGCTATGCAAATAGAAATGAAAATTCTAAGTTAGAGGCTTTGGGAAGGAGGGATTAATAGGGCTTGATAGCCAGTTGAATGTAAGAGTCTGGAAAGAAAGTAAAATACAACATTAAGGTTTCAAGCATGGAAGACTAGGTGAATGGTGATGCCACATATAGAAGTATAGATATCAAAAGGAGAGGAATACTTAGAGGAACAGAAAATAAACTTATTCTGAGGATCAGAACTGAAAAGATAGCATATTGGTTCTTGGATTCAGAATGGAGTGTGAGGATGAAAACCTTAAGATGAAGCCCACTTCTTTGTGTTCTCTAAAATGCCTAGCAGGGACTGCAGGGACTTAGGGTGGGCAAGATATACTGCTGCCTCGGTACAGCATTTATTCAACAAGAATTGGTTATCAGGGGATGGAAATTTTGATGCTTTTTAATATTACTTTTGAAGTAATCAATGATTTTGCAGCCACTAAGGTAAGAAAAGTTACATTGTAATCACCATTAAACATGCAATTGGGCTCATATATTGGGAACAAAGATTTTATTATGCCATTGCTCTTTCTCCAAAGAGAAATTATTCTTTTAAAAGGTAAAATTGTTTTTCACACTTTAGTAGGAGTTGGGGGTATATTTGTGAGGGGTAAAAGAAAAGGGTTCAAGAAAAGGTCAAGTATTCAAATTTTCTAATCTTGCTAATTCTATCCTTGGGAATTAAGTACACCAGTAAAACTGGGTGGTGGTGCTGTGTTGTGATGTGTGTGTGTGAAGATTTATGGTGACCTCAAAGCTTGATACCAGCATCTCTGGATCTTTTTTCACTTAGAGTTCTTCTCATTTGAAATTTTTGCAATTCTGTTTACTTTAGATGTTCAGAATTTTGTGTGTGTGTGTGTATGCTGGAAAGAGAATAAAGAAATTTATAGGGGGAGAGAAAAAAAATTCTGATGATTTGCTAGAGTAAAAATATTCCCTAAAACCAGTCCAAAAATACTTCTTTCCACTTCTTGGAAGTGAGAAGCACTGTTGTTCCATACTTCTAATAGAAAAGAGAAGCAATAGAAACCAATTAATCCAGGATGGCAGGTTTTCAGTTGATTTTTCCCCCTTTTTCTTTTGTCTTCCATTTTGCTTAGCATATAAGACCTTTTTTTGCTTTTCAACTCATCAACTTTTCTCCTTCTCTTTCAACTTATACATATTCCTATTAGTTTTCTCTTTCTTTTCCTTCTCTTTTTTCTTTCTTCCTTCCTCTGTCCCCCCCTTACCAATTTATCTTTCTTTCTTTTTCCTCCCATCCTTCCTTCTGAAAACAACAGTTATGGGAATATATTATAGTAAAATTCTCTTACTTCCATTTATGTTCTTAAGTTCCTTCTCTCATTTTCAGGTGGTAAGAGAGGAGATATTAAGTCATACAATCTTGGGTTTAAGAAAACAGGCCAAATACCCTCTTTAAAATTCTTTTTTCACTTCTTGATTTGGGTCAAGAAAGCCATTCTGCTAGGGAACCAGTTTGAAAGAGTTGTTCCCCAACCGTGATCATTTTGGAGGGTCTCTCTCCAGGGGCAAAGAAAAAGTCTGGCCATGTTGTTCAGATTGGGGTGGTTTAAGGTTATCATGGGATATCTTGTTCTGTGTTCTGATACTTAAAGCTCTCAGATTTCAAGACAAATGAAGATTTACCTATTGCACTTCCAGGTGAAACTACTCTTGACGGTTGATGGGCTTAGATAGGTTCAAGGTTTAGAAGCAAACACTAGCAAGGATCTGGCTGAGTGGCTGACAGTCTTGATGTTGCTGAGGGCAAAATGAAATTCTAGGGTGCCTCTCTCATGAAAGTGCAATAAGTATGAGGAGGAGAAAGGTGCCTGGAGCTCTGTTGTCTTCAACCCTAGAGGCAACACTATGTTTTCCAATATTTCTTTTCTTCTGGGTTATATTTTAGAACCAAATTGTGAAGTAATACAGAGCTAGTGGGAGGAAGTCTTTGAAGCCTATTTAATTAAGAAAAAGAAAGGAAAAAATAATGGAGGGAAGGAAGGAAGAAGAAAGGAAATAAGGAAGGAAGAAAGGAAGGAAGGAAGGAAGGAAGGAAGGAAGGAAGGAAAACTGCATTCTAGGGCTTCCCTCAGTATCTACAATTTGACTTCAAGGTGCCCTCCAGATGTAAGGGTCTGAGGAAGTCAGAAGCAGAGCGCCGGGTTTCTACTAGGGCTGCGGCTTGATTTCTGTGCATGTGTCAATGGGAAGATGGGTGCTGAGCCATAGTTAGCAATCTGTATATTGGAAGAAGGGGAACCTTTGCCTGTCCTGTTAGCTAGAACAGAGTTGATGAAATGTAATCCATATAGTCTCGCTCACTCCACTCTGGTTTCTCTCCAACTCGCGACCCCTTTCAAGACTAGCCTTCTGATAAACTTCTATTTAGGTGGACAATTTCGAGGATCCCTGGATGGGACCAGATCTTAGAGGAAATTTATCCTGGCAGAAATCCCTACCGGCGAGGAACCTGTAGTAGAGGAAGAATTAAAAGGTGTGATGGGTAGAGGAAGTAGGAAGCTGTTCACATTTTTTTCCAAAGTGTGGGCTACCTCCCAGATAGACCCACAGGGTTCTGGGACGTCAGAAATTGGGGCTCCGCAGCTGTAGTAAATGCTCCAGTAATCAGCTTCACGTAGAGAGAGTTTCCAGGCGCCCCATTCAAGAAGCTTCCTGTGTTTAAAAAGCTTGTCTCTTTCTCCCGGGTGGGCGTTTATTCCCTTCTGTGATCATCTCCAGCGGCTTCACTTGGTAACAGAGGGAAAGCTTTGGAGAAGCTGCACTAGGGAGGGAAAAACTCTTTAAACAAATCATTTAGGTGTCTAATCAATTAGTGTTTGTGTAGTCAAGTGCCATAGATTTAACAGAATAATCGTTAACCGCCCTTGTCTTTATTTGACCCGCAGACACCTAGATTTAAAAATGAAACTTTTGTGTTTTGCAACTACCTATCATCTTTCTCCATTCCCTCTTCTCTTTTCCCTTTCTCCTTTTCCCACTTCCTTGCATTCTCCCCCATCTTTTTCCTCCTCCCCCATTTTCGTTTCCGTCCTTCCTACTGTTCTTTGTCTCCCCCCTTCCTCCCTCTTCTTACCTTTCTTTTTTTATTCTACTCCTCCCATCCCTTCTATGCTCTTTACCCAGTCTGTGGGACTCCCTGGCGCCTGCTTCCCCAGAAAGCGTATATCCAATACTATTTTAAACTACACCCTGCGGGGCCTAGAGTGGCTTCTGCGGCAAGCAGCATTTCAGCATTACCAGCTCAAGAATCAGGTGGCCAGTGTACTGTGGGGAGCCCACCTAGGATCTGACCCTTGTTGAGAGAGGTCCATGCAGAGGGATAAAAACTGCACAGGAATGCACCTTTTCACTTGTGCCTAGAGCAATCAGCTACATTCTTACATAAGAAAGACTTTTTATTACTTTCATGCAGGAAAACTGATGTCCATAAATCTCTTTCAGAGCTAGATCTATGGATTGCATTTACATATATGATATTTCTAGTCCTGTAAGGGGATAGGCATGCAATTTGATCTCATTTGTTCAAATAGACTGACCAAACTCTACTATCTCTCCCCTCCCCCCCCAGCAATCCATGTAGTAAATAGATAACTGCGATATGATGTCTTCAGATAGATCACAAAATACCTACAGGTATGCAGTAGACATTGGTAGACCTAGTTCATGCCTTCCTACTAAGAGAAAGAAAAATAATATGAAGAGAAGTACTTGATTTCTTTCTCCTGGTCTCCCATATGCAAGACTTCCCTTGAGCTATATACAAGGTTTCCTTTCACCTCACATTCAAGACTGAGGATGTGACTAAGCAGATCCTTGTGGAAGACTTGTACTCTGTGATTACCCTCTTTATTTCAGCTCTCTATTTCTGGAATTCTTAGCTTTCTGGTGAAGAAAGCAGTTGGATTTCCAAGCCCTGGTTAGTCATTAAGTCTTTTAGGTGGATGAAAGGTAGTGAGCTCAGTGCCTTTGGAGCAACTCAAATGGAATAGGGAATGGGGAGGGTGGACCTAGGAAATCCTGGACATTATTAATATAGTAATTATTATATTATATATAAATTAATATAGCAATTATTAATATAACAATTATTAATTAATAATAATTAATAATCCTGGAGATTATTAATATGAATCTGTGCTTAGGTAATGGGTGATGGGATAGGGTAGGGAAAAAATGAAAGGTATGGTGAAGGCCTCCAGGCATCACTATTCTGGACCTCATAGCCCTGATCCCTGGATTTCTGGGGTCTTGAAACTCCAATCCAGGATCAGTATGACTAGATACCTGTAGGAATCTCAGGAAAACATGCCAAGGTGGAAATGGGAAGGAAGAAAGTGGAGCTATTCTCTCTGAGTAATAGTGAGAAGGAGCAAACTTCAAGAGAGTACACTGATTTACAGACGGATTCCCCTCCTCGATAATCCTGCTTGCAACTTGTTTTGTAACTTTAGGGAATACCATGGCAACAGTGATGGTGAGAACAGCAATAATAATCTGCATAATGATCTCTCAAAGTAGAATAGCCACACTTTGGGCAGCAAGTAGCTTTGGACAATTTGTTGGCTAAGTGCTTAGCTCTCTTTCTATGAGAGGCACCTAGCTAAGAAGGAATGTCAGCCCCGCCACAACTATCCTGTCATCACCATCATTCTCAACGTAGTCTGATTCTACACCTGAGCCTCTGATCTTAGAGAATTTGGGCTTTCTTTACTGTGCTCCCATCTGTTCCAAAAAGCCTTCTTAGGGCCAATTGTCATCTAACTGAGAAAGGTCTCCTTCAACAAGAGGACTATAATGTACTTGACTAGTGCCAGTAAATTTATGTTAAACATACATTAATCTAAGAAACAACAACAAAAAATCAATATTGCTAACAATATCTAATCAAAGAAAGAAAAACGCAAACATCATGTTTTTAGTCTTTCTCACCATTTTTATTTGGCTATTTCATTCTCTTTGACCTTTCTCTCTTCTTCAGCCCCGATGCTAGCCCCTTGACCTCAGGGGTCTTTTCCTACAAGGGAGCTTTTCCCTTAGCCCAGCTTGGGAGATCACAAGAGTTTTTCCATCCTCTCAGAAAGAACTGAATTTCCTGAGACCAAGCTTTCTTTGTAGGATTCTCCTTCAGTGTCTCCAAGTCTAAGCTTTATTCCTTGCAAAACTGTGGGGATCTTTTCTTAGGGAGAACAAGGTTACTGGAAGGACTCCTGATTGTCAGTAAATTCTGGTCCCTCACTACATTCTTCCCTAACAAAACGCAGTTCTGTCCGAGGATAAGAGCTCTGCCCCAATGAGATGGGGAGCCCTATATCTAGGTCCAGTCTCTCCCTCCCTTTGCTTCTCAGCTTCATATAGAAACAGAGCTGGAAACCAGTTAGGGTTTCTTATGGAGAGTTGATCCCCCACCCCCTATATTGGTGTTTTCCACCTGGAAGGAACAAACGGGAGGGGTTAGGTAATGAAGGAACTTAGGAGGTTTGCAAAACACTGTAAATAATTTAGTATTGTATTTCAAGAAAAAAATAGCTTTCTTAAATCATCCCCACGATATAAATTGCAGACTTACAGTATGGTCCTGGCAAGTCTAAATTTTTAAAGGAGCAATATTCAAAGAGACATAGATGTCTGTATTAATTATTTATTCGCCGGTGCCTTCCTTCATTTCTAACTTATTATTAATTAGGCGCCTCTAGTCTTTCGCAGAGAGCTCCACAGAGCCAGTTGCAGCTTTAAATATGAATTAAAAGCAAATCCAAGCTACTGTAATGCGAAAATTATTCCGTGTCTTGCACGGCAGAGATGAATAGCTATGTGGATCAATACTGCGAAACTATGCTCCAAACGACAGGGTTATTGATAGCTTATATTAATGATGTTAATGATGGAAAGAGGAAAACAACAACCGAGTCGACTTAGAAACTTTTTATCTGCTGAAACCCCGCAATAAAGTGGGAAGGGGCAGGAATTAAGGGGCTTAAGTGTAATAAGAAAATTATTTATGAAACCGGATAAATTACTTCAGAGTCTGATGCTTTTGAACTTTACGCTCTCGGCTCCTCCCTGATCAGCCTTCAGCTAGGGAGACCACTAAAATCTCAGCCCACAGGGACCTAGGGGTATGTGTTTGAGCCGGAAGGAGGTAGGCGCCCAGTTGAAAAGTAGAAAGGAACGGCCAGCGTAGAGTTTGGACTCGGGGCATCCCCTTTCTGATTGAGGCTCAAGCAGAAGCGGCTCAGATGGGGAGCTTTCTCTCGGCGCCGAATTTCAATCCCTTCATTTTAAAAGAGGGCTAATCATGTGGGGCCATGGAGAGAGTTAGCAGAGCTAGCTCCAGAGGAGTCCTGCCCAGGGTCAAGGCCTAAGAGCCACTCTGAAAGCCCGTGGCTAGGTTTAAATCTGTGAGCTGCCTGGGGAATGAAATAGAACCTAGCAGATGGAAGGGGACCTAAGAGAGGAGCAGAGAGACACCTCGTTAGTGCCCACGACTTCCTACTAAGGCGGCAGTTTGTCTATTGCAGCACTTTACTCTGTCCTGGGCTCCGGACTCTGAACTGTCTTACTCTCTCGGAGAGAGTAGTTTTGTGTACTATCACGTATTTAGAACCAGATCAAAGAAAGCCCCCTTCCAGCCCCCGGCTCCGCCTAACTTCCTCGATGCCTTTCGAGTTCTTGCTACCTGCAGAGCCCGAGAGTTGTGGGGGGGGGAGGGGGATGGATAGAGTTGGACAAACAGATAAAAAAATCCGTTGTAAAAAAGCGAGAAAAATTGAGAGGTAACCTCCGTAGGGCTCATCCACCGTGCTCACCTACATCCCTCACAGGAAGTCAATGTCAAGGACCCAGGCTAAACTGGGGCCTTGGCAATTCGGAACCGACTTTCCCAGCCTGAAAAACCTTTTTTGGTTTCCTCTCTACGTGCCTTGGCTCCTTCCTCTGAGCAAGGTTAGGCCATTTCATCATGGTCCAGGACTGTCTTCTCTTTCTCTCAACCAGAGACATCCTCTCTCCCTGTATGGAGTTTGCCTAAAAGCACACTCTCTCCCTTTGCCCTCTGCTCTCGAAGACTGCCCCCAAATATTGAGCTAATATCCTCCCGGAAGTCTTCGGGCTGCTAAGCAGGCGGCCCGGGGAGGGAAAAGTTAAATAAGGATCCTAGAGGAGCATCAGGAAAGGTCAGACACAGGGGGTCCAGCGGCCCCTGAGCTCCCTTCACCACTTGCGTTCTAGTTCTCCATATCATTGCCCAATCCCCTCCCCAAGCCGTGCCTCGGACCCCAGTGGCCTCGCGTCCTAGGGTCTCAGCGTACACCCTGGACCTTAGGGTTCTTCTCTTAGATGGATATGAATGTATTTGCCAACTTTGGGAAATTGGTTCACTATTTCTTTCCTCCCATCTTCCATCAAGCAATGTGGATTTGGGAAGAAATGTCACTCTCATCCTCTCTCCTCTCATACACCCAAACAGAACAATCGAAAAACAAACAAAAGCCGAATATCCCCCGACCTCGAAAACAAAACAAAACCAAAAACCAAAAACCAACCAAACAACAAAAACCCCTTGCAGCACCAAGCAATGGACGGCCTTGGCAGTCGAGGTAGTTGAATTGATGGATACAGCTGGTCAACATTTGACTTCAGAACATTTCAGTCACGCAGATGAGTTTAATTCTACTCTCTCACCCTTTAAAATTCATGAAAAAGTTTTATTTTGTTTCATTTCTTTTAAAACCTATTCGAACAAACAAGAGTTCTTTCTCTGCTTGTTTGGTTTGTTATACTGCAGTGTGTGCGTGTGTGTGTGTGTGTGTGTGTGTGTGTGTGTGTGTGTGTGGGCGCGCGCGCGCGCGTGTGTATGAGTGTGATAGGAAGCCTTCGAGATTTCAAAAAGATCTTTTTGAGATCCCCAAAACCCCAACATTCTTTATGAAGGAGGAGAGCACTCGGGGTAGCGTGGGGAGCTACGTCCCTCCGTTGTGAGGTTCTTGGGAGGCCTTGTAGGCTGTCCAAATTCAATGCTGACTTGTTAACTCTGCTTTCAGCGTTCTTGAATTTCTGCCTCAAGTGGAAGATCTGGCACATTTGCTCCAGAGCTTTATTAGGGGCGGGAGAATTCTACCTTCCAAAGCAGTCTTCTATTGCTTTGTTCTGCAATCCCCAAACACTGGACCACATCGTGGGTTTTTAATCTCTGACTATATAAAGAGGATTGTTTGTTTTTTAAACAAAAGAACTGCCCTTCGCTATAGTAGGTTTTAGCACCAGCCACTTCAGAACCAAAGAATTATGGAATTACCCAATGGGCATACTGAAGTGGTTGTCCATCCACAGACACACACTTCCACGAACAACCTGCTCCTTCGAAAAAGCAGATTGCTCTCCTGGCAATCATTCACCTTGGTTGTCCACACCGATCAAGTAAATGTTTCTGATAATTGTTCAGCTCCCGGCTTCATTTTGTCAATATAGACAAAGCACCAATGCTACCTAATCTTCGTGAAAAGGGCTCTTACTGGCCAAAGTAAACACAACAGACACTGCAAAAATCACTTGATTCTAGGAAAAAAAATCAATATCGAAATTAGATTTATTGTCTGCTTATATGATTTAAAATGACAAAGTGTTGTCTTTTATTTTCATAAAAAGAAAGAAGACTGGAAAAAAATAATTTAATAAAGAACTCGGCTCGTTTCATTTGCTTGGAAAAACCAGTGGGCCAAGGAGGGGCAGTTAGAAAAACACTCTGTATATGGGTCGTCTGTCTCCTTGGCGTTCATTTTGTTCGAAACAACGGTGAGTGCAAAAGTTTGTAAAACTCCAAAAGTTGGCAGCAGGTATAGAGAGTGTCCAAACTCCTCCTTTGTTGTGGGACTTATTTTTGAAGAAATCCTGCCTGGTGAGTATTTCTATCATCCCTCCCCATTTTAATAGCTAATATGATTGCCCTGGGTTTTCAAAAGTTTGCTAGCCCTTGCAGCCTTCCGTTGTGAGGAAACACTGATCTGGAAAGCCTCGGATTCCTATGGTTATAGTCCCCAAGTCCTGGCCTCTATCTCCATGGCAGGAAAGATCCTATGAGACGGTTTTCAATAGCCCTACACCCTAAACTGTAAAATCCTCACCTGAAATTCAAGCAGACTCTCCTTAAACTACCAAGGATTCTGTTCCCTGCATACACATGTCCCTTCCTCCAAAGGTTTCATGAAGCTCTTTTGGCTCTGATGTGAAAACATTGACCAGGAACAAAGGTCTGACTAGTAGAAGACAGAAGGGTTTGCTTATTTTAGGTTGGATCCAAGAAACCGTGGTTAATTTCACAAATAGCTTCCATGGATATATTTAATCTGTATTCTATAGGTGCTCACATCAGTAAGTGAATTTGCATGAATGATTACAATAAATATAACTACACCTGTCAGTAGCTTCTATAGTATATCAATGATCCCTTTCCTAAAGATATATTTCTGCCTCGAATCTGAAAACACCAAAGAGGAAGTATGGCATAGTGGATAGAGGACCATCTCTTTAGTCAGGAAGACTAGTTGGGTGATTATGAACAAGTCAGGTAACTTCTCAATGTGCCAGGCAATCCTCTCCAGGATTATAAACCAAAGATGTTACCCATTTTATTAAGTGAAGAGCATTCCCATGCTGATGAAATCACAAGTTTGGACCAAAAGAAAATACACAAAGACCCACACATTCTAACTCCAACAACTTTTGCCATAAGTTCTCTGAGTTTGGTAGATCACAGTGCCCACAAGGTTAAATTTTCCTATCCAATGATCAGTTTTATACAGATTCACAGATTAGCTTTGCTCTGTGGCCACAATGGGCACCCCTACCTGGGTAACATTATGGCAAATGCATGGCACTGGTCATGAGAGAGCCTGTACAAGAGATAGTGTGGCTGGCTCACTGAAGATCTATTATCACCATAAGTGGCAGAACAACATGAAAATTAAGGGATCATGGATCACCTCTATCATTTGTAAAAACAAAGACATGGAGTCCCCAGGGGGCCCCCAACCTCCTGGGAATGTATGACAAGGGAGGGGTTGTGTGAAAATGCCACCATCACATTAATAAGAAAAGAACAAAGCAAAACGAACAATAAAGTCATGTATTTGGTTTACCAAGAAGCAGAAGTAGCTTTACGGGTTGGGGAATGTTAAAATAAACAAAGGAACAACAGCAACAGAAAACCAAAAAACCTAATACAGTTCCCCAAAGTGAAGGAGGACTTTGGCGCCCCCTGGGGGGCAGCTCATTGATACTCCCTGCCTGGTTCCGTTTGCCCTTTAAAATCTCCCATGGAACGTAAGCCCTTCTTCCTAGTTATGTTTTAAGTAATGATCAAGTTGCATTCTCAATCTGTGCTAAATGTTAGCGGGACTTAGCAGAACTCTTTCTCCACGTTTGGTCCCCCATAGGGCATCTCAGCAAATTTTGGAGAGCAGACGCTTTACAGTAGAGAATCTTCGGAGGGGAGGAAAGGAGACTTTTTATAGCCTGGGGAAATAGTTTGTGGGAGTTGACTGCTAAGGGCCTGGGAAAGGGAGGCACAACGGGGAATGTGGGTTAGTTCTTTTCCCACTCACTGCCAAGAGTCAAGGGCAACTGTTTCATCCATTCTATACTTCTCCCTTGAACCGGTCGTATATAGCACAGCAGCTCTCTTGGGGGGACAAGACAGGCACCGCCCCGAGCTCCCTTCCTCAGGGTGATTTACTTCGTCTCTTTCTCCCAGTTTCTCTGCTTGGCTTTCTGATTCTCTCACAAAGTGCTGGGCCAGCTCCAGAGCAGAGAATGGGTTAAAGTTCACGTTGCCTGTAGGGCAGTGGATTCTTTTCTGGCATAGTTGGCCCAGTTGCTGAATAGTCCTGCAAATAGAAAGCTACGGTATTTTTCGTGGCTGCCCAGTTTGAACCTCAGAACCTTTACCGCTAAAATAAAAAAAGAAACCCAACCAAATGTGTAGGAACTTCTCTTCTTCCTACTCTGTTACCTGGCTTCGCAGAAATAATAATAATAGACTTTTAGAACTTGAAGGGACCAGACGTTATCTAATCTTACCCTCTCTTTTGACACAGATAAGGAAAATTGGACCCAGAAAGATTTTGTGACTTGTCCAAAGTCTCACAGCTTACTGAGTGTTCAGGGAAAAGAGGCCAGATCTCCTACAACCTTAACCCATTCTGTCTCCTTAGCTGGACTAGGGATCTCAACGTAGGGCAATTTAGACAATTATTAGGGCAATTCATGCAGAACAAACAAAAAACCTCCCCTTCCAAAATCAATTAAATGAATAAAATGTATGAAGAGGTTTGATTGGATTTAATTATTGTAACAAATAAATGTCTTAGGTCTTTCATTATGCTGATGTAGACTTGGCTGTTGTATTATTGTTGGTCAAGAGTAATACGTCATTTCCTTTTTCCCTACTTTGGCTAAGGGACTGAAATCAGGTTTTCTAAAGTAACCTAAGCCAGTGAAACCAAACAAACCCAATTCAAGTGGGCAGGTCTTCTCCAAAGTGGTTGAAACTTTAAAGCCCGATAGGGCAGGCCAACCCATGTAAAAGAGCCAATCTTTATGCACATCCACATGTCTGAATGTAATGAACACAGCACCACCAATTCCTGGAGAGAGATTTCATTTATTTAGTTTTTAGTGGTGTCTAACCTTCATTATCAGTTCTTACCAAGTGCAGAGAAAGCCAGTATTTAGAATTCTCTCTCCGACAAATACAATTGCCAACAGAAATCTCTGTATCAGATGAGTGTTAATTTGCTGTGGCTACGTGTTGGATTGTGAAAGATGTAAGCAGGATCAATAAAAAATGAAAACACTTTTACTTACATCTTGAGTTACGTTTTAAGAAAATTGTAGCCATTCAACAAAACTAAAGCAATATCTACAAGCTCCAAATGCTGTCTGATGCTGTGTAGAAGAAAATCTATCTGCCCACAAAGACCTTCTTTAGCATTCCTGGTTTAACATTTTATCTTAGTGCTGACCTGATATTAAGTTATTAAAAATAAAATCAACTGCCTATTTAAAAAGAACACAATGATTGTGATAATTTAAAGAAAACACTTTTCTTCCTTTTATTACTATTGTTTTCAAATTGGAGTAAGGGTCACTGAAAAAGAAAAATGAAAAGTATTCTTTGTAACTGCAAAATTAAAAAAACCAACCCTGACACATCTTTTCAAACAAGAAATCTCCCTTGCATAAAATGCCTGAGTGGGCAGGTGGGACCTCCCTACACAGGTCCAGAAGCGGTGAACTGAATTCCAAGGAATTGGACCTACATAGACTTCGAATATGCAAAGTTCAGGCCCTAAACTCCCTTTTCCTAGAACAATAAGGTCTCTCTGCGGCCCATCCTTCCCTACCTTCCATCTCCAGTTACCTCCACATTCGTCTCATCTGTTCCGTTCGAGTCCTGTATACCGTATGTCATTTGTATTACATACACATGTACGGGAATCTACTGCCTTTGGATTTGTTTCTTTTCTCTAGTAAGATGTGCAAGTACACAAAACATACATCTGGTACTTTGCAAATTTCCCAAGGACTCACACGAGAATCCTTCCTTCTGGTTTCGTGTGTTTTATTTTTAGACACTAAAACTAAAAAGGAAAAACTAAAAAAAAAAAACAAAAAACAACAAACCTACTTAGAGGGGCGATATGTAAAACAGACACCATAAAACATAGCACAGCAAACCGGTTTCATTGTGCCAAGCTGCTTGAGCAAATAGTCGAAGAATGAGCTACAAATCAAAGTTTTACTGGGTTCCACAGTTTAAATCTCTCTACCTTCCCCCTTCCGCCCATGGAAGCAAACCTATCTATATTTTAACCTTAAAAAAGCAAACACGAAATCAGCTGCCGCATTAATAACATTCGACAACAACTGTTTATAGAGCTCATTGAAGCACCAGAGAAAACGCATATCTGCTTTGTTAGATAATCAGACCCTGAAAATATTAAGGGGCTACAGTTGGTGAGGAAAGAGACTATGCAATCAAAGGAACCGAGGGAATTTAGTCTCCCTAGATCAGCATAAAAGTATGATAACAAATTCGCATATGATAATTTGTGTCCCGAGATTTAATCCCACTCTCTACATTTCTAAAGTGCAGGTGCATCTGTGTAGAGTAGTATTTCTCATGCCAGAATCACACAGTAAAATATACAAGTATGCATTCCCTGCGTATGCGATTGTAGAGCTGCAGGTACGTTACGTACACACTGACTACGCTCGTCCTTCCTGTGCTCAGTTGCTACTTCAAACTCCAAAGCAGAGAAATTGTCAATTGTGCAGGGACAGCGAATAGACTGCCGCTGGGTAGGAGCTCCAATTTAGCTTCCTGAGCTCGTGACGCGGCTGCTGACCTCTGCAGAGCTTTAAACCTTGTTTGCATGTCCACTAAACTCAGCTGGGTGCCAAATGTCACCGCTCCCTTTCACTAGCCCTTCTGATCACCCTCGACTTGAGAGCTCTTCCCCAAGTCTTTTCCCCTCGCATGCTCCTGTTAGATATGCTTACCCCGGTGAGTCGCGGTGCATTAGCGCATTTCATGGCAAGTTGCCTCTTTGACATCCGATCAGGTTCGCATCCTAGGATTGCCCCCTAGGAGGGAGGGAAGAAAATCAATCTGCATAATTTCAAATGAGAAAGAAAAGGGGTGAAATGGGAAAACCTTATTTTATTCTCTTGAAACTCAACCACAACCTGCTTCCCTAAACAGACAGACATATACACACATACAGGCATGCATACTAAGAAAAATTAATAAAGAAGTGGACATGGCACAGGTGATACCTTTTATTGGACTCATTTAAAGAAAAGGGGCAGGTGTGGCCCCGTCTGTGAAGCCTTCTTCTTCAGCCCACCACGGAGCAGGCGAGCCAACGGACTGCGGGACTAGTCCTCCGAGGTCCGCGTCCGCTCAGGGGTGCGAGGTCCAGAAAGGTCGTGAAGTGAAGGGTGGAGGGAGGAACAGGCATCTCCTTCCCCCCATCACCCCCAAATTGTGAGCTGGGTCTAAGCAAAATAAGCAAAAAAACCAAAAATTCCTTCCAGCGCCCTTTGCTCCGTCTTTAAATCCGGGGAAAGATCAATTCTTTTTCTCACACACATTTCCAGCCATAAATAAACAGCTTGCAGCTAAATCTGAAAGAGAAAAGAGAAAGATACGAGGAGGAAAAGAGAGAAAGATGAGAAAAGAGAGAAAAGAAAAAATAATCATGATAATCGGGGGTTATGTCTTCTCTCCTTCGGTGGTAGGATAGCTATCTCTTTTTTGGTCAGCCTAGCCTTGCATTTGAATAGCTGCCTGGACTTGTTAAGGACCTGGGAAAGCTATGAAAAGGAATCACTATGCAAATTGTCCCAGTTACAATCGAAAGGTTCGATCCCGAGTTGCTGGCTAACGGAAGTTGATGTCAGCTATCTGTGCATTAGGGCTGCATTTACCGCCTTTGCTGGGCCTCCTTTCCCCCTCTCGCTTTTCTTTCTTTCTTTTTCTTTTTTTGCTTATGTGTATATTATCCGTCTGTAATTAAAAAAAAAAGAAAAGAAAAAAGATTAAGGTGGTTACGTCCTTGGCGCTATTTTCAGGTGGTCAAAGGTGGAAGGTGGAGGGGAGGGGAATGGGGGACATGGGAAAAGGTGGGGTGCTATATCACCACTGGCGGGGGTAATTCTCCTGCCTCAGGTGTTGGTGCTGCGTCTGAAATCAAACATTTGTAAACGGTTTTTTAGTGCTTTTCAGGACTAGGCATCAGCGGGAGGTGGGAGTGGGGGGTGTCTGCATCTGCCTTCCCGCTTGATCCTACAATGCCGGCTGCAGATCAATACTCTCTCACTGTAATCCCAGTAATTGTAGGGCTTGCAGCTTTTATTTTAAAGACATAGGACACTAGAGCGCTACTTGCACCCGGGGGTCTGAGCCCCTCCCAGAGCTGTGGCAGCCAGCCTCCCTCCCTTCTTCCCGCCCCCGCGAAGATCCGACCCAAAAATTCTGCCGCACTGGGCGGGGGGGGGGGAGGGAGGAGAGGAACGGTGGACTGGATTTTCTGCGTCCTAAAGCCCGGGTCATTTTCACTTCCTAGTGAAATTGGTACATTCAACAGAAGCTCACTGGACTCTATTTGCTTTTGGCCTCTGCTCCCCATTCTCTCCTTCCGGTGCCCTTTGCATTCTCTCGAGAAACGCCTCCTCCCCTTGCTGCAGCCATCAGCCCTGAGGAGGTCATCCTAAAGCCCTGGGCTCTGGAGCGGGAGAGACTTCCATTGCTGTGATCTCGGTCTTGCTGCGTTCCCCAGGCCTCGGCCCCAGTTTCCTGGGCTCTGGGCCTTCAACAGTCCAGGCTTGTAGGCCCAGCAGCAGCTGGAGGCCCGGAGGCCAAGGCGTTGCACCTGCACTTTGTGCAGCCTAGGCTGTGGGCCAGTGCTCAACGACACAGTGCCTCGGTAGAGAGTGAAGGGGCTCTTTTCGACTCTGCCTGGCTCATGCTTACGGGGTTTTCTGTTCTTTCCTTTCCAATGGTCCTTGGGTCGAATTCTTCCTCTACTACCAGGCTGGGCATTGAAGGAAAGGGGCGAGGTCGTTGTACTCACTGACTGGCTAGTGGACAACCACAGGGACGCTTTTACAATGGAAGCTTTGTGACTAGTGGCTGGGTCGGGCCAACCTTGAAGGGTAGCGATGCTTGAGCCTTTGAGGGCGGCGAGGCACCACAGAGCTCAGGAAACACTTAAATGTTTTGGCTCTGCTTCAGGCCCAAACACTCTAAGGGAGAGTCCTAGTTACTCCCGAGACAGGCGAAAATCTATTGTCTCCCTTCTGATCTTTGGAGTTATTTGGGCAAGAAAGATTGCTGGGTCATCTTTTTCTATCCTTCCTACCCTTGTGTCCTCTGGGCTTCAAGCTTCCTGGGCTCTTTAGCCAGAGCTCCTAACTGCTCCCCTGGAGATGCTCTGGTGGCTTAAGCTTAGCGGGTTTGACCTGAGGGGCGCTGGGATTGGGAAGGGCAGCCCCCCTCCTCTGCAGGCGATCTCTGGCCGCCCGGAGCTTCTGGCTCCCCTAAGATGACCATCTGTCATTCAATTAAGGTTTCAAGGCAGCTGATGGGGGAGTCCAGGGTCAGCGACCCTAGGACAAAACGTCCTGCTGCCTCGGATAGGAGAAGTTCAAATGTTAAATGCAGAACACTGTGGCCCCCCCCCCCCAACCCCCCCAGCCTTCCGAGGCCGGGGCTCAGCCCGGTGGACAGCAGCGAGGTGAAGGCCAGCGATCATTAGCATTTAGATTTCAGCTCCAGGCCGAGCCCCTTCTGTTGGGTCATTTCTACCAGAAAACCCTTAACCCTTTCCCTACAGACATCTTTCCACAAGGCCAGCTTGTAGATAAAAGAAATAGGAGAGAGGTGAAAAAGGAAGTGGGGTGGGGGAAGAAAGAATGGGAATTAGATGCACCTACAGATAGACGAATCAATCAATATTCTTGTTATTGGATGCTACACACACCACACACACGGAAGAAAACGGTCTGCGGAGCAGCCTCCTTCTCCCCCTTCATCCATAGAAAAAGGCTATTTTTGGCAAGGGAGCACAGTTTTAAAATGTGAAAGGTAAAGGACTGTCTACTGTTAGAATGTATGGAAACCATGGGAGTGAAAGGGGAGCAGGAAAGCCTCTGTTAAGAGAATCAGTCAAGTCAAGCAATCAATCCTATAGGGTCTTCTGATAAATTCTGTCCTACTCTCCTTGTATAAGTAAGGGAGTCCTACAGATTAGAATGCAATTTGAGGGATGGTATTCTGCCCAAGTTACCACCTACCTCCTGGCAGACAACTGCATCTGGAGCTTCAGTCCAACTTAGCTCTGTCTGTGTGTGCCAGCTCTCTGTGCTTCTCTTTGCCATGCAAAATGATCTAAGAAGTAATAATGACAATGATTGAAATCATTGCTAATACAAACATTTATTATTCAGCATCTAGGTGCCTTTGCAAATGCTAAGCAGGCCTAGAAGTCTAGTCACAGTGGAAGAAACAGTAAAATATTTAACCTTTGTTAAAGCATTCTCTCTGTCTGTCTGTCTGTCTGTCTGTCTCTCTCTCCCCCCTTTACTGTTTTCCTTCCAGATATTAACAATGAAACTCTAAAACCTCCTTATTGGGAAAGTATAATTTTTAAACCTGTAAAAAGGTAGATTACTCAACTGGTTAGTAAGAGACAAGACTCAGGACCCCTGGCTTCTAGTTTCCTTTTCTTAGTGCCTTCTTTTTGAAAGTAACTATCAGACAATCAATTAATCAATCAAGTATTCAACATTGAAGCACCTTTAGCAAATTTTTCATTGGATAACAATGAATAATGCATGGCTCTCTCATATATTGACTGTGGTAAACGGTCTTTAAGGTAAGATGCTGCAACAAGTATCTTTAAATAAAATCAAAATAAAAAGTTTACCACAGAAACATAATAAATTGTTCAGTCATCTTTCTATTGACTGAAGCAGCGTCTTTCTTCAGGGGCATTTGGAGTTATTTCTTTTTTCCCCTTACAAACAGACCAGAACAAATTGATGAATTGAGCTTTCACTATGCTAATTTAGACATTATAAATATTTAACTAACATCCCTAATAGCCAGTCATAGAGGGCCCCTTTTCTACTTTACACTCTTCTTAATCTAAAGTAAATGCTTTTTCCATTAATAGCTAGTGCCATATTAGCAGCTTCCCCGGTAAAAGAGGCCCATTTAGTCCAAAAGGAGGGGGGCATTGGAGTAGACTGCATTAGACAGGAGTTCATTTCTGTTTGTAAAGGATCCTGGAAACATCTTGAAGCATATAGATATGCCATATTTCCTAGCTTTTGAATAGCATATGAATATAAAATCTCTTAGTTTCTTAGATAAGATATCTTTGAGGCTATACCAGAAGGAGAATGAAATTTTCAGGATTTAGGACTACATTAAAAAAAATTTTAAATCATATAATGGCAAATGAATGGAAAATTAAATTATTGAAATGCTCTAACATTAAACAAAGCTCTCTAAGTGTTTGAGAAATAGTAACTATTCTCTCCTAACATATTACCCTGTTGAATATTGGTCCATTTTTACTTATGAAAGGCATAGTTACTATTTAAAGCTACTTGCAATTGCAAAACACTTTCAATCAATCCTTAAAAAACTTACTCCTCTCGATAATATTTTGATATAGTTGTAGGGTTAAGTTAGATGAGGAGATCTACTTGATAGTGCAGATCAAAGCATGATCCAATATAAGAATAAATACTGGAATGTAGGTGTTCAAGAGCTCTGAGTTTCAGGCTCGAATCTCTAGAGTGTTCTTCTCACACAATAGTGCTGGTGTCATATAGTAAAAATCCTAGAGACAGTAATATATTTCCCTGGGGGAAGGGGAAAGATCTAGGGTAGGATTGAGAGTCCAAGAAATTAGAAACTCTAGAGGCAGCAGATCCAACTCTAGGAAGAATCTGAAATAACTAAACAGTGGAAGAAGTAACTAAAAGAAAGGGTGAGAAATTTTAGAAAGATGATTCAAAAATGTGGAAAGAATAGTGACATAAAATAATACATTTTTAAGGATATTTCACAGAGACTATAAGGAAATAGAAGTATTGGTTTATTTGATGCTTCTGGTGGTAGAAACCCTGAAAGATATTATAGAATTTAGAGCTGGAAGGAGCTATGGTCATGAAAGACCTCAGGAAGGTTAAATGACTTGCCCAAGGTGACACAGGTATGAGTAGTGGACTTTTGAGATTCAAACTCTCTAATTTTAAATCAAGTACCTCTCTTAGGTACTGGATATACTTATGCAGAAATGTGAAAACTAATATGGATAAAACAGTATATTTATCTAGATGAGGGATTTTTAATCTGAAGCCTGGGAACTTAAAACAAAAACAACCACACCTCAGTATAATTGGTTTCCTTTGTAATTCTATATATTTTATTTTGTTCATTTAAAATATTATTCTGAGATGTGGTACATAGATTTTACCAGATTGCAAAAGGCATCCATGACATGAAAAAGGTTAATTAAAGCATTACAATGACCTAGATTATAAGAGAGTATCTTCTATGTTGTACAAATCTTCATTTCAAGGAAATAGGTGTTCACCATCTAGCCATGGTCAGTAGCTAGTCATACCAGACTGAGGATGGCTAGGAACTAGAAACAAGATAGACAGGTGAGAGAGGGGCAGGTTATCACACGATGTCCAACAAGAAGGCAATAAAAAGAAGCAGGTCCAAGCAGAGGAGTTCAGGCATCAAGCATCAGAAAACCAGCCATGGAGACTGGAATCTCTCAGCAAGACTTCCAGTCTCTGCCTGGAAGGATTGGTAGGAAGAGGAGGATTCTGATTCCAGAGGAACAAAGACTCAGAAACAGGGGCACAGAGCAGTCAGTTGTTGGAACTAGGATACAAAGCAAAGGCTCAGATGTAGAGGACTGAATTACTGGGATTGTTGCACAAGGTCTGAGCAGGACGAGTCAAAAAAATCTGGGTAATTCAGGTTTCTTTGGACATGCTCAATATTAACATGGTAATGCCCTTCAAGGGCATTTGAACATGTGCAATTTGCCTAACATGGAGCCTATGGACCATTCTACATGGGTGGGGTAACCTCCTTTGATTGGCTACTTGCATCATTAAAACTGAAAAACACTGGACTTGCAGTCAGGCAGACCTGAGTTAAAATCCAGCCTCATATATTTCCTAAGTGTGTGACCCTGGACAAGTCACTTCAGCTCTGATTGCCTGACAAAATGGATCCACTGGATACACTGGAAAAGGAAATGGTACACTGCTCCAGTATCTTTGCCAAGAAAACCCCAAATGGGGACACGAAGAGTTGGAGATGACCAAAATGACTCAACGACAACAAATCTTTAAAACTGGCAAGACTGAGCAGTTTGCTTCTCTGGCCTGCCCCAACCCCCCTCTTTTCCTTCGTCTTTTAGCTGCAGGTTGTGGGTTTTTTCTTTTCTTCTTTTTTTTTTGGAAGGACTGCTATGCCCAATATGGATAATGTGAACTGAAGTTGTGAGAAGAAGAAATTCTTTCCGCTGTTACCTTTCTTTTACCTCAGGGGTGATAAATGATCCTGGGGTTGTTTTGTTTCTGTTCTGTGTGTTTTGTCCTCAGTTTCAGGTGCTAGTGGACTGACTGCAATGGCTACCTTGGAGCTAAGATTGCAGGCGGGATGGTACAGCCAGCTAGCCTGGGATGGAAACCTTGAGAAGTCAGAATGTCTGAGGCTCTAGCCTGAGAAGGGATTTGAACTTGGAACTGGGACTGTGCTCCTTGGGAAGGAAGCTCTATTCTGAACTTAATTCCCTTTGTCATGCAAGGGCCTTAGGTGAGGGCAGGGAGGATTATGCCTTCCACACGTTGGGGGGTAAGTTTGTACATTTGTCATAATACCCTTTGGAGTAAATATTTCTTCATAAAAGCTAATCTGACTGTTAGTGGCTAATGAAACTGGGGTGCAGGTGGCCGCCCCCTAAAATTGAGGAATACCATTAATGGGGATGAGGCTATTTGCCTAGATACTCCACTCTAGGAGGCAGGATTAGGGATTGCCTTCTCTGTTGTTCTTTGATCATATTATTGATTTAGGGTTTTTGGTGTTCTAGACTATGGAGGCAGTTAGAATTTCTTTATCTCATGCGTAATTCCTAATTTTTATAAATTTGAGAGTATTAGTATCAGAGAAAATTTCCAGTCCTCCATCTCTATCATAATGTGCCTTGGACACAGGTAGGCACTGCATCACTTCCACTTTACAGATGGGGAAACTGAGGCTGAGAGAGGTTAAATGACTTGGCTAGAGTCATTCAAATTCTAAGTGTTTGAGGTAGAATTTGAGATTAGATATTCTGACTCCAAGTTCAGCTTTTTATTCATTGTGGGCAAGGAACTATGCTCATAGTAGGTGTTCAATACATGCTTGTTGAATTGAATTACGTCAGGCTGAAAGATCTCAAGAAACAGCCAAATCAGGGAAACCTCTGTCTATACAAAACAAACCTGTGTAGTTCTCTTCTGCTTCCTGGTGGATACAGAAATATGTCCTTTACAACTGTATAGGGCAGAAGGTCTTTCTTTCATATTCTGCTTTGATTATCTGTTTGTACTGATAGGCTTATTTTAAGTAGAAAATTATATTCTTCATCTCACTCCCCTGTTCAAAAATCTTTAATGGTTGTTACTGCATAAAAAGTAAAATAGAAACTCCTTAGCTTGGCATTCAAGGTCTTCCATCACTGGGGTCCCCCTACTTTTCCAGTCTTATCTTCTATTGCTCCTAAATTTTAAAACTATACTAGATTACTATACTGTGCAGTTTCCTGTCTCTCAGTCTTTGCTCGTATTTCCCTCTACCTAGAATGTCTGTCCTCAATTCTGTGTTGCCTGTGCCACTCCTATAATATCTATAGCGGTCTTTCTGAAAATGTGGTCATTTGTTGCAGTCTTCTCTGCACTATCAGGCTGCAGAGGGTGTACCTTATCTAGTTTTGTGTGCCCCACAATTACTTGTACATGGTAGAGTGCTCAATAAATGTTTGTTGAATTGTATTGGATTAAAATTTCTCTGAGCTTTGTATCAATCAGCTAATCTAGTTTCCTGAAAGATGTCCTTGGTACTTTTGTGTGCCGGAGCTCCTGACCCATGGCTTGGAGAATTGAGGTCACTATACCTTATTGAACAATATTGTCATAAAATGCTTTGTTGGTTTGGAAACTCTTGTCCACATTTATCACAGAATACTAGCCTTTCAGTACTAGAACAGGCCTCAGAACTCAACTACAACCTTCCCCTCAGTGGATATAGGAGTAAACTAAGGCGGAAAGGAATCAAATGACACCCCCAAGGCAACAGAGACAGACAATAACAGAGCTGGGACTTTTATACATATCTTCATTACTTAACATTGAGTACACATGTTTTAAGATTAAACCTATATTAGTAAAATATGGGAGGAGGAATTAAGCAAATTTTTAAGAAAATAAAGGTAAAAAAAACCATTTTAATAGACAGCAATAATTTTTTTGAGCCAATATTCAGAAAGAGGTAGCATGGTATTGTGAACAGAGTGCTAGGTTTGGAGTTAGTAAGAGATTTAAGTCTTGTCTCTTAGTGGGTGAATATGGGCAAATCATTCAGCCTTTGAGCCTCAGTTTCTTCACTTGTAAAAAGAAGATAATAATATCTGTAGTATCTCTTTCACATGGTTGTTGTAAGACTCCAAAGAAATAATGTATGTAATCAATCAACATGTATTTATTAAGTACCCACACTGTGCCAGGCGTTGTGTTATGCCTGCTTAAACTTGTTACCTCTGTTCAAATATGCAATCCCCTAGCTTTTAAAGTCCTTTATAAACTGCCATCTTTCCGATCTTACTGTTTTCCATATACTCTGTGATCCAGTGACACTGAACTTCTTGCTTTTCTCTGAGCAATACACTCCATCTCCCAAGTTTGGGCATTTTCACTGACTGTCCTCCATGTCTGGAATGTCTCCTTGTCTCCACCTCCTATCTTCCTGAGCTTCCTTCAAGTCTTTCTGTTAAAATCCCACCTATTGGAAGAAGTCTTTTCTGGTCCTCCTTATTGTGAGCGCCTTCCTTCTGAGATTACCCCTAATTTGTCCTGTATATATCTTATTTGTACATAGTTGTTTGCATGTTATCTCCTCCATTAGATTGTGGGCTTCTTGAGGCCAGGGACTATTTTTTGTCTTTCTTTGTATCCCCAGAATTTAACACAGTGCCTGGCACATGATAGATGCTTAATAAATGTTGACTTTATTTAACTTGATGGTGTTGGAGAGTTGTAAGATGAGGGCAAGAGGAAAAGAGGAGCTCTTGGAAAATGATCCACACTTTCTTGGCAAAGTAAGAGATGAGTTAGGTCCTCAGCTGAGTGGGTAGGAGGAGAGGTGCTATGGTAGGTTGGAGAAGAGAAGAGACGGGTTGAAATAGGTCTAATGGCAAGTGGATAATTGATTAGAGAGGAACAAAACTATTTCTTTGTTTGAATAAAGGCCAAGGAGATCATATAAAACAAATTTTTAGTGGACTCTGCAAGAATTTTACAAACTTTAAAACTCAAATATTAAAATGGTTGTCAGTCCATCAATTTGGAAGTTTCCTCCAATTATGTGATCCATCTAGCCTTCCCATCTTACGCATCTCTTGCCCTTGTTTTATTATGTTTAACACAGGAGTCCACCCAATGGTCTGAAGCCATTCTTCCATATCTCCTTATATTTCAAGGGTGCCTTCACTATGTGACCAGTTTATCCTCTCTCCTGCCACTCAATTCCTTGATATCTTTTACTCCTATTCTTTAGAGTTCCATATGGTTATATGTTGTAGTCTTTTTAAACTTACCTGCTGTCTGTGTGATATTAATTTAAATCCTTGGAGACTATTGCATTCAATGTCTTCCTGCCACATAGCAATGCTGGTAGAACATTAAAAAGGTGAACGTTTGCTTTCATGAGATAGTTGGAGTCATTAAAGGAGCTTTGCAACTTTCCAAAGGTAATTCACCCCATCCACCTTCTTCTCTTCAATTGTGGGCCCAATTTATAGTTCACAAGTGTATCTATTACAGATTAATAAGCTCTATAGGGTATCCATTTAAATTAATTATGTGTAAAAATTCATGAAATAGATACTTTTCATCCACCGGATCTTTCCTGTGTGGATGGTCAGATGAAAGTCCTTTGAGTGCTACATCGCTCTTCCAGGAGGCTCTGTAGTATGTTAAGGCTTGAAGCCGTCGGTACAATGTCATCTCTAAATGGAAACATCGGGAGTACTTCATAATCCACAGGGAATCTTTATTCAACTTGGACTCTGGATTTATTAAGTGCCTACAATGTACCAAGCATTGTGTTATGCATTGCTTAAACTTATTACCTCTGTTGGATGACCTGGATCACCTCCATCATAGAGGCAAACACATTTGCTGAGTATACATTTCCCTATTTTATGTTTTGCTTAAAGCCTTGTGATCATAAGTTTTTTTAAACATTGTTGTTCCTGTTTGCTTATTCACGTGTTAAGGTGTATGTTATCTCACATATTTTATTATTTATTTTTATTATTATTTTCTTAAAACTAAATTTGTGATTTCATTGTTGTAGGGGTTCCTGGGGAGGGTCTTTCTCTGTCAAAGATCTGAGCAGCTTCTCTGCATTTTAAAGTTTAAGAGAACTGCCTGTGTTATGGAGAGTTAAATGACTTGTCCAGGGTCATACAACTGATATATGTTAGAAGTAACATTTGAACCCAGGTCTTTCTGACTCTAAAACCACTTCTCTATACCCATTGTCAGGCTGTCTAAATCTTATAATATCAAAATAAAAATACATATCTAAAACAAAATCAGAAGTACATTAAAATGTGGATTTAGGTCTTGAAATGTCTTGAAGTAACACACATTTGTATTTTAGAAATTCAAGGCACGTTATAATGATGGTAATTGTAATCTCTAGACACAAAATAAAAACAAGAGGAATCCTATGAAATAAGATGTAAGGCCATTTGGTCATAGGGTCAGATGTGGTACTTTCAGGAAAAATTACCCAGGTCATATGAGGAACCTTAAATTTGTTGTCATAAAATCTATCATTATTCAATAGGAATGGAAATCAAATTCTAGCCACTTCTGTGGATTATAAAATGAGAATCCTTTAAACCATTTCTGTTTACCACAACAGGCAGTCTATTGATCATTATTTTGAGCACCTGTAGATAATTTAGACGTACTCATCAATAGGAAAAAAGCTATGCAGCAGGTCACCTGACTGCTAAAGAATGAGAAAATAGGTTAAAATAAAATCCTCCTCTATCTCCTAAATGGTTTTTGCTTTAGAATATAAGCAGAAACCAATACTTTTCTGACTCATATTGATAAGAACATTCCCTGTGGTTTTTGAAATATTTCACTTCACTGAAAAGACAGTCCTTTTTGGGAAAATGTCAAAGATCCCTAACCAGATTTTTGACATTTTGAAAATTAATGATAGTCCCTTATCGACATGTGTGGTTTGTGTATTTCAAGAAAGTGTATTGACCTTCTTTTTCCAGACTGACAATGCAAATATGATTTTCCAGAATCAAGATAATGCAGTACAGTATCATAGTTTGAAGGAAAATTAGAGTATGACACGGAAGATTCAAATGCATGATTATTATTTTAAGTGTGTGCTCAACATTTAACAATATAGACCATCAGACTTTATGACATATGAAAAATTTATTTGATGTTGAATTAACCTTATCTTGTAGACTAAAACATGAAATTTAATCAATAGATTGGTTGTGCAAAGGAGTCGGGCAGCCTGGTGCAGTTCACTTAAAGGAAGAGAAGAATACCTGACTCGCACTTTCCTAGACTCTAGAGGAGGGACTGTGGTGTCTGGATAGGATTGTGAAAGAAGGGGGTGGGGGAAAGAGAGAGAGAGAGAGAGAGAGAGAGAGAGAGGGAGAGAGACTTGGAGGTTCTACCCCTCCCTTCCTTGGCATAGACTAGAGGTGAGATGTAGGTGGCTTTCAGCATAAATATTTACATTTAATGTCCTTTAAATTCAGCACCCTTGTACAAAGGTGTCCCACCTTTGTTCTTGCTCTACGGGTTCTCCAGGGAGTAGACTCTACTGTGGGTTCAATGGCCCCTAGAAATTGTCCCATTTTATGGGTCATTTGATCATTTTCTATTATAAAGCTCTTTGCAAATATCTGCAAAAGGACCATCATGGAGACTGTAGATTTAGAAATAGAAGGAACCTAAGAGAATTTTTACAGTTAGGGCAACTAAGGCCCAAAGAGGTGAAATGATTTGGTTTAATTCACACAGTGCTAAGTGATAGAGTAAGAATTTGAACCCACGTCCTCTGATCCCAGAATAGCACTCTTCTTTCTCCTACATCTTGCAACAGCTTATGCACCAAGATCCATTGCAAAGGATGAGGCAGTGTAAAATTCTACAGAGAGCAATATAATGCCTTCCAAATTAAATCAACGTATACTTTAATGCTCAGAGACTTCAGTGCAAGAAGATAAAGCATGCAGTTGAGATAGCTTCAACCTAGCCTATTTAAACCTGTCTTTGCTAGGAAAAAAAGGGGTGAGGTATGGCCTACCTGCTTTTCCCTATGCAGAACATTTTACTTTCAACAACTGTGCTTGGAATGCTCTCCCTCCTCCTTAATGTTTTTTGAAATCCTTTGCTCCCTTCCAAATTCAGCTCATGTACTATCTTTTATGCACACATCTTTTCCTGACTCCACTGGTTATTAGTGTTCTCACCCAGCTCCAAGAGAAATTACTTTATATATGTTTTACAATTATTTATCTATATACATGTTGTTCCTTGACTTCCTGGGGTTCTTTGAGGGCAGAGACTATTCCTTTTTTTGTTTTCTTGTCTTTCTGTCCCAATGCGTCAGATAGAACTTAGTTCATTGAATGGAATTACTATAATTAAGTACAATGATGGCAACAAAAGTTGATTCTGAAAGGGTGTTTAGTAGATAATAGTGTTCTGGTTGTAGTGAAAAGAAATTCTTTGGTTTTTTTTTTTTTTTGGAGGGGGGAATGTATGGCAATTCAGATTAAGTGACTTGCCCAAGGTCACAGGACTAGTGTTGTGTTGTATCTGAGGCTGGATTTGAACTCAGGTCCTCCGGATTGCAGGGCCGGTGCTCTATTCACTACACCACCTAGCCACCCCTGAAAATGAATTCTTGTTATTTCTAGTAAAAGGTTTATGAAGTAGTATAATGCAGATTGGGATGTTTTATCTCAAGTAAGATTGAAAAATTTTGCTAATAGAGTATTAATTATTGAATTGTTATTAACGGAAGGGAGGTATTTGGTAGAGTTAAATGAGTCAAAGAGTTACATGTTATTCCCATTCAACGGTTCCGTCCCATCTAACTGAGCCTGAGGGGCTTGGACAGGGTCAAGTCCTGAGTTTATGAGAAGCAATGGGATATTTCCCAGGGTGATAGTGAATTTTGGGACTTGAGGGCAGAGCCCTTCCCAGAGATGCAAAAGAACAGACCACAAACAGGGGGTTACACAGAGGCTTTTATGTAATTCAATTCAGAAATATCATTTATAAAGACTAGGACACTACTTCATTGGTGAATGTTTTAATTAAAGACCTACTTATTTACTTTTTTATTTTAAAAAGAGGTGACATTCATGCTTATAAGTATATTAGAGGGTTATATAGAGAATCAATCTGAATCTTAGGCAAAGCATATTTCATATTTTCAAACACGTGATCAAGGCACCTGTTGCCCATTTCAATGTATTTAACCAGCAAGTTAAGTTCATGGTATTTAAAAAAAATTTATTAAATTGATTTGTTTATTTACTTGTAGTCTACAAGATTCAGTTTCAGAGTCCCTTGAGTTTCAAGTTTTCTCCCCTCCTTCTCCCCCCACCATGGCGGCATGCAGTCAAGTATAGGATCTACAAATACTTTCACATTGGACTTTAGTCTGGTGTATAGAAGGGTTGTAACCAATGGAGTGGACAATAGGAAAAAGGAAACAAAACCAAACATGGAAAAGAGCAATAGCATGTAGATCGTTTCAGTCTTCATTTAAACTCTGTTCTTTCTAGATCTTTCTTTGAATGTAGGTATCTCCTTCCATCCTGAGACTTGTAGAGTTGTCTTATAGCTGTGTGTTGCTGAGAAGAGTCCAGTTTATCAAGGTTGGTCGTCACACATATGATGTGTCTGTGATTGTGTATAAGTTTTTCCTGTTTCTGCTCTTCTCACTTAGCATCAATTTGTATAAGCCTCTCCAGGGAAATATGAAGTCCATCTCCTCCCCATTTCTTATAGCACGATAGTATTCCATTGCATTCACATACCACAACTTGTTTAGCCATTCCCCAATTGATGGGCATCCCTTCAATTTCCAGTTTTTGGCCACCACAAAGAGAGCTGCAATATATATTTTTGTACATATGGGTCTTCCTCCTCCTTCTATGATCTCTTTGAGATACAACCCCAGCAGTGGTGTTACTGGGTCAAAGGGTATGCAATTATTTATAGCCGTTTGGGCATAGTTCCAGATTGCTCTCCAGAATGGTTGTATCAGTTCACAGCTCCACCAATGATGCGTTAGTGTTCCAGTTTTCCCACATCCTCTCCAGCATTTGTCATTTTCCTGTTTTGTCATCTTAGCCAATCTGGCTGGTGAGATGTGGTACCTCAAAGCTGTTTTGATTTGCATTTCTCTAATCAAGAGTGATTTAGAGCATTTTTCATGTGCTTATAGATATCTTTAATTTTTACCTCTGAGAATTGCCTGTTCATATCCGTTGGCCATTTATCAATTGGGGAATGACTTGTATTCTTCTAGATTTTACAAAATTTCCTGTATATTTTAGAAATGAGGCCTTTATCAGAGACATTGGTTGTAAAAATTCTTTCCCAGTTTCCTACTTCTCTCTTAATCTTGGTTACATTGGCTTTGTACAGAAACTTTTCAATTTAACGTAATCAAAATTATCCATTTTACATTTTATAATGCTCTCTAACTCTTCTTTGGTTGCAAAGTCTTCCCTACTCCATAAATCTGACAGGTAGACTATTCCTTGCTTCCCCAGATTATTTACAGTATCAGCCTTTATATCTAGATCGTGCACCCATTTAGACTTGACTTCAGTATACGGAATTAGATAATGGTTTATGCTCAGTTTCTGCCATACTATATTCCAGTTTTCCCAGCAGTTTTTGTCAAATAGTGAGTTCTTATCCCAAAAACTGGGGTCTTTGGATTTATCAAACAGTAGATTACTATAGTCATTGACTACTGACTCTTGTGTACCCAATCTATTCCATTGATCCACCACTCTATTCTTCAGCCAGTACCAAGTAGTTTTGGTGACTGCTGCTTTACAATAGAGATTAAAATCTGGTACAGCTAGGCCACCTTCCCCAGCATTTCTTTTCATTAATTGCCTTGATATTCTGGACCTTTTGTACTTCCAAATGAATTTTTGTCACTATTTTTTCTAGCTCAGTAAAGTAATTTTTGGGTAGATTGATTGGTATGGCACTAAATATGTAATTTAATTTAGGTAAATTTGTCATTTTTATTATATCAGCTCAACCCAGCCATGAGTAATTGATGTTTTTCCAATTGGTTTGATGTGATTTTATGTGTGTGAAAAGTGTTTTGTATTTGTGTTCATATAGGTCCTGGGCTTGTTTTGGCAGGTAGATTCCCAAATGTTTTGTAATGTCTGCAGTAACTTTAAATGGGGTTTCTCTTGCTGTTGGACTTCATTGGAAATATATAGGAATGCTGAGGATTTATGTGGATTTATTTTATATCCTGCAACTTTGCTAAATTTATTTATTGTCTCAAGAGGTTTTTTTTTGATTCTCTAGGGTGGTCTAAGTATATCATCATATCATCTGCAAAGAGTGACAGTCTCTTCTTTGCCTAATTTGGTTCCTTTGATTTCTTTTTCTTCTCTAATTGCTATTGCTAACATTTCCAGTACCAGATTGAATAAGAGGGGTGATATTGGACATCCTTATTTCACCCCTGATCTTATTGGAAATGCTTCTAGATTATTCCCATTATATATAATACTTGCTGATGGCTTTAAATAGATGCTACCTATTATTCTAAGGAAAACTCCATTTATTCCTATACTTTCTAGTGTTTTTAATAGGAGTGGATGTTGTATTTTGTCAAAAGCTTTTTCTGTATCGATTGAGATAATCATATGGTTTTTGCTAGTTTTGTTGCTGATGTGATCGATTATACTGATAGTTTTCCTGATATTGAACCACCCTTGCATTCCTGGGATAAATCCTACATGATCAAAGTGTATTATTCTTGTGATGATTTGCAGTAGTCTTTTTGCTAATATTTTACTTAGAATTTTTGCATCTATATTCATAAGAGAAATTGGTCTGTAATTTTCTCTCTCTGTTTTGTCTCTTCCCAATTTAGGCATCTGTACCATATATGTCTCATAAAAAGAATTTGGTAGGACTCCTTCTTCTCCAATTTTCCTGAATAGTTTGTAAAGTATTGGAGTCAATTGTTCTTTAAATGTTTGGTAGATTTCACTACTAAAGCCATCTGGCCCTGGAGATTTTTTTCCTAGGGAGTTCATTGATGGCTTGTTCAATTTCGTTTTCTGAGATAGGGTTATTTAAGTAGTTTACTTCTTCTTCAGTTAGTCTAGGCAATTTGTATTTTTGTAAATATTCATCTATTTCACTAAGATTGTCAAATTTATGTGCATACAATTGGGCAAAATAATTTTTAATTATTGTTTTAATTTCCTCTTCATTGGAGGTAGATTCACCCTTTTCATTTTTGATATTCATAATTTGGTTTTCTTTTTTTTTTTTTATCATATTGGCTAAAGGTCTATCAATTTTGTTGGCTT
>CM053582.1:446170422-446204159 GCA_028627135.1 Pseudochirops cupreus
AGGTCTCTCCAGTTTATTATGAAGTTCATTTGCTCCTCATTTCTTATAGCACGATAGTATTCCATTACAGTCATATACCACAACGTGTTTAGCCATTCCCCAATTGATGGACATCCCCTTGATTTCCAGTTCTTTGAATGGCTTGAAACTCTTGAAAAGCCCTGTCTGTACTGATCTAGGAACTAACTGGGGCAGGAAGGAGATCCTTTGATTAGCAAGTAAGTGTTCTGGAAAACGACTCTTTCCAGACATGGCCTTTTGGAAGCCTGTCCCCTCATATCCCTCTGGCAAGGCCGAAACCACAGGGTGCCTTGGATCAGTGCTAGGATCATAAATTTAAAGTTAGAATGGATTTTAGACATCATCGCATTCACCTTTTTCATTTTACAGATGAGGAGCCTGAGGCACAGAATGATTATCTAAGTTGCCCAACACTATACAGTTAGAGGGTGTCTGAGGTCATATGTCAAAGGATGTCTAGCAATTGACTGTCATAAGGAATAATATTTGGTGTCTGGATACTCTCTTTTAGTCACTTAGTCAATGACTTGGAATTTGAAGGATGCATTTTTCTAGTGTTCTTAATGATGCAGGTTTGACGTTCTTAGCTCAATCTGTGAGAGGAAGGATTTCAGTCCATAATGACCCACTGTACCATGATGCAAAAGGAAAGGATATCTAGTGTCTCCTGACTTGAGAATAATTGCTTGACTAGGAGCTTGGATGGGTTAGTTCTCTAGGGGCATAATTTGAAAAGCAGTGTTGTATAGTGAAGCAAGCAGTGATTCTAGAGTCAGGAGATAAGATTTTGAGTCTTTCTTCAGTGCAAATGAAGGTCCCCAAGGTTGTCCTTCAAAGGCACACAGTACTGGGGTGTTCCTATAGGCCCTGGGCTTGGAAGATCCTTAGCTCCCTCATTTGTTAAACAGGAATAATAACATCAACTTATACGGCAAAGTTATAATTGGAAAATATATGGGAAGATGAAGTTATTCCCTGGCTTTGTATACCCAGTGCCAAATATTTGCAAAGAAATGGGAAAATTCAGCTGATTTGGGCAAATGGAATTAAAAAAAAATGAATAAGCTGTTGATTTCATCTTCTTTAGTTGCTTCTTCTCTGGTGCAGACTTGTTAGATAAGACATCCCTTCACACAGAGAGGGATGATAGATCTGTAGATAGCTAGAGTGCTGGTTGAATATCTATAAGCGCCTGACTCTAAAACATTCTACAAATCCTTATGTCTAACTTTATCTAACCTACTCATGATTGTTGTATATGCTGGCTCTAAATTGGTATATCGTAAGAGGCAACATCTCCTTTTGTCTGCTTCAGTGTAAAACCACACAACCCCTAACATCTATGGGCTATGCAGAATTGGTCAGTGGTCTCAACTGGACCAGTTGCTTTTCTTTGGGCTACGTACGTACGTATGTATGTATGTATGTATGTGTGTACTTGTACAGTACATTTTGGCTTCATTTTCTCACATCAGGCCAAATTAGGGTAATGGAATGGCAGTGAAGTAGCAAGCATATATGCCTCATATTCTTGTATAAGTATACTTAGTAAATCAAATTGTATTCTCTTTGTTTCTGTGTCTGTTTCTCTGTCTCTCCCTGTATCCGTCTGTCTGTGTCTCTCATCTTACCCAAGCTGAAAGCTTCCCAGAATCTCATCCCAAAAGTAATTTGCAAGAAAACTTTTGTTTTATTGACCTGGGCTGGTTCTCCTCCCCTTAGTCAGCCCTCCTTTCTGGGTGGCTCACCATACTGGCATCAGAGAGAAAGTATAGACACTTGATCAATTTTAGCTTGCTTGCAGCCCAGAATCCTGACTTCAAGTGATTTGCCAGCCTCAGCCTTCCTGGCTTCAGGGACTACAAATATGTCCTGTAGGTACCTAGGGAGTATGTCCAGGTAGAGCTGCTGTGGATCCAGATCCTTGTGGTAATGGCAAATATTTATATGAGAACTTGGAAGACAAGTGCAGAAGAATTCCATATGAATTGTGAAGTTAGCTGAATTCATATCTTTGATTTTAGCCTTTGGAATTCTAAATCTTGTTAACAGTGCCAATTAATGAAACCAAGTGATCTCTTAGACCTAATGGCTCAAGAATCTATATCTATATACACATTTACGTATATAGGTATATATATGTGTGTATATATGTATATAAGTACATATATAGATGTAGATAGATATAAAATGTTTCTTATTGACTGAATTTGACCAATTTGACTAAAATGGTCCTTTTGTCATGCTTTCATTTGGTCATTTGGGCAGTTAATTATTTTTTTTTCTTAGAGCTATCTTCTCTCTTTCTATATTTCTTTTCTTTTTGTTTTGGTCATTTTGTGATGAATATTTCCCTTAATGGTCTCCAGATTTGAGTCTTTAATATCCTGAGACAAAAAATGTTCGTTTATTGTTTTTATTACTTTTGGGGGAAGTTCCTAGTCCCTACTCTTCCACAAGTTAGTTACATGATTTCGAATAATTCGCTGAATTTCTCTGAACTTTAATTTTTTTATTTTGTAAAAAGAGAAGGTTAGATTAGATGATTTCTAAGTTTCCTTTTTGTTCTTCTCAAAATCCCTAATTTCTTTAGTAGGACTTAGCACTTGCTATTTGATTTGACTAGCTTTAGACTCTGGTGTGTTCTTTTTCTGGTTAACTCTTAGTTTTCTGGACCTGTAGCAACCTGTATCATGTTCTTGTTTGTCCCTATTTGCTTTGTAACTCTTCTGGTATATCATCTCTGGCTCTGTAATTGATCTACCATCCCCTTCATTATTGGCATTATTGAGTGCCTATCTGCCCTTGGTAGTATGCCAGGCACACAATTTCTGCTATCTAGGAATTTAAAATAAAATCAGATTTAGAATATGGTAAGGGCTTAATAAATCCCTTGTTGAATTTGAATGAGTTGGATTGGAAATGGGCATTCCAGTTGTGATGTTCCGCTTTGGAGCAGGCTAGATGGAGGAATGGAATTGTTCATTTCTTAGTTATATTAATATGGGCAAATCATTTGATCTTTCTGAGCCAAAATTCATTTAGATAAGAGGACTACATTAGGCAATCTCTGCCGTTTCTTCATCTTTAACTCCCATGAACCTACAATGGACACGAAGACCTTGATTGGATGTGCTTAAACAGAATGAAAATGGAAATAACCTGGATTATAGAAAGAGAAAAGAGAAAGGAAATAGTTTGGGAGGCCAGGGTTAGGTTTGTAAAGCTCATGTTGAAACACATATTGAGTTTAATGGATAGCCACTGTAGAGTATTAAAGATGGGGAGAGGGTAGAATGTTCAGAGTGGGTTGCATTGAGGAGTGTAAGTCATAGGGGAAACTATCTGAGATAGGCAACCTAGTAAAGAGGAGGAGATAACATTAATTCAGATGGGAGATGTCTATGATATAAAATATTCAGAAAGCTTGGAGCCAAGGGGAATGAAAAAAAATAACCTTAAAATAGGAATTCTTTAGCACTACAAAGATCTGTGATTTCACTGATGTAATCCTTCTATCAATAAAGATTATAATCCCCTCACGTCTTTGTAGTTGGTTTAATGAACATTTTTGGCCACTCCTGTGGCCAAAAAATTCATTACCTGGGGGCTGACCCTCTAGTGATAAACTTTCCTGAATTTAGCTAGGCTGGTTATCTGATAACAGACATAGAATCCATCACTAAGTCATGCCCAAAGTACTTTCCATCTCTTCTCTTGTCTCTGCACTTGTCTACTTCCTTCTTAACCTAAAGGTGTCTCCATAAAGCAGATTTCTTACTCTGGAAGAAGCCTCTGCTCTGTCTTCCATTTGGTGAATTACTCCTTAGAGCCTCCATTTAAGGAAATGCCCAAGTCAGCCAAGCCCATTTTTTTTCTCAGTTTTACTTCTGACTCTCTAGATTTCTCTGCTTTGGCCCTTCATGGGTACCCTTCCCTCCTACCCCAAATTTTCAGTTCCCTTTTAAGTGCTGTCTTCTCCTATTAGAATGAAAGTTCCTTGAGAGCAGGGACTGTCATCTTTATTCTATTTGTAGTCCCAGTGCTTAGAACAGTGCTTTGCTTATAGAAAGTGCTCACTAAATTCTCTCTCTGCCTCCATTTCTCTCTGTGTCTCTCTCATTACTACCTGACCATTATGAGTCATTTACTAGGAGACTGCAGTACAGGTCAAATATAGAACATTATGGTTATTGTTGTTCAGTCATTTTCTGACTCTTCATGACCTCATTTGGAGTTTTCTTGACAAAGATACTGGAGTGGTTTGCCACTTCCTTCTCAAGCTCATTTTACAGTTGAGGAAACTGAGGCAAACAGGGTTAAGTGGCTTGTTAGGGTTGTGTAGCTGTTAAGTGTCTGAGATCACATTTGAACTCAGGTCTTCCTGACTCCAGACCCTATACTCTATTCATTGTGCCACTTAGCTGCCCTTTAATATAGAAACAAAGAAAATGTTTGTAGTACTAACTTTTAAAATGCTCTTTACTGACCCAAAGCTATCTGTCAATTTAGCAACATAAAAAATGTGTCATGCATAATTTTGTTTGCTCACAAAATGCTCATTTTTGATATATTTAATTTTAAAATATAGTATGCTTTCTTCAAACAGGAAATAGACATATTTTCTAACTATAATCATTTTCATTGTGCTCTTTTTTTTTTGGTAAATATTCATCATGAGCACTGTGGTATGAAATTGAGAAATGTCCTATGAAATGATATTCTCACTAACTGTGAAATCTTTTATTTGCTTCTCCAAGGAGAACCTGTGAGCTAGCTTTCAATTTAGCTATATCTTCTTCTAATTTGTTTTTAAATGTTTTTACTTTTTGTTACTAATGGAGCTATAAGTTTTGAACTATTAAGAATCTCACATCTGGTTTTTATTTAGTTTATGAAAATCAAGATAAAACAAACTATCAACATTAGGGATAACAGAAGTTTTGGGGATAAGGTATTTTTTTGACATCTATATTGTCAAGCAATTATTGCCAACATCCCCTTTACTCCTCATATTTTGAGGTCTACTCAGAAGGACTTCTAGATGAAAATTAATTAAGCAGAGATACACAAGCAAAGAAATCCTTGAATCCTTTCTTTTGTAAGGAAATGGATCTATCTTTCTCCATCTTGCTTTTCCTTTTAAGAGTTACTCCGTACTTTTTTTCGTCTTTGGGATATAGGATCTGATCCTGCAGACTGTTTTCCATAACATATATTTCTGCTGCTTAGGAGATAACATATGCGCACTCTGTCCTAAAGATCATATTTATCAGTTCAAAAAAGCTTTGTAACTTTTTGATTGTTCAAGACTATCATGGTAAAGACACCTTATAAAAGGTCCTGAGGAGGAAAAAAATTATTCCCTCAATTTTTCTTTCTCTTGTCTTTTTGCATACTTTTGCATCTCTAGAGATGAACAGACTGTGAAGGTAGGGATAAAAGGAAAGGAGGAAAGATCAATGAAAAGTTATTCAGATTCCATGATAAGGATGCTGGAGAGAAGATGAAAACTGCCAAATGTGGAGGGCATGGAGGAGGGTCTTAGGAAAATGACCAACTCTTTCTTTTTATCCCTCTGACTTGAGTTGACAATTGTTCAACTAGCGATTTAGAGATAAACAATCAGATTTGTTTCAGGCATTGGTATAGTGTGAGAAGAATAGAAATACAGGAATTCTAGGGGACTCCTACTCTCAGGAAAGGGTAGTTTGATATTGAAATGCAAAGCAGATGAGAGTTGTACCTAAATTGCAACATCAGGAATTACAACATGAGAGCAAAATTTGCTTCAACTACAACAAAAGCACTTCATCTATCTCAGCACTGGGGAAGGGCTTCCTGACACTGAGGCTGTAAAATACTGGAATGACTTATGTAAGGAGGTTGGGTAATCTACTTGAATGACTTGAAAAATAGGACCTGTCTGAGGTGGCTTATATGTGGTGCTTCCTGTAGGAAAGGGGATGGACTAGCTGACCTCTTAAGGTTCCTTCTATGATTTTATGAAGTGATAAATACTCACATCATCTTCTCCCCACCACCCTCTATCATCACCAATAACCTCTTGCTTCCAAATATATGGAAGATTTTCATGTTGGGGGATGGTGGTTGCTTGTTCACTTTCTCCAGATCAAGGTGAGGTCAGATCAAGAGGAAATAAGTTTAAGGGCAGCGTGCGGGATTTAGGTTAAACATAGGAAATTGTTTTTCCAACACTGAGTGTTTCAACTTTAGTATATAACATTGAAAAGAATTAATTTGTGTGTATGCCCCAAGTTCTTTCATTCAATGTAAACTCAGCCTTTTCTATAAGAAATCTCCTTTGTTGTCTGTTATTCTTTTTTGAAAAAACCTCCAGGAGGCTCGACCAATCTGGGGCTATTTTTGAGTGGTCATGGATTGGTTTCTAGATGCCTAGTTGAAACCTGGTCCATGGGCTGGTCCATTCTAAAGGAAAAATATACACAGAAGAGATTTGTGCTGGAGGCAACAAAATTTTGAGATCGTTAAGGTATCGATCCTCAATATATCTTGCCTGGGAATATATTCAGTCCTCTGCCTGGGATAATTAGCTGAATATAGGATGACACAATAATTTCCAATTTACATAAATATGTGATTTTTTTCCATGTAAGGAACTCTTTCCACCAACTAGGTCACAATCTATTTATGATTTAGTGAGGCATATTTAGGAACACAGGATTATAATTGGATTGGAGTAGGAATGATAAGAGTTGGAACCCTTCTTCTAACGTTCATTGTGTGATCATGGGCAATTTATTCAAGCTCTCTGAGATTCACTTTCCTCATTTGTGTCTTTAAATATGTCAACAGATCCATGGTCCTATCTCTGCGGGTATTTACTCTAATCGTCAGCTAGATGGCACAGTGCATAGAGCTTGGTCCTTGGAGTCAGGCACACCTCAGTTTGAATCTTGCTTTAGATATTAGCTGTGTGACTTTGGGCAAGTCACTCATAAAAAGAGAGTGGATGATAATAGCATCTACTTCACAGGGCTGTTGTGAAAATCGAATGAAATAACATATGAACAGAGCTTTACAGACCTTAAAATGCTATATAAATGTTTTCTCTTTTTTCTTCGTGTCTTCCTCCTTCCAACTTATCCACATTTTCATTTTCTCTTTGATTCTTGTTCACATTTGCCCATAAGGAAGATCTTCTCAACATGTTGGAGGGCTTCTTGTATGTCTCTGAACATTCCATGGGTGTCAGGTGCAACTCTTGGGTTATCATTTGATCTTATCATTTATTTTCTCTATACTACTGACTCACTTTTGTCATCAAACATTTCCTGATTGATCCAATGTACTGGATGTTTCCTTGAATTCTCCTAACATCCCAAGGATACTACTGGAGTATGGGAGTATCCATAGATCATCCCTTGCTCTTGTCACATAACCAGTTCATCTTTTTTCACTTATATGTTTCTTTGATGACATCCTTTACAACTCTTCTCCTTCAAAAGTTCTGGATTTTAATGTGCTACAGCCCATTCATATCCATCATGAATGAGTAAACATTTATTAAGCACTTGACTGTGTGCCAGTCACTGTGCTAAACCCTGGGGATACAAATACTAAAAATGAGACAATCTCTGCCCTAAAGAAGCTTACATTCAAATAGAAGAAGATAACATATATGGGGAGCTGTGACTAGGGAAGGGACTTTGGTTCTGAGGAATCACAGGTATGGTGAGTTGATTTACAGGACAGTCAATTGATACTCTTTCTAAAAGAAAGCAAATCCAGAGCAAAAGGTGAATAATGGGGTGAAGGACAGAGTGGAAACATACAGATGGTGATGTGGAAGAAAGTGAGGTGACCTGGGTAGATGGCTGGATGGGATATGAATCATAGTTTCATCTGGTCTAGGCCCAGCGGATATAGTGGAACAGGCAAGGTAGTTTTTTGAGATTGTCTTTCTCTATCTCTCTCAGGCTTTAAGTGACAGCAGCCCCTCGTGGACTGATCCCACCACCTGTTAACAAGTAAAAGGCTCAGTGGATAGAATGCTGAAGCTATAGTCAAGAACTGAACTAACTTCAAGTTACTTATTAGCTGTGTAACCCTGGGCAAAACACTTAAACTTTCTGTAAAATGAGGATTTGTAATAGCACTTACCCTCCCAGAGTCATTACTAGGAAAAAAGAGAAAGTATTTGTAAAGCATTTTGCAAACCTTAAAGTGCCGTGTAACTCCTAGCTATTATTATTGATTGGCAGGGAAGCTTTGGCCTGCTCAGTTATCTACCTGGCTCAGTTTACTTCTCCTTAGGCAGCCTGGTGTTTTACCATCTCGTGGTCGAGGTCACCTTGATTGGGAGACGCTTTGTTGCAGGAGAACTTATCATGTTGTATTTTATGCTACCAACTAAAAATTTTTTTTTCAAGTCAGTTAGTTGGCCCAGTAGATAAAGTGAAAGCCCGAGTTAAGATCCTGCCCCAAGCATTTACTAGCTGGGCAAATGATCCCAGTTTTCTTCTCTGTGAAATGGAACGGCCTCGAAGCCTGTGGTGAGGATAAAATGAGGTTACATTGATAAAGTGTTTTGCAAGTCTTAAGATACTATGTGAAAACTGTCAGTGTTGTT
This sequence comes from Pseudochirops cupreus, assembly GCA_028627135.1. Taxonomy (NCBI): domain Eukaryota; kingdom Metazoa; phylum Chordata; class Mammalia; order Diprotodontia; family Pseudocheiridae; genus Pseudochirops; species Pseudochirops cupreus. The sequence continues at coordinate 446,179,058 of CM053582.1, forward strand.
GTAAGTTGTTATTGTTATTTTAGTAGACAACAAGCATCAATCACTGTGGGAACTTGTATTCTTCACTGCTTTCGCCCTGTTCCTGGACGGCAAAGATATACTATACAGTGGTCACTTTCCTATGTTTTCCTTTCCAATATTCTCATTAAGGCCGTCCTCAATACATACATAGGTTATTCTCATGAATATTTTATACAGATAAAAAGGCAGACAAATGAGCTCGAAAAGCTGTTGATGTTCTCTCTATCGCCTTCAAAAACGACGTCAGAATTTTTCCACAACTTTGGTATCTCCTTCTCCTTCAGGTACGTTGGGGAGCGATCCCTTAACAATCTCAAAACGGCGTTGCCTCCAGCACAAGTCTCTCCTGCGCATATTTTGTCTGGTCTTTGTTGTCTTCGGTGCCATCCCCATCTCCTCTCTAAGCACGCCTGAGACTTTGATGTTCGTGTCCCAATGTGGCGGCCTCATGGTCCTTGTGGGGAAAAGAGTTTGTTTTTGAATAAAAGTCCCTGTAGATCTTTTCCATCATTTGTCTGTTTGTTGTCCCGTTTCCAGTTTCATCCTTAAGTGCCCTCAGGATGACTTTGCCCAGTTGGGTCTCTTCCCAAACTTTCTTTAAATTAGTTCTCGCCTCCACTGTTTCTTATTGTTTTATGGGGAAATACTCATAATCTTTAGGGTCTGTCACCCTTCCTGCATCCATTTCCCATTTTGGGGTGCCAATAACTCATTTAAATAGGGGGTGCTAGAGCTTTTCAAACTGAATATCGTGTCTTTTCCTTAGTTGTAGTCCTTCTTTTAGCTTTGTATGTTTGTAATTTTGATTGTTACTTTAATAAAGTTGGTGATTTAATTTGGGAAGTCTTATCAAGCTCCTCATAGAACTTCTCTGCCTCTTCATCTTTTACAGGAAGAGGTTTGTGTAAACGCTGCAAATGACTTTCACAAATATTGCAATATGAGATGGCCAAATATCGTGCAAAGTGACATTTCTTTTTGTCTTTGGGTACATGCTAAAGCCAATAGCCAACTACTCCATTTGCCTCTCTGAGTAGAATCCATAAGTCATCCTTTGATTTCACTGTATTTCTTGTCTTTTTTCTAGTTTTATTTATACTGAGAATGCCAGTATTAATAAAAGACTGTTCCCCAGTGGTAGGTCCTCTTGTTGGTTATTGGACAAAGGCCTTACGCTTGGAGTGCCAACAGTTAAGTTAATGTTTAGTCCTGATTATGCCTGGTAAACATTGACCAGAAGAATATCAATGACAAAAAGATGACTTTTGTTTCAGGAAGCAGCTTAGGATTGTTATTTTAATATTTCTTATTACCACATGGGCACATTGGCTTCTATTTGGTCCTTTTGAATTTTCAGGGAGTTTTATTGCTTGGGCAAGGTTTTATCTCTTTTGTGTCAAGCTATTAATTCTCTTGCCAATTTTATTTTTGTTTTTCTATGGAGGGGAGAAGGCAGGGCAATTGGGGTTAAGTGACTTGCCCCAGGTCACACAGCTAGAAAGTGTTAAATGTCTGAGGCTGGATTTAATCTCAGGTCCTCCTGACTCCAGGGCCAATGCTCTATTCACTGAGCCACCTACCTGCCCCCCCTTTGCCAATTTTTTCTTCCCTAGTTCTCACTTCTTTTTAATTTTTTCCTTAAATACTCTCATTCCATTTATAATAAATATTTCAACTCTTAAAAAAATCCTCTTGCTTCATCTCTGCTCCATAATAGCTTTTTTGGGTGCAATTCTTTTTTTTGGCAGCTCATACTTCCAGCCTACTTCCTGATTTTGGAGTTTATGCTACAGCAGAGCTTTGAGGACTTGTGGAAGGATGGCCTAGGCTAGTTCTGTTTTCTTGGGATGTTGAGTGTGTTATTTTAGGATCTCAGAGATAGACTGTGGACCTGCAAGATTTCAGTGCTCCCAAAATAGTCTTATCTAGGGCAAAATCTGATTATTGGTTCCTCCCTCCCATCACTTCCCTTTCCCTGAGCCCTAAAAGTTTCTGTCCTGGGTCTGAGTAAGATAGAATACTGTTAGACTTAGTCTCTATCAATCAGCTTTTAGTTCAGAGCCTTTTTTGGTTCAGAGTGGCAGAACTCTCTTTGGTATGAGATTCCTCCCATGATTACTCCTCTGCAGACTGTGCTAGATACTGGAAATGAGGTCGTACTCAGTACATAGAGTCTAAGCCACACTGCTGCTGCTCTTGTTGTCTTCTGTACTTCCTTCTTTCTTAATATACTTTCCAGGATCTGTCTACTCAGAACAATACCCCTGTGTGTAGGTCCCCTTCTAACTCTACATCTGTGACCTAGAACTGGTTAGTGGGTTGGCAGAGCTTCCACTTTGCATCTGTCCCTATCCTAGTGCCCTGGTATCAGTCTGGTGGTACCCCAGCATGAGTCTGGGACCTCCTATTACCCTAGTTCATAGTCTCTCTCTGGATGTTCAGACTTGACATGATACTGGCCCAACCCCACCCATGGCATCTGAAGACCTCCCTATCTGTCTCTCCATTCCAAACTGGGCTGGACAAATGACATACTGTGTCTTTTTCTGGATTTCCCCATCAGGATTTAGTCTGGGACATTTAAAAAAAATCCTTTTAGAGGAGTTTTGTGGAGGGGAACTCACTGGACTACTTCCTATCACTCTGCCATGTTGGTTCCATCTTCTGTAGTATACCCTCTTAACTGTTTAGTAGCCCTTTTATTATAGATAGATCATTTTGCGGGACCAAGAAGGTAGACTGTCTGGCAAGCCATAGTCCTTCAGCGAGTACAGTCACTTTGTCTCCATTTCTGCCACAACCTATTAATTCAATAAATATTTATCAAAACCTACTATGTGCCAGGCACATAACATTGCTCCAGGTCAGGGATGGGGAACCTGCAGCCTTGAGGCCACATGTGGCCCTTTAGGTCCTCAAGTGATTGAATCCAAATTGGAGGCCACAGGTTCCCCACTCCTGCTCTAGGTATTCACCAGAATTTGAGAACAGGAAGAGGTAGTTAGAAGTTGGATAGAGCTTCAACTCCCGTTACATTATTCTTTTTACTGTTCTTTCCAATGGATGTTATGTGGCACCACGGGACAATAATAACAAGAGATCAGGATTTAACAGTCAGGCAACTTGAGTTGAATCCTCACCTTCTATATAAACTTGGATGACTCACATCTTCTCTGGTCCTCAGCTCCTTCACCCATAAAATAGGCATGATGACAATAATGCCTAGCATTTATATAGCGTCAGAGAGTTTGCAAAGCACTTTATGCACAACAGCTCATTTGATTCTCACAACAACCCTGGGAAATAGGTGCTCTTATTATCATCTCCATTTTACAGCTGAAAGAGGTTAAGCGACTTGCTTAGAGTCACACTGCTAGTAGTGTCTGAGGTAGGATTTGAACCCAGGTGTTAGAGACTTCAATTCACTGTGCCACCTCATTAATAAGAATCCTTATTGCACAGGGCTGTTGTGAGGAAATCATTGTAAACCTTAAGGCACTGTACAAATGTGGGTTGTTATTGCTTACTGCTCCACCTCTGAGTCTTTTTTTAAAAAATATTATTCTACTCTTCACCCTCCCCCTCACTTTGGAGGGGTTGCTCACAGGGATGTCTAAGGGCTTCCAGCCTTCAGATTCTAGGACTCTTTGAGCTTTAACTGACTATAGTATTTTGCAGGCTCACAATAGCTTGTTGTTTTTTTTTTATCCCATTTGACTAATCTTATGCTTAACATCTGTGATTACATTAATTTGGATTGGGGTAAAAGTCACCCATACATATGCATATGTATGTACACACACACACCCACCCACCCATCCACACCCACACCCACACCCACTTTTTTGTGGGGGAGGGAATTAACATCCTCATCACTAGTTTATAATAGCCTTGTGCACAGAATGCTGGACTTGGATTCAGGGAGATCTAAAGGTCTGTCTTTGTCATTTGTTAGCTATTTAACAAATCTTTTAATGTCTGTGAGCCTCAGTTTTTTTTGTTTTTGGAGGGCAATTGGGATTAAGTGACTTGCCCAAGGTCACACGGCTAGTTTTTGTGTTAAATGTCTGAGGCTAGATTTGAACTCAGGTCCTCCTGACTCCAGGGCCAGTGCTCTATTCACTGTGCCACCTAGCCACTCCATGCCTCAGTTTTCTTAGCTATAAAATAGGGAAGACAATATTGATACTCATGTGCATGACTGTGAAGCTCCTGGATGAATAAAATCCTCTTGGCTTTAGACATTATGCTCTATTCTTTGAGGGTGATAAAGGTGGTAAAGGGACTTAGGTTTATGCTGCTTGAGAGATGGAAGTTTCTAGGGGTTTCTACCTTGGAGAACAAAAGATTCAAGGAGGCCCATGACATCAGTGCTCAATTATGTGAGAGACTGTCATGTAGAAGAGGGGTTAGTTTTGACCTATTTGTCCCCAAAAGGCAGAACAAGAGGTGGAAGTTTCAGAGATGCAGATTTCAGCTCAATGTTAAGGGAAAAGCTAATTGTTAGAGCTGTCCAAAGTGGGATGGGCTCCTTTAGAAGGTGGAAGGTTGAGTAGAGGACTTCAGTTGAAGCCTGGATGACGACTGGCTAGAGATATTGTAGAGAGGTTTTTGTTGAGATCCAGTTTGGCCTCTGAGGTCCCTTCCAATTCTGAACTTTTGTGATTCTGTGACTTAATACTTACACAGTAGGACTGGGAGGTATAAATGAGAGATAGAGATCAGCGGGAAGCTTTCAAAGATTTACATTCCATTGTACCCTCCATTCTGCTAAGACCCCATTTCTGAGCTCTGAGAGGATTTCTAATGGGGGATGTTTAGCTGAATCAATTCAGGTTCAGCTAATTACTCCTGGTTGCTTTGGTCTCTGTGTTGCTTCTGCCATGTCTCACCCTCCTCGTGGCCATGAACCCTAGCAAAAACCTCAATTACTTCTTTATTTCCCTGGTGTCCTAGGAGAACACCATCTTCCAGATGTTTCACGGAGGGGAGGACTGTCTCTTGTCTTCACTAAAGGACTTTGATTTCAACATCACTCTTTCACAATCTCCTAGATACCTCGTAGCATCATAGAATTTAATTGTTGGAAGGGACTTCACTGTTCTAACTCCATTCTGGTCCTATCCATACTTTGCAAGGAATCCTTACTATAATATAGCAAACAGCCTCTGCTTGAAGATCTCCAGGGCAGGGAATCCCACTATCTCTTTGAGGTAGCCCATTTCACTTCTGAAAAGCTCTAATTTTTAGGTAACTTTTCCAGTCATCAACTTTAAATTTACAGTGTCCTCTCATATTTCCAGGTTCTGCTCTCTGGGGCCATACAGAACCACTGTAATCCCTCCTCTACTTGACAGCCAATTAAATACTTAAAGACAATTTCATGTTTCTCTCCACCCCCACCCCCAAGTCTTCTCCTCCCCACATTCTTCAATGGATTCTTACATGGCACCAACTCAAGGCCTTTTACCATCATGGATACCCTCCTCTGTACACTTAAAAAAATTAATTAATTAATTTGTTTTTAATTTTCAACATTCACTTCCATAAGATTTTGAATTTTGAGTTTTTCCCCCACCCTCTCCTTCCCCTTCCCCAATACAGTGTGCAATCTGATATAGGCTCTACTTATACATTTATATTAAACATATTTTCACATTAATCATGATGTAGAGAAGAATTAGAACTAATGGGAGGAACCACAATAAAGAAGAGACAAAACAAAACAACAAAAGAAAATGAGAGCAAATAGTATGCTTCCATCTACATTCAGATTCCCAGTTCTTTCTCTGAATGTGACAGCATTTTCCATCGTGAGTTTTTTGGAGTTGTCTTAGGTTCTTGCATTGCTGAGAAGAGCTAAGTCTATCAAGGTCAGTCATTGCACAATGTGGCTGTTACTGGGCTTTGTACTCTTTCTAGCTCACCATTGTCCTTCTTAGATAGATAAAACATTTATTATGCATGTACAATGTGGGGGCATACAATATATAGAAGTGAGCAGAAAAGACAGGAGAGGGAGGGTACCATAGGAGGCAAGGTAGAGCAGTAGTCTGGGAAGTCATGGTCTTGCTGGTTTGAAGTGTGCATGGCTGGCATGGCTGCCTCCTCAGAGGTATGAGGAGGAATTTACTCATTGGAATAAGACTTCACAGGGTAGGGGTTGGAGGAGGCTTTGTCACCTTTGAGAAGGTTTCTGGGAGCAGAGGTGGAGAGGTAGGCCAGGGAATCATGGCCTGATCTGGGTTTGAAATGACCATGGCCAGCATGGGTGCTTTCTCAAATAGAGGTTCGTAAACTCTGGTGTGCAGAAATGAAAGTGATACTTCTGTGTTAAAACTCTGAACTTGAGGCTTTTGGTAAATGAAATAAAAACTTGAGTTTCAACAACATTTTACAACTTCAAAGCGCTTTCCTTACTATAAACCTGTGAGATAGGTAATGGAAGTAGAAAATGTATCTAAAGTATTTTATAAACTTTAAAGTGCTTTATAAACATATGGTATTATTGCTACATACTATTCTTTTAAAAAATTTTTTTGTCTTTACTAATTTGTTTGTTTACTTTTAGTTTACAAGATTCAGTTCCACAATCCTTTGAGTTTCAAATTTTCTCCCCCTCCCTGCATCCGTCCCCCTGGCAATGGCAGCATGCAGTCAAGTATAGGATCTGCAAATACTTTCACATTAGACATTATTCAGGTTGTAAAGAAGGATTGTAACTGATGGATGAACTAGGAAACAAGAAATACAACCAAAGACGAAAAAGAAAGAGAGCATATAGTTTGCTTCAATCTACATTCAAACTCTGTTCTTTCTAGATCTTTCTCTGAATGTAGACATCTCCTTCCATCATGAGTCTTTTGGAGCTGTCTTATAAGCTTGCATTACTGAGAAGAATCCAGTCTATCAAAGTTGGTCATCACACATACGTTGTGTCTCAAACTATTCTTTTTAATCCCCATTTTTTTTACAGCCAGAGAGGCAAAGTGAGTCTCCTTTGTCACAAAGCTAGTAAATGTCAGAGACATGATTTGAACTCAGCTCTTCTGACTCCAAGTATGTTGCTCTTTTTATTATGACATGCTGCATCTAGCTTCACCTCAGAGGCTGTGGATGCCTGCTCTAGGATGGATATAGGTCCCTAAATAATTGTGCTTTGGCCTTGTCCCGCCATTGTACATTTCTATAAACGAGTTTCCTTGCCTTGTAGCTTAGACAAATAAATCATGGGAAGAGAAAATACTGCAATGACTTCTCCAGATGGAAATCAATCCCATAGGAAAGACTCAGGCCTACCTTTCCCAATGCAATGTCTATTATGGATGCTGGGAGTTTATGGGTCACAGAAATCACCCTCAGCAAAGGCATGTATTTCATTAAAACAAAAGCAAAAAGCCAACAACTCGTCATCCCTTTGACAAAGTGGCTCATGTTTTTGTCACTGCGGGCTTGGAAGATAAAGTGTAGTCAGTCATCTGTCCGCTGTGGGAGTGGAGCCTTTTGCTCTCCCATAAAGGATGTGTCAGTTTGCACAAACCACAGACTGGGGAGCCGGGAAACAGCAGCAATGAGGCTAATTTGAAAATACTTCTGTGGCACTTAGCAGGGTGTGATTTTAATTCATTTTTTGTCCCTTGATAATCATAAAGTGCTTTCAGCTTGTGAATATCCATTTTTGACCGGCTTACTTACTCCTCATCTCTGGGATCACATCAAATGCGAAGTCCATTGGGAAATCATGCAAGGAAAACAGAGTCACTTTGTGAAACTCTTGATGTCACTGATGCTATTTCATATGATGATACCATAATGAGAATGACTTGTACTGCCAAACATCTTCCTATGTGTGTCTTTTATTGGCTTAGTATCCATAAAGAGTCATGATGTCTTCTTAAATTTGACAGTGCAGAGGGCTGTGTGTAAAGTGGCCAAAGATCAGCTTCAGAGAGGAGAGCAGGAACCTACATTCACTGCTGGAGTGGTTTGTGGGAGTCAAGGTGGTGAAGCTGAACTCACATAAGTAGTCCCTGGACCCTCTTATTGGGATTATGGAAGGCGATGTGGTAGAATGGATAGGACGCTGGAGCTGGAGTCAGAAAGATCTGGGTTCAAGTCATGCCTCAAACAGTTAGTAGCTATGTGATCCTGGGCAAGTTTCTTAGAACTTCTCTTGACTAGGTTGTGGTAGTGTATAGTTTTTTTTTTAGTGGATAATTTTAAATTCCTGCTACTTGGAGGCAGAGGCTGAGGCTGGTCGATCAACCAAGTTTGGGAGTTTTGAGCTACAGCAGGGCTAAAACTGATGGCATATCTGCACTAAGGTACAATATGGCAGGTCCCAACGTGCAGGGCTCACGCCATGATGGCCTTTAAGGTTCCTTCTAGCTCTAGATCCAAAATTTTCTGAATTTTGATGGTAATTTACCCCACTTTCCCCCAGCCACTTTAAAAGCTATGAACTTCCAAAGTTAAATTTATACTCACAGACTCTTACAAGGAAGAGTATTCAGACAATAAAACATTTAATCATGGGAGAAACAAATATCACATATATACATATATTATATGATCATATAAATTATGTAATTACATATAATATCATAAACATATAAATAGAAAAAGACAAGTCAAGAAATACCAGAACATATTCCAAAATTAGTATAGTTTCATTTTTTTTTTCTCCTTGAAGAGCAGGTTGGAACTTAAACTGCTCTGAATTTATGGCTATGGTAGGAAGGCATAGGCAAGATCTCTCTGTAGCACAGCAAGTCGTTAAGAAATACTTTGTTTTTGATTAACTTCCCTTTTCTTTTTCTGGTAGCTTTCCTTGGTCTTGGCATTCTTTCTCTCTCTTTTCATCCCAGGTCTCTTTTCTCCCCCTGCTCCCAACCCAGAATTTCTAAGTACACTCCTGTTTCTCCAAATATATAGGCCTAGTACTTAGGGTCTTCTCTTCTTCCTCAAGCCTTGCCATATTGTGGATCTTTTCTAACTCTGTCCTTTGGATCAAAATTTCCTTGTCCTATATGCTAGAGTTGTAATTGGGAACCCCAGAACCTTGGGTAGATTCAGTTGAATTGGGAGGTGGTCATGTTAGGGATGAGGGGAAACAGAAATCCCAGGATGCCCTGAGGCTGGCATGTGCCACCATTCCAGGAATTCCTTGTAGGGCTAGTCTCCAGCTGATTGTTTGCCTGGGTTGGTTGTAGTTATCCTACTGGGGCAGTGGGGGCTAAGATGGGGTATTATGGTGACCTCAGGGATTGATGGTGTGGTATGGTGGTGAGAGTATGTGTGCCATACCTCAATTCCAGCATGCTTTTTTTCCAGGTGGTACATGATTCTTCCCCCCAGTAGCTCTCCATACCTTGTGCCCCTCTAGCCTTACATCACCTTCTGCTGTGGTGATTGGCAGGGGCAAACCGTGTCCTACCTCACCACCCCTATATCAGGTCCTTATCAGGAGTAAATACATTCTTCCCTCCCATTCTCTCCCCACCCCCCCCCACCATTCCCTGCTTGTCCCTACCTATGTTGGCTCTCAGGAGCAAAGTCCTCGTAGCCCTATGCTAGTTACAGCCCCATTTTCTCAAGGGCTTTTTCTTTGCTAGATGACAGTTAGGGAACCTGGTAAAATACATCTGAAAAGACATTAAGTCTAAGTAATATTGTCCTTCCCACATCAGAGCTCTGCCTGTCAAGCCCCTTTAAGAAAGGGAGGGGCTGAAAGGGGATGGGTCCAGGGGAGATGCTTCAAAATATAGCTTTGTCCACAGGACCATTGTCATAAGAGATGAGATGGCACAGTACAAAGTGTACTCAGTGACTTTGGAGTAAAAAAGATGTGGGTTCAAATCCTGCCTTTGTAATTGACCTTTAACTTTCCCCATAATCTCAGTAAAACCTATAAAATGAGGGGTCTTACATGGCTCCTGAGGCACCTGCCAGGTCTGATGGTCACAAAGACCTGGTAGCAAATGAAGCTATTCTCAAGAATATAGAATTTAGAGCTAGATGGGACCTAATGGGTCTTCTAGTCCAACCTCTTCATTTTACAGATGAGGACACTGAGACCCAGGGAGGATAGGTGATTTGCCCAAGCCACAGAGTTATGAAATGAAAGAGAGGAAATTAGAACTCAGGCCCCTTTGACTCTTTCTAATTCATCACACTGTGTCCTTGATAAATGGCTTGGATTCCTTTGATCTCCTGCCTTGGCATAATGCACTCCAATACAATAAGTACTTGTTGATCACCTAATATGTGCTGGGCACTGTGCAAAGTCCAGGGGATACAAATAAGAAAAGTAGTTCATGCCCTCAAGTGATCTAATGAGGGAAAACAACAACAACAAGGGGAGGAAGCTGAAAAGGGGGAAGGGCAGAGGGTACCTGGTTCCGGGATTTGATGATGGTGGAAGCAAACCAAGCAGCTCAGCTTGAAGTTAGATGAGACAGCCCTTTAGAACCCGTCCAGGTCTAAGTCCATATCACCCTCTGGTCACGTTTCTCTTCTCCCTGGAAGCTGAAAGGACTTGAACCATCAAACGAGATCTTCCCTGACCCCATTACTGACCTCTCCTACTTCTGCCTTGGCCCCAGAAGTTGCATCTTTTTTACCACAGTCCTTGTTACTCTGGGAAGTCCTTGAATTTAATCCAATAAATGTTGATTAAGTGCCTACTGTGTGTAAGGCTCCATGAATGCCAAACTTGATTGGGAGGGGTCAACATTCCACTTGAGAGGCAGCTCGGTACCCCAATGGATAGCTCGCTGGATCTGGAGCTGTCCTCAGTCATTTACTAGCTCTGTGACTCTGTGTGAGTCATTTCACCTCTGTCTGCCTTAGTTTCCTCATCTGTAAGATGGGGATAACAACAGCACCTCCTTCCCAGGGTTGTTGTAAGGATTGAACGAGATTGTTATCTGTGAATCATTTTGCAAACCTTAAAGTGCTATTTAACAAAAACCTTCTGGAGGTATAATACCTTAGCTCTAAAAAAATTAGGAACCAGAATAGGGGAAATTTTAATGCCATGATAGGCTGGTAGGACTTTTGGTAGCATTTGAATCACATGAGAAGGCTAAGTTCCTGGAAAGTAGAAAATTCTCATCTCCCTAGGACAATGTACTGGCATCACAAAAACACATACTTTATCAGTAAAAATTGAAAAACGTATAATATTCAGTTGTGTGCACAATACTTTAGGACAGAGTTTAGCACTGGAAAGAACCTCAGAGGATTTATAGTCTAACCCCTTCATTTTTACAAATGAGTCACTGTAGCTCACATAAGTGGCTTGCTCAAGGCCAAACAGGTAGGTAAGCAGCAGAGCTAGGATTTGAACCCAGGCCTTGTAATCCAAAACCCATTACCCCATACTCTTTCTTTATGCTTTGTCAGAATGGTTCATGTTCCCCATGGCTTGTGTGCATAGAGGGAATGAAATTCATCCATTTTAGTGGAGAAAAGGCTATGCTCAGGAGGTGAACAGGGTATTCATTTGGTTTTTCAGGGAAGCACACAGCAGGCTGATCTGTCATTGGGTCCTTTTTCTCAGAGAGGGTAGAAGCAGGACTGCTTGTCAAATGAGTTCAACTAAGACATTAGAAGTAGTGACAACTTTATTGCAGGAGGGATTTGATCTCTTCTGAATAAAGTCAACTCTAGAACTTTGACGGCACTTAAATGGAAATAACCAAACAAATTTTTGAGAAAAAATCTAAAGAGGGAAAAGGCTCATAATGAGGATTCTTTGAAAGATGGACTGAAGGCATGGAGGGGACCAATTAAACAATGCACATTATTAAAAAGAGGCAGTACGATTTATTGTAGACACATAGAGGAGGCCATGCACTCAGCAATGTGCATTACTAAAAAAGAGTCAATCAAATTTTATTATAGAACCTATTGACTAGAACTAAATGATTTTCTTCTTTCTTCTTTCTTTTTCCTCTTTTCTGTCCCTCTTTTCCTCTCAAACTCCTCTCTAACGATCATGGTTGTTTGTGACATCTCTGGGGAGAAGTGTGGAAGTATCATCTCCAGCTGCCAAATTCACCCTTTGAGTCATTTATTACTTCAGAAGGTGTCTTGCTATTAGAGCACCAAAGCTTGTGCTTCCCTTTTCCTGAAGGAACAAATTCCATCACAGTCAAGGACACATGATTAATTTCATGAGAACAGAAAGAAAATCCTGATGAGAGGAGTTCTCATTTAGTGGAAATTTTGACACATGCCAGGGTTTTGTTTTTTAGAGTGGTAGTCAAACACAGACTTTGGGGTTTTGATTTGTTTAAAACAAACAAACAGAATGATATTTCTTTTATTTGTCAAAGAGAATTTTTAAAAAAGATGTAAAGAGTTGAGTAGAGTTCCCTTTTCCATTTTTTTGGGTCTTGACCTATGATTTTATAATTTTTAGGGAAGGAATACTGGATTTGGAATAAGAGGAGCTGGATTCACTTACTGCCACTTACTACCCGGATGACCTTGTATTAGACCTTGTCCTCTCTCTTGGCCTAAGATTTCTTATCCATAAAATGAAGTTTGATTAAAAAGTTAGGAGAGAACCAGATCAGAACTTTCACCGGTATGGTTAGGAGTTCTTAGCCAAAAAAAAAAGAAAAAAAAAGAAAGAAAAAAAAGGATAAAAGTAGTTATAAAAATTAAGATAGATAATTTTAAGTGAAGTTGAAAAACTTTTGCATAAACAAAATAAATGCAACTAGAATAGGAAGTGAATAAAAAGTGAAGCTGTCATGGCAAATAACTTAACCTTCTCAAAAAAATAACAACAACCATTCAAACCTATCAGTGAATCAGTCAGAAAGCATTTATTAAGTACTGGCTATGTGTCCAGCACTGTGCTAAGCTTTGGAGATATAAAGAAAAGCAAAGAGAGTACCTGCTCATGGGGAGCTCACAGTCTAATGGGTGATACAACATGCAAATAACTATGTACAAGCAAGATATATCGGAGATAATCTTAGAGGGAATATACAAAGATCGAAGGGGACAGGCAAAAGCTTCCTGCAGAAGGTGAGGTTTTAGCTGAGACTTGAAGGAATCCAGGAAAGCTGGAAGTAGAGATGAGGAGTGAGAGTACTCCATGAATGGAGGACAGCCTGAAAATGCCCAGAGTCAGGAGATGGAGTGTTTTATTCAAGGAACAGCAAAAACATCAGCAAAGGTGTTATTGGATCACAAAGTGTGTGGAGGGGAGTCAGGTGAAAGGAGACTGGAAAAGCTGGAAATGGCCAGGTTTATGGACAGCTTTAAAAGAAAAAGGGTTTTATATTTGATTTTAGAAATGATAGGAAGCCACCGGACTTTACATTTTTTTTTGCTGCTTATCATTTCTAGTGGCTGTTGATAACTCATTTGTGATTTGTGAGGAGACATTAATGTCCTTGAAGGTACTTGCCTGATGCCATGGCAATATCTAACTGTTATTTTCCACTCCGTATTTGTTCCATACAATCACCCGCCGACTGACCATCCATCTGAATAAATCAGTGATGGCCAATAGCTTTTTAGGGGTCTTTAATTTCTGGGTAGGCCAGAAACTCAGTGAGTCATAGAACCTTGGGGTCAGTGGGAACTGGCTACCAACTGCATCATTAACACCCTAACTTTGAGCATTTCAGTATTCAAAATGACCTTGTACTTTTTTTTTCACCTGTTTCTTGATTAATAAGTGAAGGGTTTATAAAGCTGAGTTCTGTCCTTACCGATGTGACAAGCCATAATTCCTAATCACTGAGCTACCTTTTCCAATTGTCTCAGGCAGAAGTGAAGAGTCCCCTGCAGTGATTGATTGCCCCACTGCCAAGCCATTGATAAGTGGACACCAAACCACTCCTCATTACTCACAGTATCTCCAATTTCTTCAACTCATATCCTTCCCGAGCCCTGCTAAGACCACTTTTGTTCTGAGGGAAACGAACTGGGAATCTTCTCCCCATACTATTTCAGCATAAAAAAATATCATAAATGAGAGAGGAGAAAATCTTGTTTGCTAAAGGGCTGCTGGATGAATTGCCTCTTGGTCTTTTGATAGCATCTTTGAAATGGAAATGGCCACAGCTGCCTGACCTTCTGTTCAGTGACCCTTTTTGTACAAAGTCAAATAGCAGTGACTTCTCAGCAGCAATTCACCTATGGACACAAACAGGATTTTCATTTATTTTTTTTAACCTACATTTCCCCCCCTCTTGGGTGCATTTATTGTCCATGCACATTTTGACTGGTCAGATAAAATGCATTAGGATTAAGAAAAAAGAAATCCTACTACAAAGAATTATGACACATAATTATTTTAAAATATCCAGGCAGGTACCTGTAAGTATATTTTAAAATTGTAGTAAAGCTTTATGTGAATCTTTCATTTAAGAAGGGGTTTGTAACCTTTTTTGTGTTATGGGCCCCTGGCAGTCTGGTGAAATGTATATCCGTCTTTTCAGAATGATGTTTTTAAGTGTATAAAATAAAATACGTAAAATTACAAAGGAAACCAATGACACTGAAATGTAATTATAGAGATATTATAAAGTGTTTTTTATAAAACAATTACAAAAAAAATCATGAAACCCAGGTTAGGAATCCCTGGTTTATGAGAATTGTGTATTTAACTGAAACATATTTTGGAGGTCATGTATGTTCCTTGTTTCCTTCAAATTTAAGAAAGAGAAATGATAATCTTAACCACATTAAAAAAACTATTAGGCACAAAAGAAGATAGAAAGGATAAAGTGTATATTAGGGATTCATAATAAGTCAAAGAAAATAAATGTCTTTGTGTTCTAATGAAAGAGAGGGGATGGAGTGATTCTGAATCAGAATGATTAGCTAAACCCTTTTAACCAGGAGCCAGAATTTGTCTTTTTCTTCCTTGCTGAAACCATGTCACTGGCATAGCAGTGTGTCTGGGAGAAAATCTTTCTATGAAAACTTACTCTACTTCTCTGCCCTGCCTCACCTCATCCTTTCTTCTCATTCCTACCACCTTCCATTTCAGAACCTATTCACTGCAAGGCAGTGAATGAATGAATGAATAAAACACATACTAAATGCTCACTGCATACAAATAGAAAAGTAAGATATCTTTGGGAACTCCCATTCTAATGGAGAACCATCCATGTGGGGTTACTAGGAGGCACATGTGTAATTTACATGTTTAATTTGGGAAATTGTCAGAGTTGATGTGGAGAGGAAGCTGAAGGGAGAATGGATGGGATAATGCCCTCTTCACTGTCAAGCCTTGAGTTATCCCCCCAATGGATGGGGAAACCTGCTTCTTACTTTGAATAAAGACATTGAGGTCTTTTTCAAAGGTGTACATCAGCCCACTACCTACCAGGAGAGATGGTGAACCAAAATACTTCTCAACCAATAAAGGAAACTGTAAAGATTCTAAACAGAGATTTTAGGCATCTTTTCTTTTAGTCTCCATGTAATATAGGGAATCCACATATAGTAAGGTTTTAGCTCTTCTCTGTGGAATGAATGGGACAGAAGAGATGGTGAGTTCTATGGTAGTGAGGGGATATTTCCTGCCCAATTACCTTCATATATTGATGATAATGGAAGGATGTGCTGATGGCAACTTCCCTGGGAAGCATACAGTTCACAAACAAAAGTTTTGTTTTTTGAAAGACTGAAGATGAAAAAGTTAAAACAAAAGAGCTCCTGGAACATAAAGAGATTCTCTTACGTAGAGCCATCTCCCCATGTCTCAATTACTGTTACAGTCAGATCTATCTTCCTGAAATTCTTTTAATGACCAAGTGGTGACATTGAGTATCATTCCTTGTCTTGACTCCTCTTGAACGCCTTCAAAGGTCTCATCTAGTGTCACCAGGCATTGACTTTTGCTGTTTGGAGGTTCCCAGCAGACAATGCCAGGCATTACCCTTCAGGATGGGTGAGCTGGGCACCCTTCCTGTCTATTACAGAGGGAATGCCCCTGAGGTCATAGTCTTAGAGCTAGAAGAGACCTGAGAAAGTATCCAGTCTAACTCCCTTGTCTTGTAGATTAAGAAACTGAAGGACTCAGAGAGATTGAGTGACTTGCCCAAAGTCACCCAGATAATGTGATTCACAGCTGTCTCTGCATCATAAATCTAGCAATGTGACACCAGTGTCAGGACCATTTCTCTCTTTGGTTAAAGGCTTTGCCAAGGAGCCGGAATTCTGAGACTGCTCCCCTTTAGGTTCTTCTCCTTTGCTACCAAGCCTTTTGAATCTGGCATCACAAAAGACCATGAGGAATTCCTGCCATGCTCTATCCAAAAGAAGATCCCAGTCGCCAAAACTTGGTTCAGACGTGATCACTACAAATCTGTTTTCTTTTTTTCAGACACCTAGAAAGTATATCCCTGGTAAAATGAGTATTTATCCATTGCCCAGTAGTAGACAAAGCACTTTAATTTCTCCTGGGAGAGCTAGGAGGAACCCTCCTACTTCAATCTAGACTGTTTCCAGGGTGGAGGGGCTGGGAGAGAACAAATACTTTCTGGAGAACAACTCCACATGTAGATACTGCAGCTGGCTACAGATAGTAAGCCCAGTGTCTTGTACATAGCAGTTGTTTCAAAATTGTTGAATCATACTGAATCAAACCATATACAGGATGCCTATGCAGAAGCACCCCAATGTTCTTTGCAGGTTACAACTCAGGATAATAACAAAAGGAGGTACTTTCCGTAGCTCAGGATGCTATGATAGGTTTAAAGTTTGGAAAGACTGGCTTAGGGTTTTCTTTTATCTTGTTTTTTTATATACCGTTTTGGGTAACTACAGACAGAATAGCAAGAAAGACAACTCACTGGGCACAGTTAATCAACAGGGTCTAGGACTAAAAGCTCTGTTTTCTGTCTGATAACCAGTTACCAAAGAGGCTCAAATATACTTGGAGATTCCCCGATAAACATCTACACTCTATGATGCTTCTCTGAAAAAAGTTCAGGACCCTTTTGAGACTAAGACCATTGTTGCCTATAGGACACAATCTTTTTGATCCCATATGAGGAACCATGTTTCTTTCAGAAAGATCATGGTTGTCAGACCTTTGGTGCACCTTTACCTTCTGCAAAAATCGTAAAAGCTGTGATTACTTGAGCTTTTCTGGTTGTACCTCTGTGACTCAAATTTCTGCATAAAAATGTGAAAAATCTAGCTTTTCGTGGTTTTTTCCTCCTGAAGTTCCAAGTGTAAAGCTCTATGTATGAGTTCAAAAACTAGACCTGTGATTTCATTGGTATAAGGAACTCCAAGGTACAGAAATTCCCTTTACTGGTACAATTTGGCACTTTAAAGTACTCAAGTGCATCTATGCTATTATTTGTAACTTGGGATTAAATCATGGATAATTTTGCGTAAGACTCTACTCTTTGGTACAGAGGATAAAGACTTGATGATATGTGCTTGTGTCATAAGTAGAGTTGGTGCAAGAATTCTGGAGAGGAGAGACATTCTTCTTATTTTCTACTTTGAGAAAGGTTACATGTGACTCCAGACCTTCTGTAAGAAAGAAGTCTGTAGAGAAAGAGAACAGACTATGGGAAAACAGACATGTAGAGGATCTGGCATCTCAACATGTTTCTGATTTCCAGCTTGCCTCTTTAGAGGTCTCAGGGAATTTTCCCTTGGATGAGATAAGGGACTCTCAGTTGAACTGAACTTACCTCCAGTGGAAGAGTTTATTCACTCTGGGTATTGTTTATTCTAATCTGTATAATTTCTCCAATTTCTGTCTTCTGTCTGTTTGGATAAACTGGTTTATTCATTATTCACTATTTGTGATGGTCTTTTGCATGACTAGCATTTTTTGGGAAGGGGGTCAAGTCTTCAGATATAAATTCCTCTCTAAGGGATTCTGAACCTAAGGAAGAAATAAATTCCCCTAGACTAGTAATATTTAGGGGGAGTGAGGTTAGATAGATATAATTCTAGTCTAGTACCCCTTTCCCTGAGGAGAACAGAGTAGTCAACCTAGTGACTTATCTCTTGCTCCCTTCTAAACTGGAATAAAAGTTTTCCTTGGAGAAGTATGAGTGAGATTTCAGAGGTATCTATTCACAACCTGTAACCTATGTTTGACAATCCGTGCAGACATAGAAAATTTATATAAACAACAACAACAACAACACCACCACACACACACACACACACACACACACACACATTACACATTGATGTGAATGAACTCTTCAAAGATACAGATCACAACCCATCTGTGCCTGTCCATCCTGTGCTACTCAAATGAATCTGTAGTGTGGATGTAGCCTTTAAAGATGCAGAGCCCAGCCCATCCATGCTTTCCTGTCCTCTGCTATACTTGCCCATGTCCATCTATAAGTTCATCACAAGTAGTCCACATAATATGCTGGAGGTTTTTCTTATTTTATCCTTTTTTTGGGGGGGGTGGATGGGGAAGGCGAGGTAATTGGGGTTAAGTGACTTTATTCTTAAATCTTAAGGATCTTATGTAGCACTGGTCACATGACCAGCCCATCTTTTTTTTTTTAACCATATATTTCTTTTATAAACCATTTCCTCTAGTTTTTTGTTTCCTTTCTTTATTTGTAATTTTTAAAAACTTGTTTACCCTGACTATGTGCCTCTTCATTACTTCTCCAATTAGTATTTGTGTGATATAATTTTTAGTTCTTCAGTGTCCCATGATTTTCAGCCACATTAGAAGATTGAGATAAAAAAGATGGGCCTTTTTTTTCAAGGATAAGTATGCAATCATTAAATGAACTTTGAATTTTTACAAAGGAAATCTAGCCCAACTTTTAAATTTTGAACCCAACTTATCCATTTTTAGTGTTTGTTCAAGATGTGTATATTTACATTTAAATCTATATGTTTGTATTATATAATTATATAAATTTATATTGTATAGAAATCATAGTATGTAAAACTATATTGTATGTAAATTATATAAAATATATACTGTACAATATATAATATATACAATATAATCATATAGTATAATTATATCATACATATATAAATATATTATATATTTATATATTGATGGACAAACTTTTTGAGTTGATTACCTAAGTGCATGTCATAATCTGGACATCAGACATTTTGCATTTGCTTGGTTTTTCCTATGTAGATAGGTAAAACTCTTACTCATGAATATCTTCTAGGAGGCTCTCAAATGTTCTTGGGCTTGGTGGAAACATCATGTTATACGTAAACAGGAACATTTGGGAGACTTTACTGTTACTAAGGAATTTCTTTGCAACTTGAGCTCTCTGCAGGATAACTTACATGATAGTGGCAAATGTCTTTTGTGAGCATGCATCTCCTTGTTTAATGCTTTAATTAATAATTAGAGGGCCATAAATTATTTTTCTGTTATAATATCATTCAAGGAATCTTGAATATTTGATGTTATACATGGTATAAACATGCTGACAGAATACATGTTGAAAGAGAATTTTTAATAATAATAAAGTAAGCATTTATGTAGTAGCATATAGTTTGCCTGGCACCGTGCTAGGCACTTTACAATAATATTTCATTTGATCCTCACAACAACACAGTGAGATAGGTGCTATTACTGTTTTACAGCTGAGAAAACTGAGGCAATCAGAGGTTAGTGACTTGCCCAAGGTCGTAAAGCTATTAAGTGTTTGAAGTTGGATTTTAATTTAGATCTTTCTGACTCCAGGCCCAACACTCTATTCACTGTGCCAAATGCATTTTATAATTGAAAAAATACAATCACATTAGAATAATGTATTCTCTATATTTTTCAGTCAAATTGTGTAATGGCAAAAATGTGGTCTGTTGTGTAATATTCTTGGCAAAAGCCTGACTGTTCCTTACTAATTCCTACATCAAGGAAGCCATTGATTTGTGTTTGGGCTAATCTCATAAAGATTTTATATAGCTGGGAAAGTAGGTATATAGGTCAGTAGCTGCTGATGTTCTGATAGTAGCCCTTTTTCAGCATTAATAAGGTCCAAGATTTTTCATGCCTTTGGTATGAAAAAGATACCTTATGACTCAATCCTTCAACACCCTCATGACTGCATGACCTCCAGCACAGATCTCCTTTACATATACTTGGTCTAATCCAACTACTTATCCTGATTTTGTTCTCTTACTGCCACTCCATTGTCTTTAATCACATTTGGAACTATGATGTTAGAGTCATATTTGGGGCTCTGCTGATCTTGATGGCAAAGTCACTTGGTTATAATAATCTTTGTAGCTCTTTTCTATTTTTTCTTTTTTCCATTTTCCATGAGTGGCGGTACTTAGTTTCAACTCCACAGAACATCATGCTTCACCCAGCATAAGTGGATCACCTGAAATCTCATATGCTGTGCAGACTGACCCAATTTTTAAAGCTCAACTTCACAACTCCCTCAGTTGCCTCTTTCCTCTGATTGGAGAGTGAGCAACAAATTCTTTCAAGTCTTTCTATATAGATGTCTCAAAATTTTTCAGATAACTCCCCATTTTCTATGAGGGGCTATCCTTGGTTTCATCTTGACAGATCGTCATACTTGTGGGTCTCCTTCTTTCCCCCATTAGATTATAAACTCCTTGAGAGCATGGACTGTTTTTCTTTTTGTTATTTGTATTCTCAGTGTCTGGCAAATAGTATATGCCTTAAAAGACAAGCAGAGCAGATTATCATTGATGCTAGAAGCAACTCGGAGTTCTTGAAGTTTATTGAGTAGGGGAGTGATATGTGCTTAAGGGAAATTACCATGGCACCTGTGTAGGGGATGGATTGCAGAGAAGAGAGACTTGAGGTCAGTAGATCAGTTGCAATAGTAATTCAGAGTTTCTTAAACTGTGGGTGGGGTCATTTGGCAACAGTAAAAGGTTTCTAAATGCGCAATGACCAAAAATCAAATGTATTTAATCCAAGGTATTTCTGGTAGTGCTTGCCCATGTTGCATCATGCAACTTCAGCGCAGCCTTGGTTCTGAATACAAAGCATGCGCACTTTGCACTGTGCATACCACACAGCCATGAAGGCTGCCAAAAGACAAAAAGGGGTTATAAGTGGAAAAATTTTGAAAAGCGTTGGACTATAAATGAGAGGTAATAAAGGTTTAGATGGTGGCTCTGTGAGTGGCGAGAAGAGATTCAATGCAAAATGAGGTAAACATGGCAAGACATGGCAACTGATGGGATATAGAGATAATGCAGAGATCATGAGCCTGGAGAACTGGAAGAGTGGCCATGCATTCAACAGAAATTGAGAGGTTTAGAAGAGTAGCAAGTTTGGGGAAAAGATCATGACTTCTGTATTGGCCGTGTTGAGTTTGAAATGTCCCTGTTGCATTCCTTAAAACAATCCTGTGAGGTGACTAGCACAAATTTATTGTCTTTTTTCAGATAAAACAAACAACAGAGGCTCACTCAGAGAAGCTAGGGATTTAAGAACGTAGTTAAGTGGCAGATAAGCATCACGTAGCTCATGGTTACAAACCCAGGTCCTTTGTCTTTCTGTGGCGCTATGACATCTATGTAATGGTACATACACGAAATAGTGAATGCGCAGTTCTAAGGAAGCCTTTGAGAGACATGGAGCCAGTGTCATACAGAATGTATACAAAAGGGCCAGGTATTCAAAAGTAAAGGAAAGATTATTGTGAGGCTGGGAGAGCTTTAGGGGAGAAATGGGCCATGGGTGAGGGACAAATTTGATTTGAATTTGATCTAAAAGTAGATTCTTACCCACAGGGGAATGAATACTGAAAATAATGTTTTAAGGGAAGCTACCTCCTGTATGACCTTGTGTAAATTATTCTGTTTCTCTGAGCTTCATCTGTAAAATGAGGGAGTTGGGCTAGATGTGTTCTCTAAGGTTGATATCTGCTCTAAATCCTAAGATCCGTGAACTCTTTATTGTGCAAAAAGAGGAGGTGGTGGTGGTAAGGTAGAGGTGGGAAAGGATGGTGGTGGCAGGAAAGGTAGGGAGAATTGGAAGAGGAGAGACTAGTAGCTATGCCAACTAGGATTCTTTAAATGGAGTCTGTCATAGTTCATAGGATTACAGATTTAAAGCTGGAGGGAACCCCTAGACTTCAGTTCCTTTATTTCTCAGAAGAGAAAATTGAGGTCCAGAGATCCTGAGCCTGAGATCCCACAGTACTAAGTAGTAGAGCTAGGATTCAATCCCAGGCCCCCTAACTTCAAATCCATTGCACCACATATGCAATTAAAGACTTCTGTTAATAAAACACGTTGCCCATTGTAAAAGCTAACAAACCATTTAAAATGTGATAATTATTTGGCTGCCAAGTAAGGTTTTAAGGTTATGAGCCCAGGGCCAGTTTAATTTGAATGATGTGACACTGGGGGACTCACAGTGATGTATTCTACCATGTGGCAAAAAAAAAAAAATGATCTGATTTTTCATTCAAGATCAGAACACAGTGGTTTAGAGTGTACCACTGGTTATTGAAAGAAATGTTGGAAGAGAACTTAGTAGAACCATCAGGTTTTTCAACAGGGCCTTCATATGCTATGGATTATGCCCAGTGGCAGGTGCCCTGGTTTTAGAAACAAATACCAGGCAGTTCATAATTACTACATAATTCAATCTGAAGTTTTTGTTTTATTATAAATCTCATGTGCAATTAGTATTCTCTTCACTTGTCTTGCTGCTTCCTGACAGTGAGAAGTCCAGCATTAAAGGGCCTGATTGAATCATACCACCTGGGCTTGGTTTTGTTTACACTTCATTAAAACTTTTCATAAATCAAGAATGTGACAGGCCACTGATGTGGAATTTTCAAATCTTATTGTATTTTCTTTTTTTTTCCCTCTTGCCTCATCATTTTCCTTTCATGCTTAATTTTAATAGCTAGGAAAGCCTTCTGGACAACTGTAGGCATAAGGGAAGGCAACACAACTATTGTAGTTACCAACTATATATTTATTTCTTTGACATAGAGACCCCAACCCCCTTTTGTTTACTTTACTTGACTTACTTTAATTGTACTAGAATTTATTTAGCATTTATATTTACAAGACATAGTGATAGCTGTTGGAGATATAAAGCCAAAAAAAATCATTCCTGCCCTCAGAGAGCTTACATTCTAGTAGGGGATACAACACACAATCAGATAAGTAAATGCAAGAGGAAGTAGAGGGCACTGGCATCAAGGGGGATCAAGAAAGGCTGCCCAGGAAATGTGATATCTGATCTAAATCTTGATGCTAAGAGATTGTTGGGAGGAAAGAGTACATTCCAGGGAAGTAGGATAGTCAAGTCATGCTTTTGTTAAGTACCCATGATGTGCCAGGCACTATACTAAGTTATGGGTACATAAAGAGAGGCCAACCTTTGTCATGTCTCCCCTCCAAAAACCCTCCACATTTCTAGCTTACAAGGAACTCACAGTGTAATTAATGAGATGACATGTGAAAAATGAAGTGCAAACAAGATATATCCAGGATAAATTAGAGATAATCAAGGGAGGGAAGACATTGGCATTAGGCAGATTGGGAAAAAAGCTTCTTGTAAAAGGTAGGATTTTAGCTGGGACTTGAAGGAAGCCGGGGAGGCCAGAAGGGCTTAAGAGATGAGGAGGTAGAGAATTCCAGGCACAGGGTAGAGTCAAGGAAAATGCAGATAGTCAGGGAGTTGGAAAAACTCAAGGAGGCCAGAGTATGTGAAAGAGAATAAGATGTAAGTCAACTAGTAAGGTAGAAAGGCCCAGGTTATGAAAAGCTTTAAAAGGCCCAAAGAGGATTTTATATTTGATCCTGGAAGTGAGTGGGAACCACTAGAGATTACTGACTGGGGTGCGGGTGACGTAGTTGGACCTGTGCTTTAGGAGGATCAGTTTGATAGCAGAATGAGGGATGGACTGGAGTGAAGAGAGGCAGGGAGACTGACCAGGTATGAGGTGAGTAAAGCTTGCATCAGGGTGGCAGCAGTGTCAGAGATGAAAAAGCTGTGTACATGAGAGATGTCTTGATGGTAGAATCAAGAGGACTTGACAATTGATTGGATATGGTGAATTGAGAGAGAAATGAAGACTTGAAGATGACACTTAGACTGTGAGCCTGGGTGACTGGGATGATGGTGATTCCTTCTGTGGCAATAGGGAAGTTAGGAAGAGGGGAGGAGAAAAAGGCGACGCCAAGTTTGGGAACTCGGATAGTCAAGTTTGGCTGAAACACAGACAGTGGGAAGCAGAGCAATGACAAATGCCTGCAAAAATAGGCTTGAGTCAAAGGGTTTTAGATGTCAGGCTAAGGGGTTTGTATCTAGGTGGAATAGTGGCTTGGACCCGGAACTTAAGTCAGGAAGACCAGAATGTGAATCCCGATTCAGACATTTACTGGCTGTGTGACCCTGGCAAATCATTTTGCCTCTCTGGGCTTTTGTTGCTTCATCTATAAAATGGGGATAATAACAGTACCTGGGGCATCTAGATGGTTTAGTGGAGAGAGCATGGGCCCTGGAGTCAGGAAGATCTGAGTTCAAATCTGGCCTCAGACATTTGAATTCCAATTCAGATATTTACTAGCTGTGTGACCCTGGGTAAATCACTTAATCCCTATTTGCCTCAGTTCCTCATCTGTAAAATGGAGGCACATTAAAGAAGCAAATGACAAACCACTCTACTATCTTTGTCAAGAAAACTCCACGGATAGAATTCCATGGGGTCACATAAAGTTGGACATGACTAAACCACAACCACTGCTACAACAATAATAATGCCTATCTCACAAGGTTGTTTGAAGTTCAAATGAAATACTATTTATAAAGCACTTTGTAAACCTTTAAAGTAATTGTGTATCTTGATTTGAGAAATGCAAATCAAAACAACTCTGAGGTACCACATCTCACCAGTCAGATTGGCTAAGATGACAAAACAGGAAAATGACAAATGCTAGAGAGGATGTGGAAAAATTGGAACACTAATGCATTGTTGGTGGAGCTGTGAACTGATACAACCATTCTGGAGAGCAATCTGGAACTATGCCCAAAGGGCTATAAATAATTGCATACCCTTTGACCCAGTAACACCACTGCTGGGGTTGTATCCCAAAGAAATCATAGAAGTAGGAGGAA
>CM053582.1:446204659-446230078 GCA_028627135.1 Pseudochirops cupreus
GCTGCCATCTTGGCTCTGCCCTGACATTTAAACTTTTTGTGACTCTGTTTCTCTATCTGTGACATGAGAATGTACTAAAAGATCTCCCAAGTCCATTCCAGCTCTAACACTTTATGTGTAGGAAGAAAGTGAGGTTTTATGCTGGTCAGAATTGTCTTACTATCTCAATTTTCTTGTGTTTAGGATTGATTTCTCTGACAAGCTTGCAAGTCCTCTGAAAGCATTGATTATACCCTCCTTTTTATATTCCTTTCAGAATCTAGCTTATAGAATTAAAGATTTTCAAGTGTAAAGGGACACTTGAGGTGATATAGCAAGATGACTTCATTTTATAAATGAAGATACTGAGGTCCAGGGAGGGTAAATGACTTTTCTTAGGCTCTCATGGATTCACTGTTAACTTGGAAGGAGGTTTCCACAGGAGTTTCCAAGGCATTTGTACTTTTGTTGTTGTTTAGTAGTTTCAGTCATCGCTGACTCTTCATTTCCCCATTTGGGGTTCTCTTGGCAAAGATACCCAAGTAGTTTGCCATTTCCTTCTCCAGCTCATTTTACAGAAGAAGAATTCAGGCAAACAGGGTTAAGCGACCTGTCTAGGGTCACACAGCTAGTAAGTGTCAGAGCCAGATTTAAACTCAGGAAGATGTGTCTTCCTGATTTCAGACCCAGCACTCTATTCACTGTGACACTTAGTTACCCTTAGCACTGGTCCATTTGGTGTTTTTATACTTATTAATTTTGTACATGCCACAAAACTGGGATAGATACTAACATATTGGATGCCAGAGTCCTTATCTAAAAAGATCTTGACAGGTTTCAAAATTGGACTTAATTGGTTCAAGGAATCAACTTTACAATTACAAGATAGACAAGAGTCATTGTTAGCTATCAGTGTGTTTGAAAAAGATCTGGGGATTTTAGTGGACTGCAAACTTAATGTGAATCAACATGTGACTTGGGGCAGCCACAAAAAGTAATGCGATCTTGGGTTCCATGGGGAGGCATAGCTTCCAGGAAAAAGAAGCTATTAGTTCTAATCTACTATGCCCTGGGAAGACTATGTCTGGAGTGTTGTGTTCAGTTCTGCCAAGGAATTTTAGGAAGGAAATTGATTAGCTGAAGATCATCCTGAGGAAGGCAACCAGAATGGTGAAGGGCCTTATTAAAACCATTCTTCACTTGAAGAAACTGGGAGTGTTTATTGTGAAGGTGAATCATAAAGGGCACTCTATAGCCAAAAGTTTGAAGTGTTGTCACTTGGGAGAAGAATTAGATTTGTTTTCTTTGGCCCCAGAGGGCAACTGGGTAAAAGCTAAAAAGAGGCGAATTTAAGCTTGACATTACATAAGGAAAAGATGTCCTAGCAATTAGGAATATCTGAAAGTGGAATGGGCTGCCTCAGGAGGTAGTGGCTTCTTTTTCACTGAAGATCTTCGAAGAAAGGTATTTCTTGGTTATCTAATAGTGGGTGATCTTTTAGGTATAGGGATTGGAATAGATGACAACTGAGATCACTTTGAACTCTGGAATTCTGTGATTCTATGAATGAACATTTCTGTGAAAATGATTTCCAGATTTAGACATCCAGCCATAATCTCTCTCTTGAGTGATAGTCCTGCATCTCCAAAACCCACATGGATTTCTCGTAGGCATCATATTTAACATATCCAAAACATAACTTGTCCTCTAAACTTCCACATTTCTGTTAAGAGCACGATTCTTATTCCCATCTTCCAGGTTCAAAATTTTTTTGTTTTGTTTTTTGGAGGGGGGAAGGCAAGGCAGTTGGGGTTAAGTGACTTGCCCAGTGTCACACAGATAGAAAGTGTCAAGTGTCTGAGGTCGGATTTGAACTCAGGTCCTCCTGACTCCAGGACCGGTGCTTTATCCACTGTGCAACCTAGCTGCCCCCTCAGCAGGGGAATTTAAAAGTTACTCCAACTTTTCATTCTCCTTTGTCTCCTCTTTCCAGTCAAGCAATTCTACCTCCACAATAGGTTTTGCATCCATCCCCTTGCATGTTCACTAGCTCACTAGACCATTGTCAGTTCCTAGCTAGATTTGGCAATATATTTCTACTTGGTCTCCTTGCTTCCATTCTTTCTTCTCTTGTCTTTCCCCTCATCTCCACCTACTAGCTTTCCTGGATTCTTTAACTTTTCCACTAAAACCCCATCTTCTACAAGATGCTGAAAGGATTCTTAATTGCATAATCCTTCTTAATTCAAATGCCCTCCCCTCTGTTAATTATTTCCTATTTATCCCGTAGATGTACCCTGTATGTATGTATGTATGTGTGTGTGTATTTATATATATGCATACACACATATATTTGTCTGCTTGTTGTCTCCTCTATTAGACTGTAAGATCCTTGAGGGCAGAGGCTCTCTTTTGCATTTTTTTTTTGTATCCTCAGTGCTTAGTAAAGTGCCTGGCAACTTGTTGGCACTTAATAAATGGTTATTTACTGACTGATTCTCCAGTCCATTCCCATTGACTTTGATGATGCTGAGGTCTTATGAGCTTGTCAGTATTCCTTCAGGTGATACAGATCAGACTGAAACCAATCTATGCCTCCTTTTCCCATGTGACTCTTGTTCATGTCTTCCCATAAATTCTTCACAATGGCTTCTCCCAATGTTCTCAGGGATTTTCTTCAGATCTCCTGGCATTTCACGGGCACCAATGAAACATGTAGACTGTCCTTCAGTCATCTCTTGCTTTTGTTATCTTACTGGCCTGTTTTTTTCTCCCCTCATTCACTTTTTGGATGATATAATTCATGTGTTTCTCTGGTGTGATATTGTCATGTCTTATAGTCTGTTCACATTCACCATGTGTCTCTCCTCTGCTCTTTCAGTGACCTTCAACTTTAATTCTTGGAACTAGCATTCTGTGATTCACAGACATGCAGCATTAGCTGGAGGAATAATGTGATTGGGAAGATATGTCACACAGTAGCCAACATAATGTCTTAAAGCATAAGCCTAATCATGTCACTCAAGTCTCTTGACTCTTCTCAAAAATCTTCAGTTGCTCCCTATTGCTAGGATAAAACATAAACTTCTCAACTTGACTTTTATAGTCCTGAGCAATCTGGTTCAGGAATTTAAGCCTGCCTTTCCAGAGCTATTTTATATGATTTCCCTTAATACACTTTATGTTCCAGTTAAACTGATCTCCTTGTTCCCTAAACTTAGCATTCTATCTCCATTCTCTGCCTTTGCACATATCATGTCCTCTCCCTCATCACTTAGGTTCCTAAGACTTAACTTCCTTCAAGGTTCAGCTCAAATGGGAACACTTTCTTGATCCCTCAGGTTGTTAGTCCCACAGTCCTCTCCCCCTCTACTCCTCAACTGATCTTTTATTTAATTATTTGTGTACATGTTATAGCTATTCAAGGTATGCACAGTATGGTAACAGTTCCTTGAGGATAGGGATTGTTTTTTTGTTCAGTCCTTATGTCTTTAGCACCCTGCATAGCATCTTGCACATAGTAGGCCCTTCATCAATGTTTGTTGCTTGTTTCTCCAAGACTGCATGGTTTGTAAGGGGTAGAACTTGATCTAGAACAGTCTCTTGTTTTTGTATGCCTGTTGTCTTTCCACTATAGTACTCTGACTCTCTTTACTTACCCACTTATGTGCATCCTGGACCATCTCCAGTTATCCTGATTACTATCTGGCCACTGGATCCAGATGGCTCTGGAGGGGAAAGTGAGGCTGGTGACCTTGCACAGCCTTCCCTCACTCAAATGCAAGTCATGTCACCATTTCCCTGATGTCAGGATCCTCTTCGAGAATGTAGGACGAACACAACAACAACTTATGTAACTGGATGTTCCGTAGACATTTCATGTGGAACATAGATGAAATATCTGATTTATTAGGGTTCTCTCCTGTCATGGTAAATGGTTAGAATGAAACACACTTGAATTATCTGATTTATTAAGGTTCTCTCATGTCACTTGGTAAACTGTTAGAATGAAATCTATATGAAACATCTGATTTATTAGGGTTCTCTCATGTCACTCGGTAAACTCTTAGATCTGGAATAGGAAATATCTGATTTATTAGGGTTCTCTCATGTCACTTGGTAAACTGTTAGATCTTGAATAGGAATATTAGGCTGTGAATTCCATGACTTCTTCTGAGATGACTACTTTGTGTGATATTGCTTGTTTTATTTTTCTCAGTGTGTTATTTTCCTCAGCTCAACAATGTTAACTGTCATAAGCACCACACCATCAAAATAACTGGGAAGGACCTTCCCATGCTTGGCCCAATGCATGTAATCTCTTACTTTCTCCCAACTGCAAAGGAAGAGAATGACTTGGCAGAAGAACACCCAGAGCACCGAATGATCAGATGCTAAAAATTATTGGAGAAAACTTAATCCTATTTCAAAGCAGGTTAGCATTTTTTCTTAGAGTCTAGCAATGCCCCCCGTAAAGGAACCACTGTGTTATAACCTTTAAGTGTGTGTGCCATACATAGATTTGGCAGACCAAAATGCAGGAGAAAAAGGGATACACACTTTTTTAAAATTCAGTTTTTTGGGTCAACATATCATCCATTCCAAGAGATGGAAGACTAACCTTAGCTACCTTTTGTGATAATTTATAAGAAGTCTTCAAATTTGTTGATTGAAATTTCAGTCTTGCCATGAAAGAGTAGGAGAGACCTGAACCCCACAGTGCAGCTTATCTCAATTAAAGAGCACTTCAGAGACTATTAACCCAATCGTGGGGTTGGGGAGATGGGAAGGAGGTTCAGAAATCAGTGTGAGAACATCAAAATAGCACAGTGCCAGTTTTCTAATCCCTACTGGTTTTCTCTGGGCTAGATTACTTGTCAGGTTCTCTGTTGTGGCATCAGAGACTAATACCAATACTAAAGATAAATGTAAGCATTTATATGGAATTTTTTTAAACCAGGAATTTCACCTATGTCCTACCTGAGCTGAGGAAAATCAGTATGGCTTGGGGGGGGAGGTGTTGGAAAACTGTGTGGCTATCTTAAAATGGAATGGAAAATCAGAATGAGACATCTATCTAGTGAAATAAAGAAATGAGGGAGACTTATCTTAGTTGAGATTACTTGATGTCTAGAAGCAATTTCTTTTGACCCCCTCTTCCTCAACCCAAGTCTTTCCGTGTTTCTAAAAATGAAATCTCTTTCTTTGGATAATTGATAAATTAGCCACATTATCTCTATATCTGGTAATTGGTGGGAGTGAGGTGGAGTGGGGTGGTGGAGTTGAAGAAAGGACAGTTGGGAATGAGTAGGGGGAAGATGGAGGGAGGCATTTAGATTCTCTGGGGATTTCAAGGAATCTGGGTCAGGACAGTTGCCTTGACTGTACCTTCAGGATTCTCTTCCAGCTAGAGATATACCTACATAGTTCAAGGGAAAGATCATTTAGCCAGGCAACGAGCTGTGTAGTTTCCATTGTAGGTGGAATGAAGCCACTCAAAATGAACCCTTATAGCAGTATCTGGGATGAGTTATCTTCTTCCTTGTTGTATTTCTTCCTGGTTCCCAGAGGCTTTAGAAGGGGTCTTAGTGTTGACCTAGCCCAAACAACTCATTTTGCAGATTAAGAAATTGAGGCTCACTGGTTGTGACTGATTTACAATCATCTAGGTAGTTTTTGGTAGAAATGGGTCTAGAACCAAAATTCCTTTTGGTCACAGTCTTTCGTCCTTTATAATCCTACCATTCTGCCTCCATTTACCCATCTGTAGTATATGAGACCAGTGATTTAGCAGGATTTTTCACTGTCATCTTAGAAAATTCAGTCAGCAATGGAATAGAAATACCAGGCTGTGAATGCCAAGCCTTACTCTGAGATTACCCTTTGTGGGATATCAGCTGAGTTATTTAACATCTCAGTGCATTAATTTCCTCAACTCAATAGCTTCTTCTGACTCCCAGTGTGGCATCCTTCCCCTGAACTACCCTGCTTATTTTCTCCATTCTACTTCTCTAACCTCCACTGGGGAAAGAAAAAGAAAAATGAAACTCTTTTAACAAATAAGCACAATCAAATAAAATTCTCATATAAACCGTTTGCAAAATGTGTGTCTCATTCTACATTTAGTCTGTCACTACTCTGTCAGAAGATGGGTAGCATGTTTCGTTATTGGTCCTCTGGAGTCATCATTGATCATTAAGTTAATGAGAGTTTTTAATACTTTCAAAGATGTTTGTCTTTATAAAGCTGTTAAAGTATAAATTATTCTCTTAGTTCTGCTCATTTCGCTCTGTTTCAGTTCATATAAATCCTGCCTGATTTCTCAGAAACTGTCCTTTTTGTTGTTTCTTATACCACAATAATATTCCATTCCATTCATATAATCATAATTTATTTATCCATTCCTCAATTAATGGGGACTCTCTTAGTTTCTAGTTCTTTAATACTCACAGAAGAGCTTCTATAAATATTTTTTGTACATATGAATACTTCTTTTTCTTTGATCTTCTTCTGGGTTAAAGGGTATGTAACATCTTAGTAACTTTTTGGCCATAGTTCCAAATTGCTTTCCAGAATGTCTGAACAAATTATTGCTTCATGAACAGTGCATCAACATGTCTCCCCCACCAATCTGCAAACAGATTTGTAATTTTCTTTTTTTATTTTGGTCACCTTTGCCAACCTGATGGGCATGAGGTGGAACCTCAGAGTTATTTTAATTTGCAATTCTCTGTTAGTGATATGGTACATTTTTTTTCCACATTATCATGCTATCTTTTACTGTTCTGCCTCATAGGATTATGAAAGATGGTTTTAACCATCACCAATAATGATTGACTCTCCTTTTATTCTTACACTCAGGTAAAACACATAAGTAGCAGGTGACTTGAGGTCAGTAATGTCTCTTGCCAAGTTCAAATTTCTTCCAGAGCCAGCTACCTTTCTTACTACAAAAGGGTATGAGTTCCTTACCTACCTGAAGATATTTCCCATCACTTCATTATTAGCAGGGGAGGATCAGTCAGTCAGTTAACAAGCATTTATTAAGTACTCACTATGTGCCAGGCACTGTGCTAAGTGCTAGGAGTACAAAAATTATCTCATTTGATCCTTAAAACAACCATGTGGACCCGGGTTCAAATACGGCTCAGATACTTGACACACTAGCTGTGTGACCTTGGGCAAGTCACTTAACCCCAATTTCCTTTCCTTCCCCCCTCCAAAAAAACAAAAAAACAAACCTGACCATGTGAAGTAGGTGCTATTATTATTTCCATTTTACAGATGAGGAGCCTGATGCTGAGGGAGAGGAGTGACTTACCCAGGTCACACAACTAGAAAGTTTGTTATTTGAGCTTGTCTTCTTGACTCCAGGTCCAGCATTCTACACACTGCACGCTTAGCTGCTTTGTATAATACTGGCTCTGTCAGCACATGTTAGGTCTTGGGCAAGTCATATGACTGCTTTGTTTCTCATTTTCCTCATCTGTGAAATAGTGTGATTAGGTTGGATGACCTTGAAGATCCCCTCTCTAGGTATGATTTTGTAAGTAAGATAATTAATAATGAAAGCAGATTTCCCATAAGCTAAACTGGCAAAGCAGATTGCTTTCTGAGATGGAAAAACAGAGCCCTCTTCTTACTCATCTTCCAATTTTTGGGCAAAATGATTATATTATTGGCCAAAATTCCTCCTTCCCTCCACCCCACAAGTTGCAATGAAGTAAGGTTTTATTTCTCGTGTGGGAGGATTTTGCCACTTTGATGAAATCATTATATAACTGAACAATGGCGATTCCTTATTGCTGCAAAGATGGAGGGGTGATTTCATGAAAGGCCCAACAATCTCCATTGCTTTCTTTGTTGCATTTGCAGGGATTTTCAAGGTGATTTAGTGTGGATTGATTTGCCGTTTATTCTGCAGCCATTGTTTGTAATGTGCTTTGCTAGCTTATGTACCCTGAACCTTAATTGTTCTAAATTAAACTGTGGGGACCAGACAACACACATTTCAATCAGAATGACAAAATATTGCACCATATTCCATGGGGATATATCATCTTGTCTTAGCTGCTTGTTTGTATAAGGGGAGAAGGAAAAGGATTACATGGGAGGAAATTCTGTCATAATTTAATTTGCCCTTTTTCATTTATTGACAAATTTCATTTACTGACAAAATAAAACCAAGTATACTTGGGGCCCCTATTCACAAATTTGAATGGTTAATGAGAATTATGACTATTTGAATTATATTGAATAACTGGCTGTATCTTTGGGCGTATGTGGATAAATAAATATAAGGACCTATTTCATGCTCAGTAAGTTGAGGATATTTGGTTTTATAAAATAGGGCAGGTAGGATCAGGCAAGGCCCTAGGAGGAAAGGCTTGTGCATTCATTACGTGGCCTTATTCCCTAAGAAAGCAATGTAGGTATTGCATTACTTAAAGAAGTGTAAGCATTGAACTTGTTAGTAGACATCGAGCCTTCCTGCTCCAGTTTTCTCCTTCCAGACTCTTACCCTTTACTTCTCTTTTCTAAGATACCTGAATTGGTCTAAGCCGGCAATGAATGGCTACAAGTCTATCAGAGAGCAAATTCTTATATAGATCAGTAGGTAGGTTATACTAATAATGTCAAACTCAAATAAAAATGGGAGCCACTAATTGGTGCATAAACATCCCTGTGACTGCACATTGACCCATTTAAAAAAAAGTCATGTTATCTATGTTTGATTGTATTTTTGTTTATTTTGTTTCATATTTCCCAATTATATTTTAATCATGTTCTGGTCACATTGGGGAGTGTTGCAGGCCACACGGGATTGTGGCAAGAATTAGAAAGTTCCCCTCTCAGTTCCAAAATTCTATAGGTTAAAAGGAACCACCTTCGATTGAACAACTGCTCTAGAATGACAATAATTTCCATCTGTATGATGCTTAAGGTTTCCACAGTTCTTGATTCACAACCACCAAATGTGGTAGGGAGAGCAAATTTTATTATTCTACTCTTACAGATGAGTCTCAGAAAGGTTGATTGACTTGACAAGGGTCATGCAGATAGTAAATGGCAAGGCTGGGATTGGAACCCAAGTCTCCTGCTGCTAGGTCTAGTGCTCTATCTACCACACCATGTTGCCCTTTAAAGCTGCAAGGAATTTCATGTTCAAATGCATAAATATGGTATGAAGCTTCTTGGTACAACATGTTTTGGTTTTTTAAATCATTATTTTCATTTCAAAAAAGTTTTAATGTTGATGACTTTTGTTTTTACATCACAAAGATTTCTAAATATGCCCCTGCCCCTAAGTGAGCTTATCATAACAGTGAATAAGTATCAATTAAGCAAAACCAGCTAATGACATAAGCTTCTCTGACAGTATATGCAATGTTCCATACCCATTGTACTACACATTTCCAATGAAAGGAAGGAGATACTTTTTCTCAGTCTTTCTCCAGGGACAAGCTTGAATGTTGTAACTATGGGGTGCTCAATTTTCTTTTCTTTTCTTTTTGTTTCTGTTATTGTAGTCATTGTGCATATTTTTACACTGCTTACTTTACTCCAGATCTGTTCATACAAGTCTTTTCATGTGACTCTTAAATGATTAATATTCATTATTTCTTATTGTGTAGTAAAACTCCATTTTGCTCATATTCCTTGACTTTCTGATTCTTACTCTGGAAGCAGAGAACCTGGGGTCATAGCCTGCCTTTGATACTTGCCACATCACTTAAACTACTTGGATCTTAGTTTCCTCAATTGTAAAATAAAGAAGTTGGATTAGTTGATCTTTGAATTCCCTTTCAACTCTGGATCTCTGATATTGTGACATAATTATTCATTCAGCTATTCCCTATTTGCTGGGTACCCTCTTCGTTTCTAGTTCTTTGTTATCACAAAGTCTTATTATGAAAATTCTGTGGAAACTTTTTATCCTTGACCTCCTAGGGCGGCATCGTTTTAGGAATACCAAACTGGAGATGGGCAATACAAGATTTACTTGTTGACTCTTTGACTTTTCCAGGTGGTCTAAAAAAAGTAAGGGAGAAATGGGAGATATGACTTGTCTATGGTCACTCCATATGTTTAGTTAAGAACTCATTTTCCCCTTTAGTCTTTCTCTTGAAGTTACTAATATCTACATCTATATCTATCTATTGCCACCGGGTCACAGCATCAAAGAATCACAGAATCTAAGAGTTGGACTGAACCTTGCTATGTCTAACCAAAGATCTCCTCAATAATATTTGGAGGTGGTCAGTCAGCTTCTTCTTAAAAGCCTCTATGGAATGAGAATCTGCTACTTCCCAAGGCAGCCTATTCTACTTTTCAACAACTTTAATTGTTGGAAAATTTTCCATTTAGAGGCAAAGTCTGCCTCTCTGCCACTTGTATACTTTCACTGATCCTAGTTTTATTCTCTGGGGTCAAACAAAACGATTTTAATTTCACTTTGACGTGACAGCCTATCCAATACTTGAAGATAGTTATTATGCTTTTTCCTTCTCAAGATTAAAAAATTCAGCTTGTTAAATTTTTAAAATTTAAATCTTTTGGATTCTTACTCATTATTTTACTTACTATGTTTCCCATTCCATCTTGGACACGTTTAATGTGTCAATGTCTTTCCTAGAATTTAGCATCCAGAATTGAACACAATACATTATAAAATGAGATCTGACCAGAGCAGAATATAGTGAAATTACCATCTCCTTCATTAAAACATTATGTGTCTTTTAATGTAAAGATTTGATTTTTTAAATCACATCACAGTGTTGTTTAATATCGAATTTGCAGTGCACGAAATCCCCAAATCTTTTTTTCTGAATTGTTGTCCAGTTAACAGATCCCCATCCAGCACTTGTATAATTGACTTTTTGAGCCTAACAGTAAGACTTTACACTTGTTCTAGTTCAATACTATTTTCTTGGATTTGTCTCACTAGCCTAGACCAGTAGTATAAAACTCGAGAAAATGTGGGCTGCATGTTGACTTGGAATTAAATGAAAAAATTAACATTATCCATGTTGTATTTTTTAAAGCCAAATGACAGGTGCGTAGGAAGTTTGAAACCTCTCTCCTAGATTGTTGGATCTGTATTCTTATTAATGCATTAGCTACCACTTTCAGCTTTTTAATTTTTGAAAATTTGATAAGCGTGACATGTAAGCTTTTTTCCAAGTTTCTGATAAAAATGTTAAGGAGCACAGAACCCAGGACAGAGCCCCAGGACATTCCCACAGAGTCCTCATTTCAAGTCCACATTAATTTTTAAATGATTATTCTTTACATTAACTCATTCAATTAATTCTAAATTTGCCAAACTGTATTGGCATCTGACCCATATCTAGTGGTCTTGGTGGGTAGTAGTGTCTTTTTTAATGGTCAAACGGTTCAAAACATGCTTATACAATCGCATGATTATCTGAGGTGGTGATTGGCTTGTTTTACCATTCAATTTCTTTTTAAATGTAAAAAATCCCTCAGGACAGTTAATCATAGTAATATTGAACAACATGATTTTAAAAGGAAACACATACTTTAAGATTTAGTATGTCTATAATTGAACAACACTTAAAGAAATAAACATATTGAGAATAGTTTGGCACCTTTATCATGAACCCTTGATTTTCTGGCTCTCATTCTTCCCATTCTTTTGTTTCCTATGTTTTCCAGCCATGTTTTATATTTTGAGACCTTGTCTCATATTATTTCTATATTTAGCTTTAAGACTATTCATTCTAGCCTCATATACTTACTGGTTATGTGACCCTAGGCAAGTCACTTAACCCTGATTGCCTCAAAAAAAGACTGTTCATTCACTGTGTATTTATAATCCCCGAAATAGTGAAGCTTCCTCCAGATTCCCTTGGACACTTGTTTTTTCTAGAGTCATTTGGGCATCATCCTTCCTTTTCTTCTTTCCACACCTTTGCTTACACTTTCCTCTGTGCCTGGATTATGCAATCTCTTATCTCCATCTGTTAAAGTGCCTTCTTGCCTTCTAGATCCAGTTCAAGCCCCAGCTTCTCCATGAAGCCTCCCCTGCTGCCCATAGTTGAGTATTATCTCTCCCTCCTCAAATTTCTCATAACACTTTGCCTGAATCTTTTCTTTGTATTTTTGTGTGTATGCTCTTTCTAAATTCCTTGAGAGTAGTATCTGTTTGATGCTTACTATATGTGTGACCCTGGTCAAGACTTAGCTTCCATGGGCCTCACTTTGCTCTTCTGCAAAATGAGAGAGTTGGACTAGATGGCCTCGGAGGTGCTTCCCGCTATAATTCTAGGATCCTATATTCCCATGTCTTAGCAGTCCCAGGGCATTGTTGGTTTGTCCTTAATCAATGTTTGCTGTTGAATTGAACCCCCAACCCTTTTCTATACTTTGCATGATCATTTATCTTTCCAAAGACTAAAACCTTGGTTCCTTCCTTTCACCTATTTGATTTATTGCAGAAGCTCCCCTGGGCTTTTACTTAGTTCCATGGGTTCTCTGTCCTTCTCTTGTGGCCTCTATTGTAGTTGTAATATCATTTCCTTTCTCAGCTTGGACAGGGAATAGGGAAGATTGGCAAAACAGGTAAGTAGCCTATGCTTTTGATAGTATATAAACCACACTCATGAATATCTAAGCTAGGTCATACTATTTTTTGGTATCCCTCTCTCATAACTGCTCCATCTACAAACAGAAAAAAAAAAACAGAAAAAAGCAGAGATTGGGCACCAAAAGAAAATATTTTTAGAGAATTCAAAAATGTAATGGATTAAAAGCATTAATGTGGTTTCATGACAGAGGGTTACTGCTAGTCTCCTTCATTCCCAACCTATTTTTCCTCTCATAAGTCTATATATTTCCTTCAAGGTGTCATAATGTGTTGGACTGCGTAAGGGATTTGGGATCATTGGGGCAAATTTAAGATAATTCTGTGCTGACTAGCCCCAAAGAGCACTGGGAATTGAATGAAGGTCTTTTGTTGTGAATTCTGCTAAAGCCCCAATCCCAGATGGCTTTTTCCCTGGCTTCTTATCTACTCTGCCTCAGAGGACTGGCAAACAAAAGGAGGTGGATTTAAGCTGCATTTTGAGAGTCTGGTTAGACTTAAGGAAGAACTTGGGGGCTATAAGGCTTCTGAGGACTATTGAAGGATATTATGCAATCTCCATCCCTGTGTAGATCTTTAAAAATAAGAAGGTTGAACCATCACCCTTTCCAGTCATGTTTCAGATATCCATCTATTTGTTATTGGTTTTTCCTTTAAATGTTGTCTAATGCACCATTCGCTTTATTTTTCTCATCTGTGAAATGGTAATGGTGATAGGGTAGGATGTGAAGGAAGAAGAGAAGTTCCACTCTGGGATCTCTGAGGTACCTTCTATCTTCAAAATTACATCATTTTAATTGAGATTATAATCTTTTATAAAGCAGAAGCCATCTCTTTTGTTTCATACGTGTTTCATATAGTGCCATCAGCTTACATGTCCTTCATAAAAAGTCTTGTATAAAATTTGTAGCTAAGCATGGTGGACCATGCTTCTGTTGCTGGATACTAGGGGAGGCTGAGGCTGGTGGAAAACTTCAGTTTAGGAGTTCTGAACTGCAGTAGGTCTAAAGCCAATCTAGTGTCTGTACTGTCAGGTGTCAATATGGTGAGCTCCCAGGAATGGGGGCCCCCCAGGGAGTCTAAGGTTGGGCAAAATGGCCCAGATTGCAAATGGAGGAGATCAAAGCTTCCATGCTGATCAGCAGTGGGATTGGGCTGATAACTGCTTATATTATTTCTAACCAGAGCCAGACAGGGAGATCTAGAGTCAAAAAATCCTTGTAGACCTTTAAAGTTTTAATACCATAACACTATACTGTATGCTAGACCCTTGGAGAAATAAAGAGTTTGGATAAGACTTGGTCCCTGCCATCATGAAACTTACATATATGTATGTATGTACAAACACATGCACACACATCCATGTGTGTAGATATGTGTATGTGTGTATAGTTATGCTGTATATATACAATACAGATATATGCATATATATTTATGTACACACATGCGTGTATGTGTGTGTATTTGGTCTAGACCTTTGATTTAATTGGTCTAGAGAGTTTTCAGTGAGGAAATTCCCTCTGATAATGCAGCAAGGTAGATCCCTATAATTGCACAACAATATATATAAGAACTCTGGGATTTTTTTAAAAAAGAAAATACATTTATTCAAATTAGTAGTAAGACAGAAATCAGAAAAGGTATACAGAGGAGAATATATACCAGACAATACAGAGTGAAGGAGCTCTCCCATTAGGAGTGAGATAACTCAATTCAACTGAGAGACTCTTAGGGATCTTTATTCTAAATAACATTTCCGTCTTCTGGAAGATTTTCTATCTCTTAAAAATGCAATGAACTATTTTTGTCCATATTTTTCCATTCAAAGGAGCAAGTAAATGATACCTGAGTAAGTTTGGAACCTCAATAAGAATCTAGCTTCTTTCACTTGAAATTTACCATAATGACAAGATGTATAATGTATGTTTTCATGTTTATTGACACTGTCAAATAGTACCTCAGCTGCTGGAATAAATCCCTCGTTGACATGACTATTTGTTTGAATTAGTAAATTAGGGATTACAAGAACTAACATACATTTATCCAGATGACAGTTTGAACAAGCTTGGAGACTACTGTGATTTTTTCAGTTAACTTGACAGTAAACAGAGTTTTTGCTTATGAAAATATTATGTATTGTTATAATTGTGATGGAAATTGAAATAAAAAAAACTTCCTTCCCTCTTTAAGCAAAGAGAAATTGTATTCTTCTTATGAAGTTGGTGTGCTGAATAGAAAAGTTAAAAGTGTTTGTAAGGAATACTTTTTTACTCCCCCAGTTAATGTCAACTGACCCACATGCGGTCCTTTAGGTGACAAATAGTGCCTTCTTTATGACCCCTTATTATGACATCATATTATGACACGTTATTCTCCTATAACATGGAAGAATGAAGTACTTCTTGAAAGAATAGAAGTATTTTAAAGAGAAAGAGCAACAAGAATCTAGAGAGGCTGTGTTAGGATATTTAAGAGTGGAAAAATGGAGCACAGAAAAAGAAGAGAAGAAGGACCACAGAAATATGAGAGCTTTGTAACAGATATGAAATTTTTCCTGTAAAAGGATAGACATGAACGTTCTGAGGAAGAAGCAGCTTCTCATGCTCCAAGGAGAAGTGATGAAGGTCTCTAGGTGTTTCCATGAGAGAAGCCATCCAATATTGTATAAAGAAAGAAGGCATGAGTCATGGTGAGTAGTGCTTTTTTGTTGAAGGGTACTGAGGTTGTGACTGCATATATGACCATGTATGAACAGTATGGAGATCTGTTGTTTTTTTTCTGGGTAATGAGAGGGAAGCTCTCAAGGCTTGTCAAATATGATGGCCACTGCCAGCTTCTTGTGAATTATGTGGGGAGTAATGAGAAAGTCATAAGGAAGCTAGAAGGATTTGCAATCACAAGCAAGAGATTAAAAACCTTAGGGCAGTATGTGCCAGTAAATGTTTAACAACTGGCTCTCCTGAAAAAAAAAAGTCCCTCTAGCACAGTGCAAAATTTAATTTGCATTATTAACATTTTATTAATCAATTTAAGAAAAATCTAGACAAAACAACAAATTAAACCCTTATTTATGTGTGCTAATTTCTGAGGTACAAATACATCGAAAATTTAACAACTGGCTGCAGTACACCCCTGCTTTAGGAGCACAAGTGATTTTTTAAAATTATTTTTTCCAATTGAATGGAGGAGATTGAGAAAGGCAGATTTGGGAAGGCAACACTTGGTATCTGATAAAGGAATTTGAATTTATGATTTTTTGGGGGGAGGAACTAGAGATTTGGTATATCTAATGAGAACTGGTAAAATAGACTTCCCCAGAATCATGTAAATATGTCCTTTAAAGTAAAAATGATAGGAGAGGGAGAAAACTGAATACATGGATTTGTCAGTTTTCCTTCACTGAAAATGATGTAATTGGAATCTTATAGGCATGATGTAAGAGAAATAGGCCATGACATAAAAGAAAGATCTAGA
The DNA here is from genome assembly GCA_028627135.1 of Pseudochirops cupreus. NCBI lineage: Eukaryota > Metazoa > Chordata > Mammalia > Diprotodontia > Pseudocheiridae > Pseudochirops > Pseudochirops cupreus. Next base: position 446,220,720 of record CM053582.1, read on the forward strand.
AGTGTTTGAGTAATTCTTAGGAAACAATATTTGATAAGTGGGCCTATAATAAGACCATGACCTCAGGTCCACACACTAATACCCATGCCAGTAACAAGTAGTGTGAACTAGAGACCTTGAAATACAAAAGTAGATTTGATCTTGAAGTTATTGCTGAGATTTGCTGGTTGTAACTCATACCTAGAATATTATGATGCAGGGATAGAGCTTAATGAAAAACAACAGAACATATAAAAAGCATGGTGAATTATTATAGAATACAGAAACATCTACTATTGTCAGAATCTGCAAGTTGGGGGAAGTAAGGATTGTGAAGAGCATCCAGGAAAGGATTAATGGAGGGAGAAAAAGAAGTGATAGTGTGGTGGGAGTATACTAGAGACTACACTGTCAAAAGGAGGAGATGGATGACGGGTTTAGGAAAAAAGATCATAGAACTGATATGGAGACACAATGTAATACAGATGACAGACTTCAGTATCTGGAAATCTTCTTAGAACCCTTTGTGATAAAAGCGGAGTGGGTGATAAATTCTTGACTTGAAGATAAAGTTAATTTCTTTTAAAAGATAGAGAAAGTGATGAGGTCTGTTTTGGGCATGATTCTGACCAACAAAGAGGGCTGAATTGTTGAAGTAGAAACGATGGGAACCTTGAGAGAAAGCAACCATGTCTGTAATTCATGGTTTAAAAAAAGTAAGTGAAAGGCTGGAATGGTGTAATATTTATGTTAGATTTTGGTATAATTCATTTCAAAGAGTTCAGAGAAAAGAGAGTTGAGATCAAATGGCTGAAAACTTGTAAGGACAAAGTTGGTCCATAAAGTATGTGACATTCTCAAAAAATAGAATTCTGGTAATGCTAACGCAAATGATTCCAAAGAACAAGAAAAGGGGGACTAGCTTAGAGAGATATATATATATATATATTCATAGTGAACTCAATGACCAAATTAAATGAAAGAAGAAATGTTTAGGAGATGGAAGGGCAGTTAACCGAAGACTAATACAAACTAGCTGCACAGTCTTTTCAAAAATTTATTGCTACCTTTTGTCTTTACATCTTAGGCATTTTAACAACCTCCAATTGAGCCTCCCTTTCCTAATGGGCAAAGGAAAACAATTAAGCAAAAATATCTGAGACAGAGTGGTTAGGTGGCACAGTTTAGAGCACCAGCCCTGGAGTCAGGATGACCTGAGTTCAAATTTGGCTTCAGATAGTTAACACTTACTAGCTGTGTGACCTTGGACAAGTCACTTAACCCCAGTTGCTCAGCCTTCTCCCCTCCAAAAAGCAACAATAATTAATAAATAAATATCCTATACTATGATGACAACTGATAATGCGTATACTATTCAATTTTAATCTGCCAAGAAAGGGAGGTAGATTTCATAGTCTATTTCCTTGGACCTTCACTGGTTCTTCAATTACTCAACATTTGACTTCTTTTTAGTCATCTTTTTACTTACATTGTTGTCATTGTTTTGCATATTGTTCTTAAGGTTGTGCTTATTTTGTTATGCAGTTGTTCTATAAATCTATTTTAAAATTAGTCATATTTGCCACTTTTTATTGCAAAATAATCTTCTATTTTATATATATACACATACATACACATATATGTATCTATATATCTATATATGAATCCTGCTTCAGTCACTTACTAGCTCCATCACCTGGGGAAGTCATTTAACCACTTCCTGCCTCAGTTTCCTCAGTTGTAAAATGGGGATAATAATTGCACCTATCTCACAGGGTTGTTGTGAAGGTCAAATGAGAAAGCATGTAAATTGCAAAGTGCTTTGCAATATATATTTTTACATATACATGCACACACACACACACACACACACACACACACGCCATTTCCCAATCAATGTGAATTCATTTTGTTTCCAGTTCTTTGCTACTGCGAAGGGTACCTCAGCCTTTAAGAGGATTGTTATGAGCAATAGGACTCAGAATGAGTTGGGCTGATGAAGAGTGATCAAGATTATTTAGTTACGTTGTACTGAAAAAAGGATAAGATTGGAATGGATGAGATAACGAAATGCTAATGGATGATGGAGCGAAAGTAGAAGAATGCAGTTCTTGACTTTTTCACCACCAAGGAGGCAATCTTTATACTGGGAAGGATAGACAGTTGCTCATGGGAAGTTATAGCCCAAGACAAGTGAGGTAACAGTTAGAGAACAAGCATTTAATTGCCATCAAAGAATTCAAGTCCAGATGAGCTATGTTCCAGGATGCTGAAACTGTTGGTAGATGTGAATACAAAACAGCCGTTGGTGATCTTCTGGAAAATCATGGAGAACAGAAGTACCACAGGACTGAAGACATGCAAGTGACCTAATTTTCAAAAAATGGGAAGAGGATTTTGACTCTCATTTCTGTCAGAATTTTGGAATTTATTACAAATTCTAGATGGCACAATGGATAGGGCTGGGATTTGAAATCAGACTGATTTGAGTTTGAATTCTACCTCAGTCACTTACCATCTGTGTGACCCTGAGCAAGGCATTTAACCACTGTCTGCCTCGGTTTCCTCAGCTATAAAATGGGGATAATAATAGCATCTACATCATAGGGTTGTTGTGAAAGTCAAATGAGAAAATGTTTAAATATGCAAAGTGCTTTGCAATCCTTAAGGTGCTATATAAATACTAGTTATTAATGTTAGTATTACTAAAGAGATGGCTTATGAATATTTAGAAAAGGAAGCGATGATTTCTAAGACAGTATGGGTTCATTAAGAGCAGATCATGCTAGACTAACCTCATTTCCTCCCCCCTTTTTTTAAGAAACAAGTTTACTAGACTAGTAGATTACAGGAATGCTACTATTATAGTCTACTAGATTTCATTAAGGTAATCAAGAAAATCTCAGGGTATTCTAGTAGATCAGTGGTTCCCCAATGTTTTTTTCCAAATGCCAAAATTTCAACCAAAACATTACATTGTGAACCACCAGGGTAATTTGATATATTACTCACAATGTTCTTTTATATTTGTTCATTAAGTGCTATAATAGCTATAATGACAATTTTAACATAAAAATCTTATGACAATTTCAAATTGTTGAAGAAACAAGGTTTCAAACATTGACATGTTTATTATCACAGAGGAAAAATATATTTGTAACATAATTGGGAAATATTTACTACTGAGGTCATTGTTAAGGATTTTTTTCCTTGAACTTCTTGAGGCATCATTGCAAAATACCTAGTGAATTTTGAACCTACTGAATGGCAACCACTGTTGTAGACAAAATGCAGCTATGTGGATCATAAGTAATTGAGAGCAGCTAGAGTGATCTTGAAGTGCATAGATGACTGGACTTGAAGTAGTGATTCATGGACCGATGTCAACTGGAAGGGAAACTCTATGACTGTGAATAGCAGATCCGATACAATAAACTGAAAACTGTGTGGTACAGCTAAGTATAGTAAGAGTTAGAGAGGTGATGAGCTAAATGCAGATTAGAATTTTGAAGAGACACTTCACACGGAGGAAGTAGGATTTCAATTGTGCCTTAAAAGATGTGTAGAATTTGGGTTGATATTGAGAGTTGGGGAGGGCATGTAAGGCCATGGAGACAGTATGAACAAAGGCAGAGAGGCAGGAAAAATTCCATATTTATATGGGAAGTAGGGTGTGATAAGATTATCAGAATGGTTGAACCAGTAGTTACGTACTGGGAAACAGTGGAAGTGAAGATTGGATGGGTGAGGTAGGACCAGATTATAGAGAGTCATGAAAGCCATGTAGACAAGGATGGATTTGGCCTGAGAGGCAACAGGGAGCCTTTGGGAGGCTTTGGAATAAGGAAGTGATATGTGAAAGTGGTGTTGAGTATAGATTGGATGGGGAAATAAACTAGAGGTAATGAGACCAATTACAACACTATTACAGTAATGTAAGTATTAGGTAATGAGGGTCTAGACCAGCGGTTCTCAACCTGTGGGTCACAACCCCTTTGGGGGTCGAACAACCCTTTCACAGGGGTCACAGGGGTCACCTAAAACCATTGGAAAACACATATTTCCGATGGTCTTAGGAACTGAGACACCGCTCCTCTATCTGTCTCCAGGCAAGTCCGCCCACATGCAGATACACCCACATATGAATATTAAAGGATTGCAGCACTAGGAAGGTTGAGAACCACTGGTCTAGACTATGGCACTGTCAGTAGGAATAGAGAAAAAACTCCATTTCTCCAAAGGGTCAAAGCCGAGAGACAAAACAACGAATCATACATTCATGCAATCATAGAATTTTAGAGTTGTGAGGAATCTCAGAGAGCATCTGTTTCACCCACGAGTCACTTGATCATCCTAGACCTCAGTTCACACATCTATAAAATCAATGATTTGAGTGAGATGGCCTCTGAAGTTCCTTCTAGATTATTTTCTATGAACTATGAACTATTATTTCACAGATATGAAGATAAAGAACTATAGGTTTTAAATGAATTGGCCAAAGTCACATGGGAAAATTCGGGAAATAAGGGGTCAAGCAGCCATTGCAAATAAAAATAGGCTTAACATAATTTTTTTAGGGTATTGAGACAAATTGCTAAGAAGAGGTGATTTGAAGCATTGGGAAATGATGACTTTGGATTTCTATATGTTGTTTTAGATAGTGACAAAATAGCCAAGTATATACTTGGAAATATAGGACTTGAACTTGGTTAAAAGGTTTAGGCTAGAGAGGAAGTCACAAGCATATAATTGCTATTTAAAGAAATAAGGGAGGAGGAACTCTTCCAGGGATGGAGTGTATGGTGCAAATAGGAGAGAGCTGGATTATGAAGGGTTTTTAAATCCAAACAGGTTTTTGTATCTGATCTTGGAAGTAATAGCCATTGGAGTTTACAGAATAGGGAAGGGATGTGGTCAGACCTGTGCTTTAGGAAGGTCAGTTTAACAGCTGAATGGAGGATGGACTGAAGTAGGAGAGACTTGAGGCAGGGAGACCAACCAGTAGGCTATTATAATAGTCCAGTAGTGAAGTGATGAGCACCTGAACAAGAGTGGTGGCAGTGTCAGAGGAGAGAAGAGGATATGTACAAAAATCGCAATTCAACTAACACTCCCTTCTCTGGATTGAACTTCTTGCTGACTCTTCTTGAGGAGGGAAAAAAACCCCAGAAAGTTAATGTGCTCAATGCAAATCTATTGACTCCCACTATGTAAAGGGAGATTTGTTTTCAGTCAATCACGGTAGTAAACATGGGCTAGGAGCTAGAATGCTACCCAGGCTTATATGGTAGTATAAACATTGACCCTACATTCTCTGGCTTTTTGTACTATCCTCTCATTGACTTGTTTGGAAAGGAAATTCACTCACGTGTGGAGACCATTGTTGCTTATAAATGAGATCCGGATTATGTCTCTTTAGCGTTGCAGTTGTAGGAGGGTCTACTCATTGCTCTCTCTAAGCTCTTGGGAAAAGATGCAATGGCAGCATTTCTAATCCTCCTCCTCCTCTTCCTCCTTTTCCTCCTCCTCCTTGTTCTCTCTCTTTCTCCCTCTCCCTCCCTCCCTCCCTTCCTCCCTCCTTCCCCGTTTCTATCTGTCCTCATAATCTCAGGACTAATGTCTCATTTGCCCCAAAGCCTTCTGGGAGATATGCTTAATGGAGCAAAGTACACACAACATCATGCACAGATTAGTTTTTTACCTTGCCTAGGTAAAGGTTTCTACTTTTTGCCTTAACTTGATATCCTGCTTCCCCCTAGGAAAGAGGGATGCAGTCAAGGGAGCCTGACAAACTGAATATTGACAATGAAAAGAATATTCCACAACGGAAGTGCCCAAGAAAGCTAGGTAGAACCAAACATTTGGTCAGTTCAGCTGCTGTATATATGTGATTGATAGGTCCATTTGTAATGTCAAGATTATGGACCGAGACAGAATGCATTGTTGATGTGTTTCAGGTCAAATTTGGGAGATATTTTGATGATCTGCTTTTGTTTCCATTCTATGACATAATAAATGAATTCGTTTGGTTATTACTAGATCATAGGATGGTAGATTCAGAACTGAAAGGAATCTCACGTTGCTGTAGGTCACATATGTTTTGATTAAGGAAAAAAAAAACTGGACAGAAAGGCACTAATAACCATTTGCAAGATTTAGCAATTTAAAAACTGTTAATGGTTTTCGAATATCTCCTAAGGAAACATTAACTAAGAACCAGGGAACATAAAACTTTTTTAATAACTGTAACAAATAATAAAAAAATATACTTCAGTGCTATATTATGGGCAATTAAGTGAAAATATTTCTAAATTAATACTAACATATAATTTTTTGAGCAAGAAAAGGTCTCTACTGGTCAAGATTAAGCAAATTGCAGTACAGAGACCAAAAAAGGTAGTCAGACAGGCTGAGCCACTAATCACCTGTGCAGAGGATAGCCTTGTAATGGCTAACATTTATGTAGCCTTTACAAGTACTTTACATACATTATCTTTTTTCTTCCTTATGGCACTCTTTTGAGATTGCCTGGGCAATTATTACTATCTCCATTTTGTGGATGAAAATGCAGAGTCTTAGAGAGATTAAGGAATTTGCCCCAAATCATATAGGACTTGACCTCAGGTCTTGGAAATCCAAGTCCAGTGTTCTTTCTACTATATGACACTGTCTCTTAGTGTTGACCTTCGGCACAGGAAAGTCACCCTATGATGATATTTGTGGGACATAACAGTCTCACCCCTTTAAAAATCTTTCTCACTTGTCTACTCTAGCTTTTGGCAATTCTCATGACTATAGACTACCTAATACTATCTGTATTAGACTTGGGCTAATCACAGCACTTTGCTGAGCCTCAGATTCCTCACCTGGAAAATGAAGATGAAGATGATTTCCAAGGTAACTTCCAATTCTAGATTCTATAAGAAACAAAACTCTAAAATTCTAAGAATTGTTACTTTGGGTAAGATATTGTCTCCAGAAGGATTGTAGGATCCTTAGATTTAGAACTGGGAGGGGCTTCAGAAGCCAATTAGTCCAACACCTTCATTTTATAGATAAGGGGAGGTTAAGTGAATGGATCTATTAGAACACATGTTATCTACTAGTGGTGTCCCAGTAGTGGTTGTGATATCTGGTGCAATGGATTACTCAGAACTCAAAGGTTCAGAGAAAACAATTACTTCAACAAAAACATACATGATGACTTTCAGATAAAGGCAGCCTTTGAGGAAGTTTTGTGGTAGGTGACAGCAGCTCTGCCCTGAAACCACAGAGCAGTCCTGTTGTTGCTGTTCACCCTTTGTTTTCAAAGAGGGCCAATGACATGGGGAGGAGGACCTCTTGACTTGCAAATGAATTGGATTTAAGTGAGGCAGAGCTGCACAAAGATATCAGCCTCATTCTCTCCTCCAGAGTCATTGGAGTCCAGTGGCAAGACATAGGTCAGGATGACTGGCAAAAGATGGCTTAGTTCAAGGGTGGGGAACCTGTAGCCCTTTTATTAAGGGGATTTGTTCTGTGAAGTTTGGACTCAGTCAAAGGGCTGTACTTGAGGAATTAGAAGGACATACATGGCCTTGAGGCCACAGGTTCCCTACCCCTGGCCTTAGTTTGCTTTCACAGAGGAATCCAGTCATATATACCTTGCCCAAAGGGCCTATAATTGGGTTTCAGGTGAATTCATGTAGGATAGGGGCAAAGTGAATTCAAACTGCCCATGCTGCCCATAGTGTCCTTCTAGGCTCATGACAACCATAGTTATTGTTATTGGGATGGGGAATAAACTCAAGTTGCCCCAGGTCTACAAGTGTCTTCATCCTCAGCAAGTGGTCTAAGCATGAACTGAGAAACCAGGAATATTTTAGTCCAGATTAATATATGAGTTTCCCTCAGTAATAATAGCACACGTGATCTAGTGTTTAAAAAGTTCACCAAGTGTTCCTCCAGAACAAGTGTGTGAGACAAGTGGAGGGAGGATTATCACCCTTGTTGAAAAGATATGAAAATGGGCTGAGAGAGGAGAAGAGACTTCCTCATGGTCAGAAGATGAAGCCATTTATCAGGAAGCTCCTGGTCCTAATCTAAGGAGGTAGGAACACAAGCTGACAACTTTGTTGGAAAAAAGGTAGGGGGAGGTCCTGTACAAGTAGAGAAATTCTGGGATCAAGCCACCAAGATAATGTGGCCATCCTGTACAACGCTGCCAGGTGCCTAGACCAAATGGAAATCTTTTGGGATCCAGTGAGAACTAGAGCCAAGGGGATCAAGGGACAGACTCTTTTGTCTCTCCTCAAGCCTCTCATGGCACTTGCTCCCCTAAATTCTCAGGTTAGCATCTTTCACTGGAAAAAATGAGATCTTTCTCTGAGAAGTTCCTTTCCTCCCTGCCTTTTCATCTCATAACACTCACACATCTTCCCCAACTATCTCTCTTTTGCTCTGGTCTCATATGAAGAAGTGACCCTTCTCTTTGACATCACAAACTCCTTTATAGGGGGTGGAGCCAAAATGGTGGTGTAGGAGCAGCAAGAAATTGCAGCTCCAACACAGCCACATCAAATACCCCAAAATATGACTCTAAACAAATTCTAGGGCTCTAAAATGTACACAGACATATTTCCTGCTGAAAGCAGCTCAGCTCAAAGAGACCATTTCAACTGTGAGAGCAGAAACCAGCCCAGCCTGAAACGGCGGTTTTTGCCCTGGGGTCTGCTGGAGCTTCAGGAGAGTGGATCTGCGACAGCTTTGGCAGGATCCAGAATTATCCAGCCGTAAGAAAAAAGGACTTAGGTTAGTGGAACCCGGGAAGAAAAGCGGTCTGGCCAAGCCACCTCCAGGGCAAAGAAGTGGAAAGTGGAGGTTCTGTACCCGCCTGCACATGCGGCTTCAGAGCTCCTGGCCTGCAGACAGCAGGGGGGCCAAGCAATTGTTCAGAGGCCAAGTGTTCTCTCATTGAGCAGCCTGGATCTGATCGTGGTCTTGGGCGGGGGTCCTGAGGTTTTTTTTTCAGTGAGCTAGAGCTGGAGAGGGACCCAGCAGCCTCCTAAAAGCCCTGGCAGGTAGGAAAACCCCAGCAATTTGGGACAGAGCTGTTCCCTCTGGAAGCAGAGTTCCACAGAACTAAAAAAAAAAACAAACAACCATTGAATGGCGACCATGAATAAGCATAGGAAGCAAAGTAAGAGCAACAACCAAACCCTAGATTCCTTCTTTGGGGAAAAGAAGGAAAAAAGCAGGGAATGGGAGGAAGACAACACAGTCAGAACTCCCACCCCAAAAGCTTCCAAGAAACACGAAGATTGCCAAAATGCTAGAGATCAGCTGAAGAAAGATTTTGAAAACCAAATGAGAAAAGTGGAAGGAAAATTGGGAAGAGAAAT
>CM053582.1:446230578-446268197 GCA_028627135.1 Pseudochirops cupreus
AGGGCAAAATAGAACTTGAAAGGATCCACCAATCACCTCTTGAAAAAGATCCCCAAGAGAAAACTCCTAGAAATATTATAGCCAGGTTCCAGAATCCCCAGACCAAGGAGAAGATATTGCAAGCTGCCAGGAAGGAACAATTTGAATATTGTGGAAACATAATTAGGATAACCCAGGATCTAGCAGTTTCTACACTAAAGGATTGAAGGGCCTGGAATATGATATTCCGGAGATCAAAGGAGCTAGGATTAAAACCAAGAATCACCTACCCAGCAAAATTGAGTATAGTGTTCCAGGGGAACATATGGTCATTCAGTGAGGTGGAGGACTTTCAAACATTCTTGCTGAAAAAACCAGAACTGAAAAGAAAGTTTGACACTCTAACACAAGAAGCATGAAAAGATAAACATGGAAAAGAAATCATAAGGAACTTATCCAAGTTGAACTATTTACATGCCAACAAACTCCTTTATACACCTCATTGGTCCCACACCCTCTCCCCTTCTATAGCACATTGCCTTACTATCATCTTATTTTCAACATCTATCTGCTAGCTTCTCCCTTGATGCCTATAAGCTTGTCCATGTCTCCCCCATATTTTAAAAACTTGCACATCATGCTACCATTTCCACTAGTTATCATTCTACATCTCTCCTTCCCTTTTCAGCTAAACTTCTGGAGAAAGATATCTGTACTAAGTATCTCTACTTCCTCTCTGTTCACGCTTTTCCAAACTCTGTAATCTGACTTTATCATTCAAATGAAACTGGTCTCTCTAGACTTACTAACGATTACTCTCTCTCTCTCTCTCTCTCTCTCTCTCTCTCTCTCTCTCTCTCTCTCTCACACACACACACACACACACACACACACACACACACAAACACTCACTCACATACACACACACATACATACTTGGGATCAAGTGACTTGCCCAGGGTCACACTAAGTGTCTGAGGACAGATTTGAACTCAGGTTCTCCTGACTCCAGGGCCAGTAGAGTATCCACTGAACCACCTAGCTGCCCCACAATGATCTCTCAATTGTCAAATCTAATAGCCTTTTTTTCCAATCCTTATCTTCTTAACTACTCTATAGTCTTTGACATTATCACTTTCTCCCTTACCGGGTTAGAATGTGAGCTACTTGAAGGCAGGGAGTGGTTGTTGGTTTTTTTGTTTTTTTGCCTTTTTTGCATCTTCATCACTTAGTCCTGTGCTAGACACAAAGTATTATGTCTTTTGTGGATAAGCAAACTTGAATCTTTCCATTTACTTTCCATTCAACTCACTATTGTGAGTTATGTAGACTTTTCAGGTCCAGGGGTTAAAATAAAAACTTCTCTCTCAACCTCCATTTCTTTTCCTTGCATGTTGTAGGAGGTTAAGATAATTCACGTGCTTTCCCTATTTAAGCAGGGTTGTGCAGTCTGGAGGACTGTATAGGATCCTGGAAGATGGAGGGCTGCTGGAGAGGAAAGGAGAGATATTTTGACTGTTTATAGATTTAGGTAGGAGTCCTTTGTATTTTCTGTCAGGTTAAATAAAATATAGATCTTTGTAGAGATCCAGACACAAATCAAATTCTGATATTCCCAAGGGAAATCCTGATTGAGAGTATGAACCAAAGTGTTCGATTAGTGAGAACTCCTGAAGACTGAAATTGATACATATAAACTTTGATTTGGGATTAGAGGTTAGACAAAATGGTATCAATTAAGGAATTTAGTGCTTTGAAGGAAATTTTGGTTTGAAAAGTGAAAATGTTGATGAAGATGAAAGGATAAAAATACATGAAAATTTTAATTCTGAAGTATAATTTTAAAAATGGAAAATAATCTTTTATCCAAAGAAATGTCCATAAAAATCACCATCCTCTGGATACTTTTAATATAGGCTGCATCTTCATCTGTGCATATGACTTAGATGTATTCCTAACTGATGGCAAGGTAATGACTTAGATGATGTCTTTGCATTCTTCTAGTCCTCACAAAGTCAAATTCATGAGGATCATGAAGTCAATGAGATGTTTACATAAACACCCAGAGGATTTTAAGACTGACCCTGCTAATTAGCTACAAATTGGCCTAATTTGTGCCAAAACGTGAAACTTTGTCAAGTTGCAGTCTCCCTGTAAGACAAAATTTACGGTTGGAACATAGAGTTTAAATTAGGCTCTAAGAATTAGATGCCATTTCATTCAACTCCTGGACATAATTATGCTCTAGAAGGCTCATAATGTGGTTTAAAAAAAGTGTTACTGGTTTTAAGACATTTGCAATTATACAATTAAATTAGAGTACTTGAAAAACCAAAACTGTTCTAAGTTAATTAATGTTGATGGTGGAAGAGCACACAAGGAAATGAATAGCTCTGGCATTCAGTTAAATGCTGAAGTGATTCATTGGGGGAAGAAATGAAAGCTGTTTACTTGGAGCAGACCCCAACAAAAAGGAAATTTCTTCTGTCTTGTTGAATGGTGTCATTTTGTTTTCATATCTTCAGGGGTTTTAAGTACCTGCTTCTTCTTTCCCTGATTCAAGAGGCAGCATGATATAGTGGAAAAGAGAGCTTGCTTTGGAATCAGAAGACCTGGGTTCACAGTTCAACCCTTCTATTTACTGTGTGAGACCCTGGGTGACTTATTTAGCCTCTTTGACCTCAATTTTCTCTACCTGTAAATTGAAGGAGTTGGATGATAGCTTGAATCTTTCTATAAGAGGCCTTCTCTGTTGACCCTCCCCTCCAATCCATCCTCCACCTTTGTGCTTGTACATATATCTTGTATAGGGGCATCTAGGTGGCGAAGTGAACAGAACACCAGCCTTGGAGTCAGGAGGACCTGAGTTCAAATCTGGCCTCAGACACTTAACACTTACTAGCTGTGTGACCTTGGGCAAGTCACTTAACCCTAATTGCCATCCAAAAAGCAAAAGAAAACAAAATAAAAACAAACAAACGTATATCTTGTGTCTGTGTGTATATATGTGTGTGTGTATATATATATATATATATATATATATATATATGTATTTATATATGTGTGTGTGTGTGTGTGTGTGTGTGTGTGTATTTATTTATTTGTATATATTCCCCATTAGAATGTAAGCTCCTCGAGGACAGGTACCAATTTTGCCTTTCTTTGTATCCTTAGAATTTAGCACAGTGCCCAAGACATAGTAAGCACTTAAGCAATGCTTGTTGACTGACTGACCTCTGCAGTTCTTTCAATTATAAAACTATAAAGGACAGATTTCCCTATCAAGTAATAATAACTGACATTTATATAGTCTTTATAGTAAGGGGAACAAATATCACCATCTTCATTGTATAGATGAGGATGGACAAGCTACAATGGAAGGTCATCCAAAGGGCAATTGAAAAGCACATGGTAGGTGTGAGCATGCTTTACCCATAAAGCACTGTGTAAGAGGAGGGGCATCAGTGGAGAAATGTATGGCTGAAAAGGAAATTGGTTATGTAATGAGAACAAAGGATAACCCATGTGCTGACCACATGCTCAGTCTGTATCCACCCAATGTCAAGGGATCCAGAAGAAAACCCCTTGAATGTAGATAGACCCTCGGGAGGATTGTGGGATATGCAAGGTCATTACGATGTTTCAAATCAATTGAAATATCCCTTCTTTTTTAATCTGGTTCTCACAACTTTGATCTATGTTTACATTGCAAAGTCAACATTTGTTTTATAATGCATCTGACTGATTAACTTTACCTTGAAAATAATAAATTTAAAAAAATCTTTTTGTGGGGAGGGGTTAGTGTCAAGAGTTATGCAAGAGGAAGTTTGGATGGAGTTGGTCAGATCACAGATTCAGTTAATGTATATTTGAGGCAGGATTTCAATGCAGATCTCTTGACTTCAGTTCTAGCGCTTTTCTACTATCTACAGCCATACTGCCTCTCAAGTTAGCTGGGATGTATTAGAAGATCTTGAAGACTTATCTGGTAGGCTTCTGCTTCTTTCCAAACCATGCTGTCTGTACTCTGGGCATCCTTCTCATCTTCCTCATCCCATTCTCACAAGAATGTTAGACTCTGCTCCTGGAACTACCCTAGGCTCTGACAAGTGGGCTTTTGTCTTCTCTTGCCCAGAACCAGGTGTCTTCGTCACTTTGCTGACATTTCTAAGCTATGCTACTGTTTGCCCATTCCCTTCTAGACCCTCTCAATAGAATATCATTTCTCATTAGCATGTAAACTCCTTGAGATCAAGTTTGCTAACATCAGAGCTCCTTTTTAGCAATACCCTGTGGTTTTCTGAGATTCTCATTATTCTCAATAGCTAAGAAGGAAGATACTCCTCTTGTTATCATCTCTCAATTATCTGAACACTTTGGAGAAATGCAAAATAGCTCTTCCCCACATATTGGATACATCTACCTAAACTAGTGTATGCTGTGCAGAATTCCAGCAAAGACAAGGTGACTCAGGCTTTGACCCCATCACTATCAGCTTTCTAGAAAGTTTATTCTCATTGTCTTTACTTTCTCTCTATGCACCTACACTTCAGACCTTTGCTATTTCACTAGGCCCCCAACCATCCCATTGAAATTGTTCTTTCCAAGGTCACTACTAAAATGTTGATTTCTAATTACAATCAACTTTTCCAGGACCTCAACCTTCTTGACTTTAGCACAGTATTTGACACTGTTAACTCCAGATCAAATATAAAGTCCTTTGGCATTTTAAGCTCTTCATAACCTGTACCCTTTCTACCTTTATCAGTCTTCTTATACTTCATTCCCCTCCCTGCACTCCATAATCTAGTTAGACTGGCTTACTTGCTGTTCCTCCAACATGACACTTCCTCTTTCATTTCTGTGCCACTGCATTGCTTGTCTCCCATGTGTGGGGTGTTCTCCCTTTTCTGGGCCTCTAAGAATTCCTATCTTTCTTCCAGACTCAGCTCAAATGTCACATTTTGTAAGAGGCCCTTCCTAGTTCTCTAGTTACAAGAAATGTTCCTTCTAAAATTGTTATTTTTCATCTGTGAAGTCGTGTCTGACTCTTCATGACCCTGTGAACTTTGGCATAACAATCCTGTCCATGGGGTTTTCTTGGCAAAGATACTAGAATGATTTACACTTCCTTCTCCAGTGGATTAAAGCAAACCAAAGTTAAGTGACTTGCCCAGGGTCACACACAGCTAGTAAGTGTCTGAGAATTTGAACACAGGCCTTCCTGACTTCAGGCCCAGGGCTCTATTCCATGAGTCACATACTCCACAGGTATCTTGAATGTAACTAGTTATTTATATGATGTCTCCCTTATTAGAATATAAACTCCTTAAGAGCAGAAAATGTTTTTTCCTTTATTTTTTGTATCCTCAGCACTTATTTAATTTGTGAAACATAGTAAATGCTTAATAAATGATTACTGAGTAACTCAATCAAAAATCAAAGAGGCAAGGCAGTTATGGTAAGTAATTACTTCTGCCAATAGTACTATTGAAAGCATTAACCTCTTTCCCACTCCAGATGGCTTATGGATATCATACAAAAACAAGAAACCAGACTCCTGGGCTGGTGATTTCTCAATGGTGCCTAATACTATGGCAGTAGAATTGATCATGTCAGAACGAGGGCCAGCAAGAGAATCAAGTGAAACTTCATTATGGTGAAGAAATGCAATTCTGTAGAGTCTGGTTACTTTCTTCTGCATGTCATTGCTTGTGTTCTTCTGTGTCGTTGGTAATGCTGGGGAAAGTATTGCACATTGGGAGTGCTGGAGCCAGCTCCTACTGAATTTTGGTTGTTAAATTTTCAACACAAGAATTTGTACTTTGGAAACTGGCAAATACTACAAATCAAGGCTTAATTTATTACTTTGTTGATTGTTTAGGATGAATAAAATGATAGAGAAAATCTCAACAATGCAGATTGAACTTGAAAGTAGTGTCGTTTGTGTGTTTGTACACATGGCCACAAAGTGCCATTCTAGGTGGCTACCGTTTGACTGAACTGGAACCTTTTCACTAAGAGTTAGAATGACTAATGAATCCATGACTAGAGCCTCTATAGCTGTTCTACGAACCTCTGTGTGCATCCTTGCCAAGATGACTCATGAGTAGTTTATTCAGAAGGTTCCTGAGGATTGGTTTTTCTGGTGCATTTGAAAATATCTCTAACTCCCTTTGCTCTGCTAAGTATAAAACCATACAACCTATAACTTCCGTGACCTAGAATGACAATCCTAACTTGTCATTCTAGGCTGGGTTGGTTTTTTTCCAGACCTACCATGTATTCTGTTTTGTCCCTCAGGGACCAGAATGGACAGTTGAGAAAATGGATGGTGGACAGAGGTGGATGACACATGTATTTTGCTATCCTTTATACAGATATGTACTGCTAGTGTTTTCATGTTCTTCTGTATTCCTGTAGTTAGACTTGAGTAGTTTTGATGCTGTGTTTCTGTTCCTTGAACTGGATTAACATTCATTGGCTCCTTGCTGAGGGAACTCCCTCTTATCAATACTGGTCATTATCTTCTTGGCAAAATATAGAGGATAAGTGACTCATCCAAGGTCTAATGTTTAGTGTAGATTAGAGGAAGAACTTGAACCCAGATCTTCATGGCTTAAAAATCCATGTTTCACTATGCCACAGCTGCCTCTGGTTCCTCAATGAGAACCAATGAAAATACTCATTCTCTGTACATACTATAACCAGTATTAATATGTAATTGCTTCAGGAAGCCTGAAAATCAGAACAGGGACACAACCAGAGTAGCGTAATGATTTCATTGAACTCAAAAAGACTGTAATTTATGCAAATAGCAATTACTTTTCTTGACAATCATTACTATGAATTTCCTTGATATGTGCAGGGCAATACATTTAACTAAAATGTATTTTAAAAAAAAGTTAGATCAGTACTTAAGTGAGGCAAAATGAGTATCCATTTATTTGGATCTGTCTATTTTAAGAGAAGCCTGTCCTGGGGGCAGAGGGATGGACTAGATGACCTTTGGAAGAACCTATAATTTTATGTTTCTATGGCTCAGATCCAAGCTCATATAATATAGAGGTTATAAGCAATCAACATTAGTTATAAATTTAATCCTGCCTAGAGGAGCCATTATCACCATTCTTTCTAACAAATTTTGAATATTCTTTAGGTGAGAAGATATGGTCAAGTCGTTGAATACCACAGTCTCTGAAGAATTAAAGTTAAGAGTTACACCAAAGGCAGTGGTAAGGAATGTGGTAAGTGTGAGAAGGCTGCAAGATTTTACAATTAATGATTTTTTTTTGACCATTTTGCTGTTGCACAAGAAATAAATATTAAGGACCAGGAAGATGTATGACCAGAAAGGAAAGTAGATTATCACAAGGCAAGAGTGAGGTACTACAGAACCTGTATACAGTGTACATTTTATAGGTTTTATATATGCTTTAAAGCTTTAATAGCTTAAAAAGACCTTTGGGACACCTTGTACATGTTCTACTCACATCTTATTATTGCAATAGCTAAAGGAAGGTCCTCAGTGTGTTTGGTGTACCTCTTATGCAGAATTTATGAGAAGACACAGACAACATAGTTGTATAGGAGGAGACGGAATGAATGAGGGGTGATTTGTACCATAAAAAGAAATAACCTCATTGAAGAAATCACAGATATAGGGAAGTAGTCTGGTATAGTGGAGAGAACACAGATTTTGGAGGGAGAGGACCTGGATTCAAATCCTGTCTCAGATACTTACTACCCATGTAACTTGGGGCAAGTCACTTTAATCTCATCTGCACAATGAAGGATTGGCCTTGATGGCCTTAGTGAGGTCTCTTCCCACTTCAGATCTATGTTTCTATGAGATATCCAAGTATCAGTTTCAATACGTGAGCAATAAATGATGAAGATTGAACGTACTGAATAGTGTTGTAATCAAATAAACAAACAAGAAACCCACAACGGTACTAATTTAGCACATAATTAATGTGTATAAACCTAGGCTCTTTCCACCACATCATAATATAATCATTGTTACTTTACATTGCTATAATATTTAAAATATTTTATCATCTTTCTGTATCTATAATTTATACCAACGATCTCTTTCCTTCTACCCCCTCAGCAATGCATTGTACATTTTAATCCCACACTCATACTTGTTAAAAGTTTAATCCGGATTTTTAGTTCCTGGGATTCTTTGTGTCTATGTCTAGTTCCTTGGTTTCTGTCCTTCATCAGTGATTCAAGAGATGAGAAATTCTGGTCCAGGACTTGCAATTATAATTCTTAAGTATTAAGTAGGTAGATTTGGAAATGAATTACCACTGATATGGAAATGAGTAACTGCTGATTTTTTTTTAAATATATGATAGAGCAGGGTTCTCAATATGGGGTCTGTGAACTTTTTATTTTAATGTCTACTTGTATTTCAATACAACTGTTTTCCTTTGCAATCTTACGCATTTTATTTTGTGCATTTAAAAACATTACTCTTAGAAGAGCTCTATAGATTTCACTAGATTGCCACAGCAATTCATTACACACATACTCACACACATACAGACACACTCACACTCACAAAGTTAAAAAATCTATGTGATACAAGGATAACCCATGTTGTATTGCTTGCCTTCTCAATGAGAGAGGAAGTAAGGGAGGGAAAAATTTGGAACTCAAAAATTTTTTGAAAATTATTTTTTTTTACAATGGCAGTTGGAAAAATAATCTTAAAAAGTGAATCTATGTTATAGAGTAAAGGACAAAGGATAGAAAAATAAAGATATCCTGAAATGGAGAGGGAGGAGGGAGAGTAACCTAAGTAACATAAAGTAAAGATGAGGGAAAGGAACACAAATTTCTTTCCAGCCACTATCCTAGTGCTTGATTTTTCTGGTCCTCTTTCCTGCATACCACCATTTTCCCTTATGTTGTCCCTATTCTATCTTGGCTATCTCTTTGCTTCCAGAGGTTGGGAACACTAAACATGACCAGAGACAGATGAAAGTGAAATTAGAGGAAGAAGACTTTCCCTAGACCTTTCTAAACAGGAGATGGACAGAATCCATAATCAAATCAATGTTTTCTATCCATTTATTAATTCAACAAACATTTATTAAATCCTACCATGTTTCAGGCCCTGAAGATGCAAAGGGAAAAAAAGCCTCTGCCCTTCATGAGTTTACATTTTTACTGTGAAGAAACGCAGATATATAAACATACACAGACATGGAAATACAAAATATATACAGAGAGAATACAAAGTGTTTGAGTGGGATAGGGTTAGGGAAGATAGAAACAAAATTCCTCTGAAATTTTTATGTATAACATATGTAATATATATATGTGTGTATATACATATACACACATTTTAAGTTCCAAAATTATTCAATTATATTAATATACAATAATTTATTTAGTCATTCCCTGATAGACATTTATTTTGTTTTCAATTCTTTACCCAAAAAGTGCTAGGATTGGGTTAAAGTTTGGCCCACTTAAGAAGGAACCTTCTTGTCCCAGAGCAGGACAAGAAAGATGGGTCCCAGAGACCCTGAAATTGAGTTCTTTGAAGGTTTTTCATTATGATTGCTATCATCATCATCATCATCATCATCATCATAATGATAAATTGACCTTGGCAAGAATCCTCTTTTGCTGCTTCGTTATGGCGTGCTGGTGATACTAAGTTCTTGAAGGCTATGCCAACAGAGTGCAAGTTCTTGTGGACTGTACCAAACTAGAAAGACTCCAAGTATGGATCTGGTGATGAAGCATAAGTATTTTGTTCTATCATTCTCACCAAGTTTGAAGAGGCTCATCAACAGATTGTCTGAAGGGTGATAAATTCTTTTGGCCATGAGAGCTCTCAGAAATAATCTGTAAGTCATGGACAGGTTGTGATCTATGTCTGCAGGAGTACTCACAACAATGAAACAAGGGACTCTTGAAATATTGAAAAAATAATAAATCTCATTGTTTAAGAAATCCAGAAAGACAGACTTAGACTATTATTGCATGTCAGAATTTATACTTTTTTTTCTTGTAATAATGAAAACCATTATGTCAGAAGGCTCTGGTGCTTATCATTTTGTTGTTTGGGCTGGCCCATAATGAATAAACAGAACTATCATTCCCCCAAATTTCACTTTACAGATAGCCAGTACTTTTCCTATTATTATCCACCCTAGGTAGACTCTGAATATGTTTAATCTTGTGGAAAGTCCAAGAATTTTCATAGAATATAAGATCATAAGATCGTAGACTGAGTGTTGGAAGGGATCTTTGAGGTTACTGAGTCCAATCCCCTCACTTTATAAATGAGGAAACAGGCCCAGAGAGGTTAGATAACTTGCTCAGGGACACACAGCTAGTAAGTATCTGAGGCAGAAATTGAAACCAGGTCTTACTGACTGCAAATCCAATGCTCTAGCCACTCTACTACTCTGCCTTTCCTACCCAGAAGTACTTGAGCATTCAGTCCTGGCCCATCTCTAGTGAGACATGCTTTCCACATGAACGGCCAAAGAATTGGATTAAGCTCTTTCTCTTGGCCCTCATTCTTAATAGCATTTGTCTAGCCCTCTCTTCCAATCCCATCCACCAAATAACAAAAATATTGACAAAAATAATAGAAAAGATGGCAATTACGCTGCCTCTAACCCCTCCCTGCCTCAGGTTGTCACTGTAACAGATAAAAACCTATTTTATGGGAGACCAACCAGCTGCTACAATTCCTAAAGTAAAGTTTATTTGCACAGGAAAATAAAAGCAACTTTTTATGTGTCACCCTGCTGTGAAGAAATATGATTCCTGTCCTCTTGCTTCATATTATCCTTCCTTCTCACTGCACATTTATATTCTGTTTTGTCTGATCGCCTTCTGATCTTGACCTCACCTTCTGCTCCTGTAACATCCCAGTTTTCAAATGGTCACTCACCATTTGCTATTTCTTTGGGGGTGGGGAACTTGTCTCAAAGCTTAAGCATACAAGGGCCTAGCTCTTTCTCCAATCCCTCAACCCCCACCCAACCCTCCCTTGCTATGTAGCTTGTCTCCCATGTGATAGCGTCTCCTTGGTAAAGCTATTCTTTCATGCGGCCACAGAAACCAGCATTGATCAGTGGAAAAGTTCAAGGTAGCAACTCATCAAGCACAGCTTCAATACTAGATTCCAGACAAGGTCTGCAATAAATAAGAACAGTAACAAAGCATCATATTTCCTTCTCACACGGAAAATCAGCAGTGACAGAGTTTGCAATTTCAGTATTCAGGCACAGTGTCTTCTCTGTGGCCGAGCCAGTGGAAGGCTGGGAGCCTTGTCCCTCAGAGAAGTTAAATTTTTTAAAATGAATTTTAGGAGCCCTTGTTTTGGAAACAGACAAAAATGTAATTTGGAGTGTGATTCTGTGAAGAGATTTGTTAGTGTGTCTGCTGACTAGGGTTTGGATCACCAAAGTATACTCAGTACTGTAATGGTATTAAGAATTCATGGTTAGAATATATCATTCTCTCCCCAATTTTAAGGGATACATCTCCCCTGCTAACCCCACCCCCAATAATAGCTGCAGGATATCCTTGTGAGCCTACAAAAAAGGGCATGCTATTGCTGTAAGTAGATAGGGAGAATTTTTTTTTCAAATGGCAGTGTGATAAAAAATATACACCCTATGAGTCCCTCACAGATTATTGCTATTGATTTCTTTCCTTGAGACGTGGAAATGTTACCAGATGGGGTGTTAGGTAGTAGGTGTGTGGGTGCAAATGCAGTTCATTGCTTGCTGTCTAAAAATCAGTGAAAACCTTTACAATTTCGTGGGACTGTACCACTTGTAAAGGTAAATCTGAGGCCTAATCCAGTACTTATGCAAAGCTAAATAATATACAACAGGCAATGGATTGATAGTCAACTTATCTTTAAAGAAAGTAAATACCAGGGCAGACCCAAGAAGTGAAAGAGCATTACACAGATTTTCAAGGGTTTGTTCAGCTCCATCTTATCGAAATGTGATCTCTGTCTTAAGTTAATTTGATCAATTAAATCGACGTATGGCAATCAAATTTCTGTTTTGTTTCTCTTCCCCAGCACTCTCTGCCCACCTCTCCTTTGGGCTTCTCTTGTGTCTGATGCTGGTGGAAGTGTTAATCAAATAGCTGCCGGGTTTCTGGAAGTCAGGTGCCTGAGAGTACAATGCACAACAACTGTGCCTGGCCCCCTCTGGGATGCACCCATTAGGAAAAAAAAGGCTGACCTTCTGTCACTTTCTTTCTCCTCCCTTTTAATGATTCCTTCTATATCCTTTTGAGAAGATCTTTACAGCCCTTTGACCCCTGTTAGAAGAGGAAAGCTTAAACAGCTAAAAGTACCCTCTGCATCGGTGCTTGCCAATGAAAGCTCAAGAGGCCTTTTAGGAAATGCCAAAAGATAGTCGCCTATGTTTTTAGTGCATTCAGTAGGCTGGTTTAAACCCAACACAATTTTCCTTCCCATTTGTTTGTTCATCACATCTATTTTGTGCTGAGGGACCCCCTCCTCCAACCCCCACTTGTCAGTGCCACCAGAATCAACACACTTGGAGACTGGCCTACTTTTAATGATAACCCTTGGACTGTGCCCAAGTTATTGTGTTCTTTGAAAAAGAGCGATGGGAAAGGATAGCTGAGGTAGGTCATTAGTTCTAATTCTTTCTAGGCTGTATCCTCCAGACATGACTTTCTTTTCATGGACCTTTAACCATTGCTATACTCAGTTATCATGCACATGGAAATCTGAAGGGAAGCAATTAGTTTCAATTCATTTATGCAGGGTGGCTTACTACTTTCAATCTCTGTCCTTGGTGCTGAAGTGGAGCAAGGTTCCTGCTTGGTGGATAAATGTGGGTATTCTAAGTTGTGCCAAGTAGTCACATTTTCTGACAATTTTTGAAGCAATGGACAGAGCCTGGCCTTTATAACAAAGCATGTCAGAGACCTCAGTCTATTACCAATTTCATCATTGGTATGAACATCTTTTAGAACGGTACCTGTGTGGAATAGCTAGAACTAGGGAGAAATAGGGTGGTTCTTTTAAAGCTTCTGAGAAATATCTTATCCCCTGTCTTCTTGAATATAAACAAATTATTTTTAGTGTGTTGTAACTTATTCCATTTTATTATACTTATCCAGGGAAGAAGTGAGTTGTAGGTTTTCTTCCCTTTGCCTTTTGTTTCATGAAAGAAAATTTAAGATGCCTGGATCTATGAATTCATGGTGATTTGGGAGTAGACATGAGCAAACAGGAATGAAGAGATTAAGTTTATATCAAATTATAAAATATTTACTGAGATTTAGATTAAAAGAAGAATAAAAAAACCCACAGAATTATAAAAATCTAGACCTGGAAGGTAATTTAGAATTAATGATAGTTCACATAAATAGTATCTTAAGGTTTCTTTGCAAAACAATTTACCTAGATTATAACATTTTATTCTCACAACAACTTTGTGATGTATCTGCTTTTATTAGTCCCAGTTTGTAGATGAACAAATTCGAGACTCAGAGATGTTAATTTCTTTGTCTAGGGTCACACAACTAATAAATGTCTTTTACAGGGATTGAACCAAGTCTCTTTGAGTGAGAGTCCAGTGCTGTATTATGACATGCTGCCTCTTCATTTAGATTAGTAGACCAATCACCTGGTTTAACAGCTGAGGAAACCGATGCCCTGAGAGATGAAGTAATTTGTCTAAGATCATGCAAATATTAAGTAGCAGAGTCCTATTAGTTTGATAAAGGGACATTTATCAAGCACTTATTAGCTTGTACTGTGCTAGTTGAAGGGGGACGCATAGGTGAAAAGGGACATAGTTTCTTCTTTTGAGAAGCTTACTTTCATTAAGGCAATACAACATACACATGTGTATATAAATAAAAGATAATTTAAGGAGAGAAAGAATATTAACAATGGAGTGAATCAGTGAGGACTTCATGGAGGAGGTGGCACCTCAGTTCTGTTGAACCTTAAAGAAAGTTAAGGACTCTGAGAGGTAGGGATAAGGAAAGAATGTATTAAAAGCATAGGGTGGTGGCTTGTGCAAATTTGCAAAGCAGAACATAGAACATTGAGTTTGGGGAAGTCAATGGTCCATTTGGGCTATAGGAGAGAATATGTGAAAGGGATTAATGTGAACTAAAAACTGGAAAGGTAGATTAGCGCTATTATGTGACTGGTCTTACATACCAGACATGCAGAGTTTGTATTATATCTAGATATGAGAGAAAATCATGAAATTTTTTTATAGAGGGATGACATGTATAACTTGTATCTTAGAAAGAGTGCTTTGGCAGTTGTATGGAAGATAGATTAAAGAGGGGAAATACTATAGGCAGGCAGACCAATTAGGATGGTAATATAATAGTCTAGACAAGAGATGAAGGCCTGAATTAAGAAGGTGGACATATAAGTAGAGAGAAGGGAATGGACATGAGAGATGGCATGGAGGAAGAATTGACAGAACCTGGCAAATGATTGTAAATAGCAGGGTGAGGGAGAGAGAAAAGTCAAGGTTATAAACCTGAGTGACTGGGAGGACGACAGTATTCTCAACAGAAATGGAATCTGGAAGAGGGGAAGGTTTATAGAGAAGATGATGAATTACATTTTGGACATGTTGAGCTTCACATGCAAAAAGGGCATCTAGGTAGTAGTCAGTTGAAGAAATGAGACTGGAGTTCCAGGGAGCCATTAAGGCTGAATGCATAAATTTGTAAGTCGTATGCATAGAGATGATGATTGAACCCTTGGTCACTGATGAGATCACCAAGGGAAAAAAGGATAGGGGAAGAAAAGAATAGGGCACAGGAAAGAACTTCGAGATACATTCGTGTCTGTGGTATATGAGATAAATGATGATACAGCAATGGAGACTGGGAAATGGTAAAAAAAAGGGAAGATGAGAAACAGGAGATAACTGTCATGGAAGTCAAGAAAAGAGATAGTATGAAGCAGGAGAATAGTCATTGGTTCCAGAGATGGCAAGGAGAATAAGGACTGAGAAAAGGCCACTACTTTTAGTAGTTAAGAAATTTGAGAACAGTTTCCACAACATGGTCAGTCTGGATTTCTGCCTCTCTGCCTTCCTATTTGTCACATCTATCCCAAATTTAAGTGAATGAAAATGTATTTGAGATACTAAGAGAATGTTAATGAAATACTATAAATCAGCTTTTATGGGATGATAATGGAGCAGCCCTTTCAGAGTCAGAGTGGGTGGGGCCTCGAGGCTGTCAAGAATCTTCAGTTCTTCAGATTTTCATTAGTCTACGGTTTGCCTCTGGTTTGCTACCTGCCTACCCTTTTTACGTCAGCCTGCTTTGATTCCACACTGTTGCCTGTGCGTTGGTCCTGCTGTCCTGCCTGCAGCCTCTGGTCTTGTTAAATCAATACTCCATCTGCCTGTTGTGGTCTTGAATTCCCTCTTGCTTACACCTCAGATACTTTCTCTCATCTACTCCATTGTCTTTGTTGGATCAGTATACCACTGTTTCCCCTTCAGTTCTGGTTGACTCCCTAATAATACTTGATCTGCATTTCCCAGCACCCCCTCTTTTATCTCAACACAGTGATAGCAGTTGCCTCATCACTTCTTCTACCTGAATGAACCCTTTGCTTGCCTTTACATGTACCCTTAAAACCTGAGGATACCCATTTCCAGCTTAGCTTCTGTTAACCCTCTCAGGTCCTCAGCTCCATAATAATATCTCTTGCTGTATTTTCAAATGGAGGTTATTGCAGAGTAATCTATTCACAAAGTCCTGCTTCAGTGCAATGCCTCATTAATTCATTGCCTCATTATGGAACAGAGGTGATACCTGGTTTCCAAAGGATCTGTTAGCTGAGGAAAAGCTTTGGTAGATTTTGCCATCCTAGAAAGACTCTGGGTATCATTCCAGTTAAAGACTGAATCTACTATTCAGGGAAGGATCTCACTATGTCCAGAGAAGCTCATCACCAATAGATTAGTCATTAGGTGAGAAATTCTTTGATTATGGCACTTGAACCAATGTGTCTTCCTTTCATTTCTATAGTGATAATAATGAGGTAGTAAAAAAGGGGACAGGGGATGATTGAATGTTCTTTATATATTCTATAAACTGATTGTAATATATACCAGACTGTAAATATTCTGAGTATGAGCTCTTTGCCCAATGCCCACTGAACTAGTATACTTTTGTGAAAATTAAACCATGGTAACAGTGATATTTTAAAAATAAATGAAACAAGAATACAAAAGGAAATTGCAGCTAAATGGAAGAATGGCTCACTGAATTTCCTTGGAGAAACAAATGGAGGTTGCAGATTTGGTTTCATTAGTGCCAAAAAGCAACAAGAAACAATTTCATTGGAAACTTGGTCATCTTGCCTTGCAGTGCTTACTATGAGCATAAGCAACACGAATACCTTGAAGATAATTGTAACTTAGGCATCTGTGAGGGTTAGAAATATATGCAGGCTGCAGGCGGTTATATTTGAGGCACAGGGTGTGTCTGAGGACCTGGAATTAGTTGGGTCACATAGAGGTCAGAGCATACTGCACCACCCCTGGTCACTTAGAGGCCATGAGGTACTGCATTGCTCAAGATTCTTTTATGTGGAGTTACCTGATGTTCCAGAGAAGTGTCTCCACATTCTGGGGTCTTCGTGTCCTTGTGACTGCACCTCCCCTCTCCCATTTTTGTTTCATCCTGTTCTAGGCAGCTGGGCTCTGTTGTTTGTCACTTATGGTATATGGGTCTTGGCTAGATAAGACTCAAACTGGTGAGGCAGATTTGGAGTCTGCCTTAAGATCTGGCAGTAAGGCTTCCCCATGGAGAGGACTCAATAAACTTTCTCTGCTTGCACCTTCAAGCCTTGACTCTTCTGTTCTTGAAAATGCACTGGCGCCTTCTCTATTGAGGTAAGTAACCGGCTGCCCCTGCAGTTAAGTTAGGGTACCCTGACAGAGAACTCTGACAGGCATCCTTATTTGAAAAGCAAAGAAATGCTCTGAAAACTTGATAAAAATCTTTAAACCCAAGTTAACATACTTAATACTCAGCGATTTTATCTGAGGCCTGATGGAAGTCAGTGAAGCCAGGAGACTGGGATGAGGAGGGAGAGTATCACAGGTATGGGGTCAGTCAGTGAAAATACCCAAACTCTGTAGATAGAATATCACATATGAGGAACAATTAGGAGGATGGTGTCACTGGAATCTCAGAGTACATGGAAGGTCCAGGTTATGAAGGACTTTTAACAAAAAGCAAGATTTTATATTTGATTCCGGAGGTAATACTGAGTCTACCATTTGAGGAATGATCTAGCTAAATGCAGAGAAGCTCATCACAAATAGGTTAACCTACAGAATAAGAGGATGCATGGTCAGATCTGCATATTAGGAAGATCAGTCTGATAGCTGAGTAGAAGATAGATGGGGGTAGGGAGAGATTTGAGATAGAGAGAACTACTTTTTACAAGCTACTGTATATTCCAGGTGTAAGGTGATGGAACCTTGTACCAGGGTGATCACAATGTCAGAGGAAAGGGGTATGTAGGAGAAGATGTTATGAAAGTGGAAATCACAGGATTTGGCAATAGATTGGATATGGAGAAGAAGAATGAGGAGACGAGGGTGACACCTAGGTTGCAAGCCTGGGTGAATGGGAGGATGGTGGTGCCTTCTATGGTAATAGGGAAGTTCAGAAGGTAGGAAGGGTTTTGGGAGAAAGATAATGAGTTCATTTTGGGACAGTTTTAAGATGTCTAACAAGCAACTGAACATGTGAGTCCAGAGATTATAAGAGAGGTTAGGACTGGATAAATCGATCTAAGAATCATCAGCATAGAGATGGCAATTGAATTCATGGGATCTGATGAGATCTATAAGTTAAATAGTATACAGATTGAAAAGAGGATTCAGAACAGAGGCCTAGGGAGAAACCTATGGTTAGTGGGTGTAACCTGGATGAACATCCAACAAAGAGGCCCGAGAAGGGGCAATAATATAGACAGAAGGAGAACCGGGATAGTATAATGTCACTGAAACAAAAAAAGAATAGGGTATCAAAGAGAAAAGGATTACTGGAAGTATTGAGGGCTACAGAGAGGTCAAGAAGGATGAGGATTTTTAAAAGTCTATTAGATTTGGAACTTGGAGATCATTGGTATCTTAGGAGAAAGGTTTTGGTTGAATGATGAGGTTGGAACCAAGAGTATAGAGGGTTGTGAAGGGAGTGAGAGGAAAAGAAGTGGAAGCAATGATTACAGACTGCCTTCTCAAAAAGTGTAGCAACGAAAGAGAGAATTTTAAGAAGACAGTAAGGAGGGATGGAGCAATCAAGAATTTTTGAGTATGAGGGAATTATGAGGATATTTGTAGGTAGAAAGGAAGCAGCCAGTAGACAAGGAAAGACTGAGGATAAGTAAGAATGGTCATGATAAAGGAGGAAATCTGTTGGAGAAGATGAGATGAAATGACATCACTTGTGTATGTAGAGGGGTTTTCCTTGGCAAGGATAAGGAGGAGGGGAAAAAGAAAAATCCAGAAGATGTGGTGGTATGTAGGGGAGGACAGCACCGGTGGAACTCTAAAGCCGTAGTCTCTAGACAACCCCTGACCAAGCAAGGACACTAACAGGGTACAGCGAAATGCACCAAAGTTCAACTTCATCTACTTTCCAATTCTACCTATGTTCACCCTCCACATAATCTGTCTCCATCCCTTGCTACCTATGCTGCATTCCTGTTCTAATTAGTCTAATTAGAAAGCAATTTCAGTATAGAGGATTACAATGAGTTTAATTACAGACCTCCTAACAACTTTTGAAATGGAAATGAAGTCAGCCCTAATTCAGATCAGATATTAAAACCATCACCCTAAGCTTCTGTTCCTTTTCCTTATGAGGCAGAGTAATGAAGAGAGAATTAATATGATCTTTAAAATTAAGGTGAATAAGTTAGTCAACAAGCATTTATTAAATGTTTATTTTGTACCAAGCACCATACTAAGTTCTGGGGATACCAATACAAGCAAAAAGAAATACAGTCCCTTACATTCTACGGGAGAAGACAGCACATAAAAGTGGAGCTGAAAAAAGACAGAAGAGGAGGTATCCATGTAGGGGCTTAGTGGCTAAGTCAGCAGAAATTAAGGGTGGATGGCCTGGCCCCTTTCCCAACATGTAGGTTGTAGGAAGAACTCACCCATGGAAGAAGTGGCCCATGGAAGGTCACATATCTCTTTTGAATTTATCATGGAATATGCCATAAAATGTTTTTCTAAGTCTAATTTCCGCCAGAGTGCTCTCCAGTTTTCCCTTGTAGTTCTTGTCAAATAGGGAAGGTGATACATTTTAATATGGTAAACCAGAAGTTAAACCAACTGTAAAAATGGAGAGTAGGGGTGACAGTATTATGTGTATATCGGTGATAACATCTGCCATACCTGCCTACCTACCTGTCCCAAAATATTATGAGGCTTGAATGAGACAATGTATGCAAAAGTATCTTGCAGCTGCAAAGTGCTATGATAACAGAATGTATTATTATTATTATTGCTATTAGTTTTAATATTATGATTGTTTTCTACTTCGTTGCTGACTCCAATCCTTTATTCTTGCAACCACATCTGCTTATTCGGTAGCTCTGATCCTCTTTGATTTCCCCACCCTTCTACCACACTACTCCCCTCCCAGCTTGACCTCCTGCTTTTCTCCCATGCTGCTTCCATCCTTCCTCTTATCTTGTTAACAGATAATTTGACCTGTAAGACAGGAGACCTGAATTTGAATTCTTCCTTAGGCATCAGTGCTATTTGGCACATAGTAGGTACTTAATAAATGTTTATTGAATGATTGATTGCTTAGACATTTACCAGACTACGGACAAATCACTGACCTCTCTAAACCTTAGATTCCTCATCCATAAAAAAAGAGATAAAAGTTCTTTTAGTGTTTACCTCAAAGTGTTGCTATAAGGATCTGAGTATCAAGTGAAACAACATATACGAAATACTTTTAAAATCTTGAAATGTTAGTTTTTATTTTTGACTGTTATTAAGTAGATATTGAGAGAAGTAAATTCCATTTTGGAGAGTGACCTGCTACATACTCAAATGACCTTTGTTAGATCTGAAAGCCAAGCAGATCTCTTTCATAAGCGGGAAATTCTTGTGCAGTGTTCCATTCACTAGGTAACTGGTAGAGGTTTTATTTACTTTTGATTTTGAGAAAGATAAAAGTATATGTAGTGGGATGGGCACTGGATATGGAATTAGAAAACTTAGGTTTGAACCCTGGCTTGGTCTCTGGCTGTCTGTGTGGCCACACCAAAGTCACTTAACATCTTGGGACCTCTGATTCCAGTCTATTAAGATATAAATGTTTGCTATGCATTGTTCTTTCCTAGAAAATGTATTAATTAGTATCATATCCTCCCTCTTCCCTTCCCCATTTCTTTGCAGTGATGGGAGAAACACTTGGGCTTCTTGCATCTAGTCTTCCCATCTCCTTCCTGTACATTCCTGATGGAGCTGTTAGATTGATATTCCTAAAGCACAGGGTCTGATCATGTCACTCCCCTCAAAAAGCTTCAGTGGCTCCTTTCTGCCCATAGTGTAAAGAGCAAACTACTCTGTTCAACCCTTAAAGTTACTTGCAATCTGGTTCCAAACTACCTTTCAGGGTTGATTTCACGCTACTTTCTACCTCCTGCATTCTGTGCTCTAGCCAAACTAGATTTGGGCTGTCCCACATCTTTGGAATGACCTCTTCTCTCACCTTTGCCTCTCAGAATCCCTGACTTCCTTTAAGGGTCAGTCTTTTCTGATCTTCTCCAGTGGCTGGTGTGCTTCTGCATTCTCCCCAAATTACTATGTATTTATTTTGTGATATTTCATACTTATAATCTATACATTCATATTTACTTATTTGAGTACACGTTCCTCTCTTCCAATAGAATGAAAGCTCCTTGAGGGCAGATACTGTTTTGTTTTTGTCCTTGTATTTCCAGGGCTTAGTACAATGCACATCCCATCATAGGTGTTTACCACATGTTTATTGAACTGAATTGTTTGGCTTTTAAAAATCCTTTATAATATGGGATTAGCCTACCTTTCCAGGCTCACTGAATATTTCTCTTCTTCACACAAGTTATGTAGTTCAAGTCAAATGGACCTGTTTATCGTTTCCTTCCTTCATCTCATTTATGTGCTTTTTCACGGCCTGTTCCTTAGGTCAGTAACACACTCCCCACCCCTCTCTGCCTTGCAGAATCTCCAGCTTCTTCCAAAACTCAGCTCCAATGCTCCTACATAAGGCCTGCTTATCAGCCCAATTGCTCGTCCATTTCTCTAGAAAACTACTTTGAATAAATTGTATATTTATTTTGGTGTGTACGTTTATTCCCCTCCCCTCTTCTCTGCTCTATTAAAATATAAGCTCCTTGAGGGTAGGAGTTGATTAATTTTTAGTGTTTTTACATTTTGCTTCTAGCACAGTGTAGTATCCACTTCATACTTATTGAATGAATAAATTACTCAAAAGTATATTTACATTTATTGGGCAGAATAGACTCTTAGAATCCTGACTTCCCTAAAGTCTCCTTTAGAAGTATTTCTCCTATCTAGCTGTAAAAGTTTTGCTCAATGGCCTAATAACTTGAAAATTTCCCACTCCTCTTGCAGGATGTTGTTGGATACATTTTGAGAATTGATCTATCTTAAAATATATTTAAGCACATTAATGTGTGCTGGTGTTTTCAGCATACTTCTGAGTGAATAGACTTTGGGAAATTGTTATCTTGACACCATTATGTACTCTCCTACATGGTTTGATGGTGTCATCTATAGGGCAGCAGTTCTGTAAATGTGACGAAACTATCCAATTTGGCCAAGTTTCCAATGGCAATGGTGAAATCAACTGACTAAGGGAAAAGGATGTTAAGTGAGTAATCACATAGATACATGGAAGCTATTAACTTAGTGAAAATGTGACTGCTATGATAGTCTGGAACTAATGGCCATCTAAATGAGTTTAATATTTCCAAGATTTCAAGTATCTGTATCTGTAGGCCATATGGAACCTCTTGGACCTCTAAATACAGGGCTGTCTTCTTTGTGCTGATTTAAGGGTTCTTCTTCCTTACAGAGGAGTATCTTCTCTTTAGGGATAATGAAAACAGCTATATTAAATGTTTTAAAACTGATTTTGACTAGTGGCAAGAATTTTTTAAAGTTCACTTTAATTGTGAGGTCCTGCTATGGTCATTTTCTTTGGGTCCAGACATGGTGATTTCATTGGTATGGGTAGTATAGAGTGAGGATATTCCCTTGACCAATGCAGACTAGTAACTATTCTGCAGTTCCTAGTCATAGAGCAGGGATTATTAACCTTTTTCATGTCATAGACCCTCTTAGTAGTATGGTAAAGAACTATGGGCTTCTTAGAATGTTTTAAAATAAATAGAATACAATCTATAGGATTGCAAAGGAAAGCAATCATAATGAAATCCAGTTATCAGAAAATTAAAAAAAAAACAAGTTCATAAACTGCAGGTTAAGAACCCTTGCCTTAGAATATTACCTGGGGATGCCAAGAAGCTAAATAACTTGACCAGGAACACTCTGTCATTGTGGATCAGAGGCTAGACTTGAACCATATTCATCCTAACTTCAAAACAGCGTCTCTATTCACTACATCATGTTGACTCTCATTGGTAAACATTATAAACTTAGAAATGCTTTTTGAGGGATGGTTATTTGGGGGTCTCAAGTTAGAAAATTTCAGTACTTTTTTGGAGGTTTTGGGCATCTTTAAACAAACACTATGAATATACTTGTCATTTAAGGGACTGAAGACAGAGGTCCTCTATTGAGATGAACTACCAAGTATTCACACCCTATTGCAGAGAGCACAACTCTGATGGGCTTTCCATGAAGTTCAAATATCAAACACATGCTTACTTAAAAGGCTATTTTATGGAGAACTTCAAAAAGGCAGGAGCTCACAGTGTGAGCAGAAATATTACAAGGACACTCTAAAGGTCTCTCTGAAGAACTTTAGTATTTTTTGTGAGACAGGGGAGACGCTGGCACAAGATCACCCACCATGGCATGCTTGCATCAATGAAACTGTCATACTCCATGAGCAAAGCAGAATCACGTAGCACAAAGGAAACACGAGCTGCACAAATTCAGACATCTCCATCCCAAAGGAAGGTATGGAGCTGCTTCATTGGTAAAACCACAGTGAAACTATAGACAATGATGTGACTAGGTTAGCTACTTCAACAGTTGTGACATCTAGACATCAGGATGACTGGTGCCCAGCCTATGGTAGAACCTTCTGAACTCATATTACACTGATCAGACACAGACAAACACACTGCACCCTGACCTCAACATCACGATATCTTGGTCGTCTTTGAAAATGAAAGATGAACAACAGCTTATCATTTAAATCTCTGTGTACCCAAAGAATAGGACCACAGATTTAGAGCTGAAAGGAATTATTTAGTGAAGTTTCTTCATTTTACAGATGAGGACACTGAGGCACAGAGGAGTTAAGTGACTTGTTCAAGATCAAATAAGTAGTAAGTGTCAGAGGCAGGAATTGCACCTAGATTCTCTGACTCTAAAGGCATCCCACAGTCCTATATTGTTTTCTAACCATGAAGCAGGTAGAATGGAGTAATCACAAACCATTAGACAGATCAAAGAATTGAAATGTGCAGCAGAAAAAGGGGTTAGTGAGAGTTCATGAATGAATAGCAATTAGATTTATTTAATCCATCTGTATGCCCAAATTCAACAGAATAAATATATTTCAGCAAGGTTCCTCTTACTAAATTAGTCATTTAGTCAAATGGTGAAAAAACTCCTTATGCCTTTGACACAAGCTCTGATTTATGTAGATTTTGCTCTTAGTATAGAGGGAATCTACTGAGCTGGCTCCCTGAATTGGAAACCAATGGTTATTGAGATCCATTGGTAGATGGGGTTCATTTAGAATTCTGTAGAAGCCAACGAAAATTACATGCAAACATTATGGTCATTTGTCATCATGATAGAACGTGATAATGTCGTTGCTGACTTACAAAGATGACGACCTGAAAGGCCATGACATTATGACATTACATTTTATCAATAACGAAAAATTGCTTATTTTGCGTGGTTGTGGGGCGGCTCTGGATTCCAAAGATCAGTGATGGCTTATAACTTTTTTTCTTTCTCTCTCAAAAAATCTCAGACTAGAAACTGAAACCAAAACCAGCAGTTAAAAACTCGTAGTTACTTTAAGAAAAATCCAAATATTTTCTTAGCCTCAGTGTTTGGGAAGTAAGAATACCTCATTGACCCGAGAGGCTGAATATTCATCAGCTACAGATGCTTATTTTGCAGCTTCTTAAACGACTTCAGGAAAGCTTTTTACATGACTCTAAACCAGTGGTTCTCAACCTTCCTAATGCCAGGACCCTTTAATACTCATATGTGGGCGTATCTGCATGTGAGCAGACCCACCTGGAGACAGATAGAGGAGCGGTGTCACAGTTCCTAAGACCATCGGAAATATATGTTTTCCGATGGTCTTAGGCGACGCCTGTGACCCCTGTGAAAGGATCATTCTACTCCCAAAAGGGTCACAACCCACAGGTTGAGAACTGCTGCTCTAAAATGTTTCCAGGTTTTGGGGGAAAAAGCTATAATTAGCTGTGAAGCAATGATGAGTGAGCCTCATCAGAACAAAAGAGTTCATATTTTTGGGAAGGATGCTAGGATAGTGGTCCAATAGATACTAAGAAAATATTGTTCTTAGGTGAGAACTTGGAAACAGAGTCTAGAGTTGATGGGAAGTCTTATTCTTTAATATAAGGGTCAGAAACTTAACTGCCTATAGTTTATCACCTGTTTTTGTATGTCTCATAAACTAAGCATAGTTTTTACATTTTATAATTAAGTTTCATTGTATTTAAAAACATAAAAACCATTCATAGCTTATGGGTGTACAAAAAATAGTGGTGGGATGAATTTGGCTCTCAGGCAGGTTTGTTGACTCCTGGCATAGTACATAACAAGAAAACAAGACAGAAAAAAATGGCAAACTTTACAATTCAAAACTTCAAATAGAAGGATTGTACTTTTATTGGGAATGGCCAGTGGGGCTTTGGTTGGGAGCGATCAGTGTGTGTGTATGTGTGTGTGGGTGGAAGTGTCAGGAAACTGATAGAAAGTGGAGTGATCAAGGCAAAATTCCAATCGAGTACTGTCATGGCTGTAACATTTACAATAGGCCTGGCCTCCAACTGCTTCTTAGTAAATCACACACAGTTTGAGGGTTTTGTGAGGCTTAGAAAAAAAATAATTTCACAAAAATGTGAGGAGGGGGTAATGTGGATCTGTCCAGTTTTTTCTCCTGCATTTATTCTATCAGAAAGCCATAAACCGTGTTCTGCCCATATAAACCACCAAGTATAGGTGCTAATATAAAAACTTGAAAGGAATGTAAAATCTTTAGATTTGAGGTGTAAAATAGATTTTCTTTTCTTTTCTCTTTTATGCAGGTTTTTCATGGCAGGAACATAAAATACCCATTTATTTGTGGCTAGTTTTTTTTTCCTCCAGTCCCTGCTTCTGCTCAGGTTTGGGTGAGCTCATATCGACATCAATTCCTTTGGAACGAAACAAACCCAGGCACCCTTGGGCTATGTCTATGCTAAGGAATCATTTCCCACCATTTCCTCCATTTTGTCCAATTTCTTTTCTTCATGTATGTTTAAACCACACAGCCATCAGAACTCAGTAAGCAAAATAATGTCTCATGAGTTCTCATGGAAGAACTAATAATGCGGTAATTATGGCTGACATTTAACATAGAACTCGAAAGTATGTAAACCACTTTACATACCAAGCAAGGACTGCTACTCTGCCCAGGAACTTACTCTCAAAGTCCTGATGTCTAGATGTCACAACTGTTAGCTGACCTATTCACATCATTATCTATAGTTTCACTGTAATTTTCCCAATGAAGCAGCTCCATACCTTCCTGTGGAGCAGCTGTGTGGTGAATAGTTTTCCCCATATACAAACATGTACCAGCAAATGATTGCCCAACCAATGACCAAACAGTGAGGAGCTGGGAACTCCAATTAGTTTTCCTTCACTGGTCCAGTAATAAATGGAGGCTATTTCAGTCTATTAATTTCTATATGTTTTTTTTTTTAGGTATTACAGCACTGGATGGGGGCTCTTCAACTGACCAGGATGTAGTAGATCCTAGACAGCTCAGACTAAGGAGAAAATGGTGGTATGAAACAAAACAGAAACCAGATTTTCTGTCATTTTAACACATTCTAGACAACTCAACTTTTTCTGATTATCCAGATTGTGATCACCAGCTCAGACTTCCTCCATAATATTCCCACATTCTGTGTCTCTTTTGCCATTTTAGTATGTCCTTGGTACGTGTGATTACCTGTAGGGTTACATGGCTTCTCTCCAGGTTCCTGTGCTACTTGGGAGAGAGATGTTTATTTCATTTCTTTGAAGTCTGTAATTCCCTCATCTTGGGTCTCTCTCTCTCTCTATGTGTGTGTGCGCCTCTATTTGTCTGTCTGTCTGTCTATCTATCTATCTATCTATCTATCTATCTATCCATCTATCTATCTAATCTCTATATCTCCTGGGTGTCTCCTAGTAAAAAGGAAGGAGGGGCTTATCTAAGTGAGGAGGAAGGTGCTTTCCTGCCACATTTATGTCGTCTTGTACTTCTTGCTGTTGTTTCATGTATATTAATCTGATTTCTTTAATTAGACTATGAGCATCTTGAGGGCTAGGACCTTGATGTATATACCTCTCCCAGATGTTCCTTTTTCTCTATTCACATTGTGGCCACCTTGGTTCAGACCCTCATAACTTCTCACCTTAGCGGCTTCTTAATTGGTCTCTTTGTCTTACTCATCCCTATTCTTGGCTATAGAACTGATTTTGTGATTTGTTTGTTCATTTTGCCCCATGACTCAGTAAACTTTAATGGTTCCCTATTGCTTGTGGGAATAAATATAAACTTCTCTATTTAGTATTGGAACTTTTCAATACTAGGCCCCATCCTACTTTCCAGTTGTACTAGAAGTTACTCCCTTTCACAAACTCTATTTCTTACTGTTCCTTGTACACAGCATGGTAACATCTGACTTTGTTTCTTTCTATAGGCTGCTTCTCATGCCCAGAATGGTCTCCCTCTTCACCTTGTCTCTTGGTTTCATGCAAGATTCAGTGCAAGCACCATTTAAATTAGACCTTTTTGGGGTGGCTAGGTGGTGCAATGAATAGAGCACTGGCCCTGGAGTCAGGAGGACCTGAGTTCAAATATGGCCTCAGACACTTAACACACACACGCACACACACACACACACAAACTAGCCGTGTGACCTTGGGCAAGTCACTTAACCCCAACTGCCCTACCTTCTACCCTCCAAAAAGCAAAAAAAAAAATCCCATTCGATTCTCATACGACTCTTTGAGCTCTGTACGGAAGGTAGCATTATCTCTGTTTTATGGATGAAAAATCTGCAGCTCAGAGAAATAAAGTGACTTAACCATGGCCACATGACTAGTAAGTGTCAAAGGCAGAATTTGAACCCAGATATTTCTTGATTATAAGAACTCTGATTTGATTGAAATATTTTGTCTCTTCTTTGGGGCACCATGGGAATTAAGATCAGTTAGCATTGTTCAGGGTGGACTCTGCCTGGTTTATATATTTTTATTTATTCGAACTAAAGATTTCCTTGTGTACTTGGTACAACAGGTTGTGTAATCTAAGGAGATACCAAACACACTTTTTACAGCTCTCCAAATAGTTCTCACTCCTATTTCTTATGCTTGAAATCCTACCACTAGAAACTCCCTGTTTTGATTTAAGGTAGTAGCTTTTGTTAAAATGCTAATGCTCTCTGGAGGGATACCAGAATCACCAATCATTTATATCTTAGTATGAATGAAGCCGTCAGTATCCTTTCCAGAGAGCAGTATTTGAAATGTGTTTAGGGAAAGAGATCATGAGGTACAGGCTACTAGGGAAAGGAGAGAGACATTGATAAATATACACTGCTGTTAGACTAGAATAGTAGAAGAAACACTAGATTTAGGATTAGAACATGTGGGTATGAGTCTTAGCTCTAAGAGCTACTATCTCTGTGTAACAGCAAATCCCTTCTACTCTGGGACTCAGCTCTCTCCTTTGTAAAATGAAGTATGGGGAGGGTGGATTAGCTGATCTTTAAGGTTCCTTCTAGTTTTAAGTCTAATAGTCCTAGAGACATAACTCATTTGACAATTTTTGATTAGGACTAGTCCTGATTCTAGTTTTGTCATGAAAACAGAAGGTATGATTTGACCACCTTCTCTGTTTGTTGCTGGCTTTCAATTCTGTGATTCTTCAGCTTAATGCAGCATGAAAAGCCCTGCTTTTGGTGTAAGAAGGCCTGGGTTTGAATCTCAGCTCTGCCATTAGCTGTCAATGTAAGCTTAGGCAAGTCAATTTTCCACCATGTCAGTTTTCTGTAAAAGGAGTAAAAGGAGAGGATTAGGCTAGATGACCTTTAAGTTCCCTTTCTGATTTAAATGTATGATCCTATTTTTTTAAACTTTCAATATATTTTTATTAAGCTAAATATCTCCCAATTACATGTAAAAAAATTTTTAACTTTCATTAAAAAATTTGAATTCAAAATTCTCTCCCTCTCTTCTACCCCTCTTCCACTCCTTGAGAAGGCAAGCAATTTGATATTGATTAAACATACGAAGTCTTGCAAGTCATATTTCCATTTCAGCCATATTGCAAAAGAAAACATAGCCAAAAAATCCAAGAAAAAGAAATAAAGAAAAATTATACTTTGATGTGCGTTCTGAATTCATTACTTCTCTGGGGGTGAATAGCATTTTTTATCATGGATCCTTCAGAATTATCTTGGATCATTGTCTTGATCAGAATAGCTAAGTCTTTCACAATTGATCATTCTTACAATTTTGCTGTTGCTCTGTACAATGTTTGCCTGGTTCTGCTCACTTTACTTTGCATGAATTCATATAAGTGTTCCTAGGTTTTTCTGAAACCATCCTGCTTGTCATTTCTTATAGCACAAGAGTAATCCATCACAATATGCTCCTATTTCAAAAGATGTCTATTGAAGATATGTACAAACAGTTGTGAAGGGTGTGTGTGTGTGTGTGTGAGAGAGAGAGAGGGAGAGAAAGAGAGAGAGAGAGAGAGCGAGCAAGCATGTGCTGCATGTACGTGTTTATGTAGTTAAGGAATAAGTGGGTGCTTGTTAGAATGTCCAACCTGAGAAAGTTCAAAATCCTGCATGTGAAAGTCAGGGTTACATTGGTTGCTTTTCATTTTCCCAGGTTCCTTGAAATAATGATTATTGATACTTGCTTTTGGTGGAACAGATATCCCTCTCCCCTTCCTTCTGCCCCCATATGCAGTCCTTATGCCACGGTACATTCCTAATGTTTTCTTCTTTCTCAAAAATTCAGGAAGCAAAAGGAGTTATTCTGAGTAAGTTAGGCTGACAGGAACAAACACCTTTGTACATAAATTTGAAATATTTCATTTCCTGTCAAATTTCAATATTTCTGGTTGCAATATTAAACACTCCCTAATATCCATTCTAGGGAATTTGGACAGAAAGCTCAAACTTTTCTGGTATATTTATACCTTGTTTGTAGCTTGTTAGAAGAAGAATAAAACAAGGTGACTTTCTGTAGTATTTTGTACCCACAGCTCTAAAACTTCAGCATTATAAACTTGGACCATTGCTTTCTCTGTAACTTTTAATGGAGACCACAGATGACTTTCTAGCATTGCTAGTTTCATGTGTTGTTCCAGTTCAAGAACGACAAACACAGTAGGCCTCCAGGACAATATGGGCTAAATGTGACTTGAAACAGCTTTTGCTTGTAGTAATTAACATTTCTATAGGCTTGGAAGTTTGCAAAGTGCTTTGTATAAGTTTTCTCATTTGGATCTCACAACAGCCTTGTGAAGTGAGGACTGGAAGTGGTATTGCCCCTATTCTGCAAATGAAGATGAAGGTTCATAGTGATGAATGGACTTGTTGTCTATGGTCACATAACTAATAAATGTCAGGAGCATGACCCCATGTCATCCTGACGCCAAGTCTAACACACTATTCATTTTGCTCCCCTGGCCCCTTTAAAATTATTTTTAAAATTCTAAACTTAGTAACCACAAGCAAAAAATTCAAGTGAACAAGATAAAATGATATGTAAAGCCATTATTTATGATTTGTTTAAGTTGTTAAATTGGCAAGCTAACAAACACATCCTGTTTCAGTGTGCTCTTCTCTTTTTCTTCTCTGTTCCCCCCCCCACCAACTTTATTTCTTCATCTATCTCCCTATGCAGCCTCACTGTATCTCCCAAGCTTGGGTCTCACATTACCAACTACTTATTGTATGTTTTGAGCTGCATGCTCCCCAGGCATCAGAAACTCACATGCCCAAAATGAGTTTGTCATCTTTCAGCCTCTTTTAAACTTCCTTGTTTCTGTTGAGGTACTGCCATCCTTCCCATCACCCAGGTTTGCAATCTCACCATTATCTTCGGTTCCTCATTCTCCTTTATGCCATGTAGCCAATCAATTTTCAAATTTTGCTTATTCCCCACTACGTCTCTCACATCTCTGCCCTTCTCTTCATCACCGTCCTGGTTCAAACCTTCATCACTACTCACCTGGATGATTTCAATAGCTTTCTAATTGATCTCCCTGTCTCAGGTTTGCTCCCCACTCGAGTTCAACCTTCATACAGTTACCAAAGTGATTTTCCTAAAGTGCTTGTCTCACTGTGTCATCCTCCTACTCAATAAACTCCAGCAGCTTCCTATTAACTGAAGGAGCAAATATAAACTCTGTTTGGCATTTATAGCCCCTCACAATTTAGCCTGGTGCTACCTTTCCAACCTTATTATGAATTGTTCCTCTATGCAAGCTACAATTCAGACAAACTGGACTTCTGCTGTTCCTAGAATGTGATGTTCCATCTCCTGTCTTTCTGTGCCTTTTTTTTAACCTGCTGTTCCCCCTCCCATATCTGGGAGGTACCCTCTGCTTACCTCTGCTTCTTGGAGTTTTTTTCCTGTACGGCTTAGCTCAAGCACTATCCTTTGCATGAAGCCTTTCCTGATCCCCTCAGTTACAGATGACTGCCCCAACCTCCCATCCTAGCTTGTGGGGTGTATATTATCCCGTATCATATTCCCTATTAGAGTGTAAGCTTCCTGAGGGTGAGGTTTTGTTGTTGTTGTATCCTCAGAGCCTAGCATGGTGGCTGGCACAAGTACTTAATTGACATTTAGTGATTCAAGATTGATTGGATTTTATTGCTGCTCTTATTATTAAAATTATTCATGTAATAAAAATCAATAGGTCTTATTATCTTCTCAAGCAATCATCTTATATCTCCCCTCCCTTTCATAACCAGAATCCTAGAAAAAACTACCTTCACCCATTGCTGACTCTACTTCTCTTCTCTCTTCTTAACACTTGGCAATCTGGCTTCAGATCATATTGTTTAACGAAAACTGTTCTCTTGAAAGTTAGCAATTTTCTCTTAATTGTCAAAGCTGGTGGATTTTCCTCAATCCTTATCGTTCTTGGCTTTTTTGCAACAATTGATGTTGTTGATCACCCTCTTCTCCTGCAGACCTCTCCTCTCTAATTTTTCATGTCACTTTCTCTCTCTTGGTTCTAACTGACTGTTTCTTATTCTCCTTTGCTTATTTATTTTTTCCTACCATGCTCTCTAACTGAATACACCCCAACATTTTTTTCTTGGGCCCTCATCTCTATGCTCTATACTTCCTCACTTGATGATCTCATCTTTATAAAGATGATTCCAAAATCTGCATATTCTTCACTCTCCTGTGTTCTAGTCTTGAATTTCCAATGATCAAGTGGGTGTCTCTTAAGCATCTTAAACTCACCTTATCCAGAACTGAACTCGTTGCCTTTCTTCCAAAGATCACTCTACTTCCAAAATTCCCAATTTTGTTGAGGTCACCACCATTTTTTCAAGTCGCCCAAATTTGAAACCTTACCGTTATCCTTGATTCTTCACTTTCTACCTGTATATTCTAATGATTTAACAAATCTTGTTGTTTCTACCTCTAGAATTTCTTATATCTCTCTCTTCTCTCTGCTCACAAGACCACCATCTAGATCTTGTCATGTCTAACCTGGACTGTATGATCATAATTAATGTCTTTGACTCAGGTCTCATCCTTCCTCAATCTGTACTCTACTTAGCTGCCAAAATGATTTGTTTAAATGCAGGTTTGACCATGTCACTTCCCTACTCAATAAACTTCAGTGATTTCCCACTGCTAGGAATCAAAGATAACCTCTTCAGTTTAACTTATAAAGTTCTTCACAACTTGGTTTCAACCCACTCTGCCAAAATTACATATTCCTTCCTTTCTTTCATTCCATGGTCTATCTAGCCAATGAGACCTTTTTGTGTTTCCTGGCATGTGGCACTTTCTTCCATCTCTTTGCTTTTGCATTGGCTATTCCCCTCCCCTGAAATTACTCCCACTTCATTTCCACATCTTGAAATGCCTTGTTTCCTTCAAAACTCTGCCAAAACTTCCTACATGAATTTTTTTCTGACTCCTCTACCAAGTAGGGCCTTCCAAATTTACCTTGCAATTATTTTGTATTTATTTATGAAACACATTTTTGTCTCTCCAGATACAATGCAAGCTTTCTGAAGGCAGGAGCTATTTTATTTTTGTCTTTGTATCAGTAGCACCTACCATAGTGACCGGCTGAGGGTCTATAGAGCCATTATCTTAGCTTCATCATTGTATGCCTGTGAAACCTGTACAGTTAACCAGTGCCATGCTAGAAAACTGGCAGGAAAGATCTTCAAAGTCCCATTCCCATTACAAAAACCAAACTTCTTCCACTTCAATTGTCTTAGGAAGATTCTGAAGATTACCTGTCAAGATAAGGTACTGGACACTGAGGTTCCCTCTTGAGGTGAACAGCCAGGAATTCAAATTCTACTTCAGATAGTGTAACTTCACAGTCCAAATGCCAAATGCACACTTACCTAAAAGACTATTTTATAGAGAACTCACACAAAGTAAGTGATCATTTGTTGGTCAGAAGAAGCAGTACAAGGACACTCTCAAGTTTTCTCCCAAGAACTTTAGTTTGATTGTGAGACATGGGAGACATTGGAACAAGGCTGCTTAGCATGGTGTGCCTGCATCAAAGAAGGTGCTATACTCCATGAGCAAACCAGAATCGTAATGGCACAAATGAAACATGAGCTGTGCAAATCCAGAGACATCTCCATCCCAAATGTTCTAATGGACTACTTGTGCCTGACTTGAGGTAGAGCTTTCTGAACTCATATGGGATTGATCAGCTATAGCCAGATACACCATAATCTGACTCCAACATCGTGATGTCATTGGTTCTATCAGAAAAAGAAGAATGAACAACAACGTGCTTAGTGAATGCATGATGATTGATTGTCTAATTGATCTGATTCTTTTTCTTTATTTGGCATCACTTTATATGTCTTCCCATATTTCTTTGTATTCTTCATGCTTGCCATTTTTTATGATACAATAGAATCCCATTACATCCTTATATATCATGTTAGGTTTTTTTTTTCCATTATGAATAAGACTCCTATGAATACTTGTACAGAATAGTCTTTTTTTTCCTTTCAGTAACATCCTTAGGGTATGATCCTGATAGTGGGACCATTGAGTAAAAGGTAGCAGCAGTACTGTAACTCTTATGTATTGTCATATAACTTTCTAGAAAGATTGTATTAATTCAGAATGCTATATCAGCAGTCTAATGGATCTGTTTCTATACTATACTGCAAACACTGAATTTTTGTTGTTTTTGGCAATATTTTCAATTTAATGCGTATAAGGTGGTATGACTTGTTTTAATGTACCTTTCTAATTTTAAAGTATTTGAACAATTTTCAGGTAGTTATTGACTGTTTGTCTATTTCCATTTGAGATCTGCCTGTTCATATCCTTTGGTTCACCAAGGAATATAGCACACTCATAAATGTGTGTCAATTTCAAGATTTTTGATGTCTGGTTTTTTATTAGGTATATTTATAGTATGGATCCCTCATCTATCTCATTCCTTTTGATTTTGTATGCATTGTTTCTTGTTGTGTAAAAAGCTTTTTATATAACAAGGAGCTGTTTCTTGAAAGTGAAGTTTGCTGTTCATTTAGCTATTAGCCCCTGCTGTAGCTTTCTATCCCTGGTTTGTATTTTCTTAATTTGAGAGGCAA
The DNA here is from genome assembly GCA_028627135.1 of Pseudochirops cupreus. Taxonomy (NCBI): domain Eukaryota; kingdom Metazoa; phylum Chordata; class Mammalia; order Diprotodontia; family Pseudocheiridae; genus Pseudochirops; species Pseudochirops cupreus. Next base: position 446,264,918 of record CM053582.1, read on the forward strand.
TGTGGCATAATGGTTACATGTCAGGAGCACCAGAATTCAAATTCTCTGCCTGATATATCCTGGTTGCATGAACCTTGGCAAGTTATTTAGGTTCTTTGTGTCCCAGACAATTCTCTAAGACCCCAAGTTGCTTATCTGAATTTGTAGATGGAGTTTTCTCGCCAGGAAAGGCTTATACCAACAAAGTCATAGTTTTGTATTGAAGAAAATTTCCCCTCAAGTTTATACGTAACAATAGGAATACTATTAGAAATAGTTAGCTTACCTTTGGCTCTTCCTACATAGAAATATTAGTATCTCTTAGGAGTAAAAGTGTATATTTTTTTCCCTGGGTAACTTCGTAGACATATCTTCCATCTTAATGACCTTTCTGACAGCAGATGGGTAGGCGGAGAAAAATGGTTTCAGAAAGCCATTTTGCTTTCAGGCAGTCTGTAATAATTACTTGAGGTATGTGACAACAGTGGAGTAGCCAGAGATGCCTAAAGACCTATCTGTGCTGGAGGCTTTCTTGTTCTTGCTGCTGATATGATTGTAAAGGCAGAAGTTTCCCTTAGAAAAAGTGACTTATCAAAAGAATAGATTAGGGATGATTATAGAAGTGACTTGAGTTTCCTTCTGTTGATCTGTTAATCTCTCTTCATATAAACTCTCATCTAAGTTTCTTTTTCATTGCCGAGCATTTTATTATTCTAAGCAGTTCTGGCAACTAAACTCTCTACTTGGGATGCCAGGCATTCAGCTTTCTCTTGCAAGGAAGACCTGAGCATGGCCACAGCCATATCGTTTCTGTAGGTGTGATCAGTGTGCCATTGTAGTGCTAAGAAGAAAAATGAGATGTTTGTCCCTACTATAGTAGGATGGACAGTAGGAAGATTACGGTTACAGTAATGAGTATCTATGTGAATGTGAAGATCAAATGGAAATCATTTTGATTTTAGAACTTAGAGAATGCTGTTAACATTCTAAGGCAGTCCTCTGTTCTAAGGCATCTGCGGATAAGAAATTTAGTTTCTTTACATAAGCATACCTCAAAATTGTGGAACTCATTATCTTTTCTCCCTCCAAACTTCCTATTTATGTTGAAGGCACGATTTTGCTTCTTGTTGGAGGATAAATCTAATGAAAGGAGTGGAGGATAGGGAATGATAGAAACTACCATTGATTAAAAATGAACAGATTTTGATAAATACTTCTAGGTCTTGATATGATTATATTAGTATTGCATGTCTGCCAACAATAGATGTTGTCTATAATATTCCTAACATTTGGAAAAAATGGATTTCCATTAAATATTGGAATGTTTTGTTGATATGCAGGGTGTAGTGGTAAATGTTTAACAAACAGCTCTCCAAAAACAAAAATATAGGTGGTACAAAGGATATTCATAGTTCAGTGATTTTTTGAAATTGCTTTCCAAAATGGCTAGACTAATTCACAGATCCACCAATGGTGCATCAGTGTGCCAATTCTTCCATAGCTCCTCTAATAGTTTTAATTTGCCTTTTTTTGGGTCATCTTTAGCCAATTTGATAGTTGTGAGGTAGAACTTGATTGTTGTTAAAATTTGGTTTTATGTTGTCATTATTGATTTGGATTATATTTTTCATATAGATATTTATAACTTGTATTCCTTCCTTTGAGAATTGTCTGTTCATAATCACTCATCTGTATTTTTTTTTTAACAAATGAGCTAAACTTGACCTGACATAACTCTCTGTTGGCAAAGAGATTGAGGACTTGTTTATAGACATGGTTTCTGTGCCTTGTTAGCTTCCTCATTGCAGTGACAATTTACTTTGGTTAGACCTCTCCCCTTTGATGAATTTTTGGCAGAACATGAATGACTCATACAGGATAGACAGACATGGATAGAATGTCATCAGCATGGGTGGAAGGGAACTCTTGAATCAATGAGATCAAAAATCTCATTTGAATATTTGAGTAGACTTCTCTAATAAATAGTGATACCCTACTTACTTTTGTCTAATTCCTACTTCAGAGGTGTTCAGAGCTTGTTTAAATAGGTTGGATTATTAGAGTATCATACTTGCACTCAGTGTCTTCTCACCTTTATACTTTCTTCTAATTTAGGGCTGATTTCAATTTTTGTTCTTCCCAGCTGATGATCTGATTCCTCACACAATGCTGATTCTGAAATGGCTTCTTGAGTAACAATAGTTTCCTGTCTATTAAAATACAATTAATTTCCTTTTTTGGATGATATTCTTTGATAATTGTCCATCCATGCCTTTTCATTCTGTTCTTAAAGTATTCATGATGTACAGGTATAAGGCTCTTAAAATTTTTTTTATTAATTAATTTATTTTCTTGTTTACATCATTCATTTCCACAAAATTTTGAGTTACAAATTTTCTCCTCATCTTTCCCTCACCCACCACGCAAAAACATACCTATCCCACTGTATAACTCCTCTCCCAATCTGCTCTCTCCCATGTTCTCCCCCAAGACCCCTCTGACTTTCTGGTAGGGTGAGATGAATCTCCCTACCCCAGTGCCTGTATATCTTAATTCCCTGTTGCATGTAGTTAATAATAATAATAATAATATATATATATATTTAACAATTGATTATATAACTTTAAATTCTAGATTCTTTTCTTTCCTTCCTCATCACCCACCCCCACTGGAAAGACAAGCAATTCAATACAGGCTGTATATATGTAGTTACACAGAACATCTCCATGATGCACATATTGTGAGAGACTGACTGTACATTCCTCCTTCCTATCCTGCTCTCCCCGATCTATTCTCTACCCTGTCCCTGTCCCTTTATAGAAATGTGTGCTTCCAGCAACCCTCCCCCACAACCTGCCCTCCCCTCCATCATCTCACCTCTCATCCCCATACCCCTACTCTCCTGTGTGGCAAGATACCCAGTTTAGAGTTTATGTCATTCCTTCCCAAAGCCAAATTCAATGAGAGTAAGATTGACCCTTTCCCTTTTGCCTTCCTGTTCTTCCTCTCCTTTGCAACAGTTTTCCCTTGTCTCTTCTATATGAGATAATTTACCCCATTCTGTCTCTCCCCATTTCCTCTCATTATATTCTTCTCTCATCTGTCAATTTCACCTTTTAAGTATCATCTTTTCCTATTCAATTGATCCTGTGACCTCTGTCTATGTATACCTGTACACATATATACACATACTCAGATATGTATTCATATGCATATATATATATATACCCTCCTATATAGACATATGTGTATGTATATATATATATATATATGTGTGTGTGTGTGTGTGTGTGTGTGTGTG
>CM053582.1:446268697-446284245 GCA_028627135.1 Pseudochirops cupreus
CCCCTGAACTAGGTAAATGGTATTTGATTAATTAAAGTAAGATTGTTAACCCATTTTGAGTTGCTTTCCTTTAGAAAAGCAGATCTAAGAACCTGTGCTAGTAGCCGCCCTGGGTGTGCTGGGGTGCTTGCTGTTACAGTCCTCCAGGTGCTCACAATTTAACGGAGACAATATGTAAATATTTATTTACCAACAAGATATACACAGAAAAACTTAGAAGTAATTTCAGAGAGAAGAAACTAGCATTAAGGGGGACTAGAAAGGGCATATTGAGAGGATGGGATTTTAGAAGAGACTTGAAGGAAAGCAGGAAGCCAAAAAAATGGAGATGAGGAAGAGCATACCAGGCATGAGTTGGGAGGATCATCTTGTGTGAGGAACAGCAAGGAAGCCAGCATCACTGGAATCCAAAGTTTGTAGAGAGGACTAAAGTGTAAGGAAGACTGGAAAGATACGGGTCAGATTATAAAGGTTTTAAAGTCCAGAGGACTTTATAGTTGATCCTAAAAACAAAAGAGAAGACTAGAATTTACTGAACTGGGGGAGGTGACATGATCGGATCTATGCTTTAGGAAGATTACTTTCATAGCTGAGTGGAAGAGGGACTGGAGTAGGGAGAGAATAGAGGAAGAGGAACCAACTAGCAGGCTGTGGCAACAATCCAGGAATGAGGGGATGAGAACCTGAGCCAGAATGGTAAAGATGCCAGAGGAGAAGAGGGAGCATATGCAAGATGTGTTATAAAGGTAGAATTGACAGAACTTGTAAAAATATTGGATATGGATGTGGTGAGAGAAAGTGAAGAGTCAAGGCTGAATCTAGGTGATGAAATTGGAAGGATTACAGTGCTGTGGACAGTACAAGAGGGAAATTAGGAAAAGTAGAAGGTTTTGGAGAAAAGATAATTACTTCCTGCCACAAAATGGAGGCTCACGAGGAACATACTAAATTTAAGATATCTACAGGACATCTAATTCAAAATGTCTTTACACAGTCTACAGTGATATTGGGCTCCCTGGATCTTAACACTTTTGTATGAATTTCTTTAACTTGCTGAGGGTTTACTTGACTTAGATGAAAAAAAGGAGGTTTATCCTGTGTGCATATATTCCCTTGAGAGAATGGACCCAGAATTCCACTAGTCATGCCTATCTAGGGTTGTAGAAGTGGCAGAGACTGGGCAGTCTTGTCATTTGGGAAAGTGACAGTGATAAAAGAGTTGTCCACTAACCTTGGTGGTTGCCAAATACCTGATGCATCTTCATTGAATCTTTTCTTAATCCTAGGTAAAAGTGGTGGAAGAGGAGTTTGGCTTCTGACACCAGAAGCCAGGTATCATTGTATGGTATCAGTGTAGGTAAGAAGGATGAAGAAGGCAGTTACTGTTACAACTTCTTTCTTACCAATCTAGAAAAGTTCTGGGCATACCACAGGCTATGAACCCAATACCTGGATTATCTCTGGAGAAGTCCAGTGGTGGTTTCTATGGAACCCCAGAAGCACCTCACTGAATTGGACTTACTTAAGAGCCTTTTGGAATTTTTTTTTAAAGGAGGTCAAATTAGAGTAATTGTCTGGAGATAATTGGATACTTGCCCTTTCTATTTCTATTTCTTCTCTCAACTAAACTGCTTTTTTTTATTGGCTGAGTAAATGCCAAAAGGTCATTTTTTCAGAAAAACTGACTGAACAATATGTTCTTCAGCAACCTTCTGTAGCTTGAAGCAGCTGATATTCTACAGCATGAACCCAGAGAAAAAAAATCTTGAGTTTTTTTAAACCTGATCTTGAAGCCAGACAAATTCAGCCATAAGGGGTAGTCATGGATGTAAACAAACTATGACTACTCTTTTTAAAAAAATCTGAAGTACAGGTGAACCATGCTATGAAGAAAATGCTCCACCCAGCAATGCTCTGGCTTTCCCTTTGTTATCAGGGCACACGGACTCAGGAATGTGAGATAATTTCATTTGAAAATATTTGTATTCTTTCATCACCAATTTCCCAAGATCCCTTCCCATTTCCTATCCAGGAGGAAAAAAGAGATGATAGATCAGTTCAGCAAAGCTAAGTAATCTATTGATTGGGTTTGGTGGCATATGAAGTATTCTATACCCATAGATCTTCACCTCTGCAGCAAAGGAAGGGAGATTCACAAATCTCTTCTTTGGGGTCAAGTCAGGTCATTATCTTTCTCCTAATGAGGAAGAAAGAAGGGAGACAAATATTATTAAGCTCTTCTTGTGTGCTAGGTACTGTGCTAATACTGAGGATGTAAATGTAACAAAAAAGATAATTTCTACTCAAAAGGAACTTACATTCTAATGGGGGAAGACAACACAGAAAGGGGAGCTGAAAAGGTTGGGATAAGAGAGATGAAGGTATGGGGTTTGGGGAAAGGTTATGAAATATAAAAGCCACGATCAGAACTGGAAGGCAAATGACAGTTAGCTTGGGTCCTGCCACAAAATGGAGGCTCACGAGGAACTTGCCAATGGGAGAAGGGATTGGGTTTTATAAAGGGATACCCCAAGTTAAAAAGGCCACAGAGATGATTGGATGTTCCAGGACAAGGAAGCTTAAGATACTGAGGAAAGTTCTAGGATGAGACAGCAACAGAGAAATGGTTTTATAGCCCAGAAGCCAGGAACAGGGCATGGGGCAGCATTTGGTTTTGATTTCTTTTTGTATTTTCCATTCACTTTGTTCAAATAATTGTATTTATTTTTTTGTGGTTCTGTATACTTCTCTTTGCATCAATTACAAATTGTCTTTCCATGCTTCTCTGTGTTCTTCATGTTTATCATTCCTTATAGAATAGGAATATTCCATTACATCCATATTCCACAATGTCCTTAACCATTTCCTGAGCAATGAGCATCTACTTTGTTTCCAGTCCTTGGCTGCTACAAAAAATGCTGCCACAAATATTTTGAGATATAAAGAACTTTCTTTCTATCTCTGATCTCCTTGGGGTATATGGCTAGCAGTAATAGAATTTTTGGGTCAAAGGTTTTTTTTGGAAGTTAATCTTTGCCATAGTCTTCCTCTACAAAGCACTTTGGCATGCTCTAAACATGAGTGTAAGTGTGAATTAATGTTATTATGGAGGAACAAGAAATGATGATGATGTCCTTTAAGAAAAGTGAGGTAATTATGAAAATGGAGCATATTATTCATCAGATTGAGTTCACTGCCCAACTATTTTGAGGTTGTGGTTCCCCCCAAATTAAGTAGAATTTCAGAATAGGCTTATTCCATACACACTGGTCACAACAGGTACAAAAGATTTATGTTTTAAATTCCTTCTTTTATTGTGAATGTTTTTGTACATTTTTTTTCCCCATTCAGGTAGAAAATGTCAAGAAGCAAATGCCATTCTTGACAGTTTCATTTACCTCACTGAACACCGAGCTGGGTCATTGATGGAAGGGAGTTGATGTTACTAAAATGGCTTGGGGAGTAGTAAAACACAAGAAAAAGCTGACATGCCTGTTTTCAAAGAGAAGAAGTCACTCTGTCTCTCTGCCATTAGTGGCTGGCAAAGCCACAAATGGGAGACCTTCACTCCATCAAAACTTTCCTTCCTTCTGGCTTTCCCAGCCTGAGCTTGAGCAGAGCTTAGGTTTAAACTCAAACAGTGTACCCCAGATGTTAACAAGCAGTTTTCACAGGTGCTGGATAATCTGTTATAAAATGGTTTAAAAACTGTTTAATAAATCAATGGCAATTGCTTAGATTTCTACAGTTTTATAGTTAAGAAAAAATACTTACATGTACATTATCTCATTGGATCCAAACAACAGCCCTTAACTCAAGTCATTCAAATTTTCTTTCCATTATGAAGTTTCTATACAGATCTATTTTATCAGCAAAGCCTATAGAACCACTCTCTTTAGACTCTGCTATCATATATTCTACAATGAAATAGCTAGAGCTTAAGACAAAGTCAATACACCTCTACAGTACTGGTGGAATTACGAATTGACCCAACCACTGTGGAAAACAATTTGGAATTATGCTAGGAAAATGACTAAAATTCCCAATCTAGATACCCTATTGCTAAGAATATACCCCATGGAGGTCAAAGAGCAGAAGCTCCCATATATACCAAAATATCCATAATAGCCCCCTTTTATTAATTTTTAAAAATTAATTAATTTTTGGTTTTCAACATTTACTTTTATAAGATTTTGAGTTCTAAATTTTCCTCCCTCCCTTTTCTCCCCTTCCCCAAGATGGCAAGCAATTTGATGTTAGCTATACATGTACAATCATATTAAATATATTTCCACATTAGTCGTATTGTAAAGAAGAATCAGAACCAAAGGGAAAAACACAAGACAGAAAAAACAAAACAAAAAAGGAGAAAATAGTATGAATCAATCTGCATTCAGGACTCCATAGCTCTTTCTTTGGATGTGGATCGCATTTTCCATCTTTACTCTTTTGAAATTGTCTTAAATCTTTGTATTGCTGAGAAGGGCTAAGTTTACCAAAGTTGATCATCACACAATGTTGCTGCTACTGTGTGTAATGTTCTCCTGGTTCTACTCACTTCACTCAGCATCAGTTCATGTAAGTCTTTCCAAGGTTTTCTGAAATCATCCTGCTCATCATTTCTTACGGAGCAACGGTATTCCATTACATTCATATACCACAACTTGTTCAGCCATTCCCCATTTGATGGACATTTCCTCACAGCCTTTTAGTTTAGGAGTAACACCTCCCCCCCCCCCAAAAAAAACCTGCATAGATACCCATTGAATGGGGAATGAATGACTAAACAAAATGTGGCACATGAAAGAAATTACGAATCTGAAGAACACAGAGATAGGAAGGACTTATATGAATTGCTGAAATTGATGGAAGCAGGAAAATAATACCCATAGTGGCTACACCATTGTAAGTATAAAGAACACTGACAATAACAACAAAATCTAAAATGAATCATGTATAATTATCTTAATACAGCTTGGTTAGGGAGAAGAGATATGCAAATGTACTTTCTTCCCTTCTTTGCTGAGAGGAGTTATGGGAAAGGAACATTGTAGAAATTGTTAGACGATGTGATGTCTAGTTTTGCAGAATTGCTATTTTTCCCCTTTTCTTTTTTATTCTTTCTTTAAAAAGGATGACTCACTGTCTGGGGAAGGGGAGTGGAATATGTTGGAAGATAAAGGTGATGTAAAAATAGAAGATATCAACAATACTCATTAAAATAAAAAACCAAGAGGAATGTGTAGCCCTGAACCCAGTCATATAAAAGAAATACATATGGGAGATCATGCAGTTTTACAGACTTGTGGAGATTGGTTTTTAAGATACTTCAGAGAGGAAGATTTTTTAAAAATGCAAAAAAACATGAATGCTGATACTGCCAGAAACGGTAACCAAGAAAATGTTAGAAGCTACAGATTTTTGTGTCTGCTTGTTTAGCTCTATAATACCTTTATGAGAATGATATGCACACATTAAGGTCATCCTTCATGAAAATATGAAAAGGGCATAATCAGGTTTTCACAGAGTGATTTCTACAATAGCTATCTTCACATTTCCATTTTACAGATGAGGAAACCAAATAGACAAGGTTAAATGTTTTGCTCAGGATCACACAGCTAATAAGTGTCTGAAGACAGATTTGAACTCAGGATTTCCTAACTCCAGGTCCAAGGCTCTATCCACTGCACCACCTAGCTACCCTGACTATACCTGACTATTTAATGACATTTTAAAAACATAGATTGGGTGGTAAATCTTATATATAGACAGATATACATATTTTTTTCTTCATATCTGAAGATGACCCTTTGATAGTGTTGCTTCCTGTGCACATGAAAGTAGATGAAAAGACAAATGTGTGGTCAGAGGCCATTGGCAACCTCTTGTTAAAAGTTTTTTTTGTTAATGGAGTTTCAGGTGGGCCCTTGTCTTCCTCGACATTTCTTAAAGCTACTTAAAAGTGAAATGTAATTAAGTATTGTAAATATTGGATACAACAGAGCTCTTTGTGATGAGTCCATTTAAGACTTAGATGCATATTTATCACCCCTATTAAGCAATGCTATTGTTTTTCTTCCTCTTGTGATGGTCCATTGAGGTGTTTTAACTGTGCCCTTCAAGTCCATCTTCAAAGTTATTCTGGAATCTTTCCCCTTTGAGTGCTCTTTCTAACTCTTTCATGCTTTTCTGTGGGCTTCTATAATTAGATTAGTCATATCACTAAGACCTGTTGTCTTTTTTTTTTTCCAAAATGCTAAGTACATAAACACACAGACAAATATACAAGCACTGATCAATAAAACAGCATATGGTAGGGGTGCCTTATAAGCAATGCAAAGAAAAGCATTTCAAGACTGCCTTATTCAGAGGCAATAAGTACAAAATTTTGAGTGTTGTAAACACTAAGAAATACCCACTTCCTTGTTCTCCTTTTCCTTCCTCCCTCCTTCTCCTCCTTCCTTCCTCCCTTCCTTTCTTTTTCTCTCTCCCTTCCTCCCTTCCTTTCCTTTTCTTTTTCTTTCCTTCTTTTTTCTGTTCCTTCCTTCTTTCCTTCCTTCCTTCTTTCCTTCCTTCTTTCTTTCCTTCCTTCCTTCCTTCATTCCTTCCTTCCTTTTCTCTTGCCCTCAGAATCTAAATTTCTGAAGGGCAGAGACCATTTAATTTTGAGCTTTGTATCCCCAGCTGCCCAGCACTGTGTTTTGTGCATTTCTTTTCTGGGTCTCTATCTCTGATTTTGTCAGTATAAGGGGAACTCAAGTGTGGAAGCCCTAGGATTCGTCAACTGTAACCTGGAGACTTAAAGAGTTACCTGGGGCGCTGACAGTGACAGACACTTACCTAGCCTCTTATATAGTAGGTGTTTCATAAATGCTTATTGAATTGAATTAAATTTCTCTACCACACTATTATAAAGGAATTTTTATAAGGGTTTGGTGGAAGGGATTCACGAGGTTAACCTATAAGTAAAGGCTTAAGTTCTTAAAAATCATCATCACCATGATTAAGAAGTGCATATTAAATGTTTTCTTTTGTATATACATGCCACCTTACATTCTGTACAGTATAGATGAACAGATCTGGCTCTTCACTAAAATCCTCTGGGGATCCTTCCCTAACTATTGGGAAGAAATGACTTTTATCCAAACATGTAATTCCCCTTGTTTGGCCGACCAGAAAATGCACTCATCTTTCCCACTGTCACATAATTGCAGGGTGCTATTTCTTCTTTTTTCTATTTATTGAATGTACTTGCTCAGTGTTTGTTTGGCTCTTTCACTTTCTCTTTAATACCTGCCTTAGACTAGAACCTTCCCTGGGGTAACTTTTCCCAGGGTATTTGTGGGCTGGCAGTAGTATCTTTGTTTGGCTGGCTGTTGCTGGTGTTTTGTGAGATTTCAAGATGTGTTTAGATTCGATGGGTAAATGACTGAGACCTCAAGAAATATGACTATACCTGATAATTTGACTGTTTCACCATGGCATTTCCCTCATGATTCCTTCACCCTCTTGTCCTTGATCTTTATTAATTTTTTCTTTATTTTATTTTTTTTGGAGGGGGGAAGGCAGGGCAATAGACAGATATACATCTGTCTTGTCCAAGGTCACACAGCTAGTAAGCGTTAAGTGTCTGAGACCATATTTGAACTCAGGTCCTCCTGACTCCAGGGCTGGTGTTCTATTCACTGTGCCACCTAGCTGTCCCGAATCTTTATTAATTTTAAATTTGTAACGCTACTGGTTGGGAGTATGCCTTGCATTTGATGCAGAGTGCAGCTGGTTCTCTCCAAATATGAAACTGTGAGCAGTAGTAGTGATTGGATTCTTGCCTAGTTTTTATAAGCAAAGTCTCAGTGTAAGTCCCCTACCTTCCTGGAAACTGTGTGTTAGTGATAACAATGTCATAAACTCTAATTTTCTAATATACCATCTTTGCCAGAAGTATTGAATTTACATTACCCATTTTATCTCTCTAACCCCATGAAATAAAAAACCCATTCTTTTTGTCATTATAAAGTATTAATATAGCACTCATATTTGTTAAAGTACTTTATTGCAATGTTTATTTGGCCCTAACATTCTTTCTGAGGCCAAGAAGAATACCATCTACTATCAACCCTCCAGGAAATGGGGCTTTCACAGTAGCTATAGCCTGAGATACACATGGGAATCACTGAATCACTAGATTTAGAGCTGGAAGTCTCCTTAGAGATCATCTAGTCCAGTGGTTCTCAACCTTCCTAATGCCATAACCCTTTAATACTCATATGTGGGCATATCTGCATGTGGGTGGACCCACCTGGAGATAGATAGAGGAGTGGTGTCTTGGTTCCTAAGACCATTGGAAATATGTATTTTCTGATGATCTTAGGAGACCCCATTCGACCCCCAAAGGGGTCACAACCCACAGGTTGAGAACTGCTGATAGTACAAATTTTTATTTTGCAAGTGGTGAAACTGAAGCCTAAAAAGGTCAAATGACTTGCTCAATTCAATTAAATAAACATTCATTAATTCCTACTGTGTGCAAGCCTGGGGAGATGGAGACAAAAATGAAATAGTTCATGCCTGTGAAGCAAACTAGACATAGGTGTGGATATAGACAAAGACATAGGTAGATACAGATCTTGAAGAGGTACCACAGAGAGACAATGATGCAGGTATGGAGTTAAATAGGAGGAAGAAAATGGGTTAGAAATTTGGAAAATTGTACAGTATTTTCAATGCTCAGATTGCTTTCAACTTCCAAAGCCCATCTTTTAAACAACAGTATTCTCCAGGTGTTGATATGGGGCTATAAATTATGGAGCACCATGATTTAAGAAAAATTAAGATCAAAAGTAACCAAAAAGCCAATGGAAAAAATGAAGGTGGATGTAATAAAAATATTACCACCAATAACTTGCGTATGAGAGGCAGAATAAAAGATATAATCAGAGATATAGATATTATATATCTATATCTGTTTCTCTCTCTCTCTCTCTTTCAACTGGAAATGGAGGCAGACCAATGATGTAGCCAAAATGAGGGATCCCAAAGATCTCACATGTTGCATGGGTATCCACAAAATATTTAATAACTAAAGGAAGACCTTTCATACATTAGCTAGATCTTTTATGGAAGATTCGTGGCAAGTCCTGAACAATAATTACATAAGATAGGAAAGCATGGATGAATTTCAATCCATGTATGAAGGGAGTACTCATGATAATGAAGTCATTCATCCCTAACGTTTTAAAAATATCTAGTCTTATACATTGGAGTAAAGGCTCAAAGCCTCCAGTGGACAGTAATACACAGAAGTAGAATTTTCAAATGTGTGTTTGTGTTTGTATGTAATATTCAAAACATGGCACTGGGCACACAACTATACTGTTCTGGATTCTAGTCCTAGCTGTGTTATAGTGCATTTTGAGGCAAATCACTTAAATACTGCTTCTCACTCTCCACATTTTGAAAAAGTGAAGTGATTCATTGGAGTAAGTGATTTCTAAATTCCTTTTCATGTTCTATAATTCTATTAATTTAAATCACATATCATTAAAGATAACAGAATACTACAAAGCTTAAGATTTAGAATGCATATTAGAGATAATTTAGTTCAATCTCTTTAATTTACAGACAAGGAAACTGGAGGCCAGAATGGTTTAAGTGACTTGTTCAAGGTCACAGACCCAGGTCTAGAGGTATTCCAGACCTCAGACCAGTGCTCTTAGAATGGCATTGTATAAATTGGCTAAATCTTTCATTTTTTAGAAAACATAGTCTCCAAGTTCAGTAATGACACTCGTTGTCAATAGGAAGCATTAGAAATAGTTTTAATTAGAAACTAGATTCTCATCAATTGGAGAATGACTAAACAAATGGTAGTACTGGGATGTGATGGAATACTGCTGTGCTATAAGAAACAATGAATATGAAGAATGTCCAGAGAAGCTTTAGAAGACATGAATTGATGCAAAGTGAAGTAGAGGGAATAGGAGGACAAGATGTACAATGAATACAGCAATTTAAAGAGAACAACAACAAATTAAAACTGAATGCTAAAAAATTAATGAGACCAAGTTTGCTCCCCAAAAGATCAATGAGAATTTATTTTCCTTTCTTCTTTGCAAAGCTAGGAAGCTATAGATATGGGATAGTTCATATACTGTTGGGCCTGATTAATATATTGGTTAGTTTTGTTCAGCTGTTTCTCTCTCTCTTTTTTTATTCTCAATTAGAAGGGATGTCTCTCTCAGACTGGTATTTTGGGAAATGAAGGTGATATGAGAACAAAGACAATAATAAATTTTTAAAAAGTTCTTTTTCCTTCCCTAAAGCTAATATTTCTACTGTCTGAATAAATGGACTTGATGAATCCAAAGGTGCCAATATTACTTAGTAAAGAAAATCATCCAGATCATGTGAAAGGAAGTATTTTGAAGATGACCTGACTTTCTTAGTTAGCCAGTTTGACTGGGAAGGTCTGTTCTATCTGCTTAATGAATTTTTTTTGGGAGGAGGTTTGAACTATATGATGTCACCATTCATAAGTGAACAGTTGACTCATTCCAAATGGTTATTTCATGTCCAGCTACATGACAGAAAGTCAGATGAATCAGCTTGAAATAAAATAAAAAGATTGCATGGGTAACCACGATTATGAACTCAAATTGGTTGAATTGCTGAGGAATCAGTAGTGCCACTATTTTGGACTATGCTGTCAACTTCTTCACTTAACTAAGTCTATCTTCCCAAATAACATGGTAGCCAAGTCCATTTTCTGCAGGATTTAGGTCCACTCTAGGTTCTTGGGAGTAGAGGTTTTTTTTTTTCCATTTGAAAACTGTTCCCAATGCCTCAGATTATTCTTTTGAATCTGAATATTATTCTGAGGTGTTTTTTTTGTTTTTTGTTTTGCCTCTGGAAAGCATTCTGGGAGCACTCATCTGCTTTTTGTTTTTTGAAGTTAGTGGAAAATTACCTTAGGGTCATGGGGCAGATATATACTGTCATGATGATTTAAAGAGAAAATTCCCCAAATAAAAAAGGGTAAGCCATGGGAAAGTGTCTGAAAGACAGTGGCCCTGAATGCGGACAATGACCACAGGTCTCTCCAAAGCAATCTGACTCCTTAAGGGACAAACATCACATAGACTCTTAGAACATCCAGTCACTTTCAAATACTTGCCCGCCAATCATGTGGAGATAGTTGGTTATAACAACTGAGATGATCTTGAATATACCAAATGGCAGAAGGAAAACAAAAAGACACAATATATTGAATTCTAGAGGTATTAGAAGAATTAGAAATCAAATAGTGGCATCTATTTAGTCCTTAAGAACATGTAGTCCAATTCTCTTATTTTACAGATGAGCAAACTGAGTTCCAGGAAGGTTAAATAATTTGCCAATATCACGTGTATACTAAGTAGGAGAGCCCAACCTCGAACCCAGATCCTCTGGTTCCAGAGTCAGAGCTCTTGCCAATATATGAAATCCAGGGTGTGCTGGAGCCAGCTCAAACTAGCTCAGGAGAACCAATTGTTAAAATTTCCAAGTGATTGTTTGGACTTTGGAAATTGACAAACACTACAAATCAAGGCTTAATTTATTGTTTTGTTGATTAGCTAGATTTAAGAAACTGATGGAAAAATATTAATAATGCAGATTAAAATAAAAAATGTTTCCTATGCACTATATAAAAGTGCAATTCAATCCATTGGTCTTAGTTTTCATCAGGGATGAGCTGGAAACTTACCAGCACATCCCTGATGAAATCTCTCTAAGGTCAATGGATTGGATTATACTTTCCAGGTCTTTTTTTTTTCTTTAAATAATTTGTTTGCCACTCTCTAGCTTGGGCTTCTGGTTAATAATCTTGTTCAGCCAACTTCTATCAAATAGTAATAACTTCTGCTGTGTCAATGTGTACTATAGTCACTGGGCTGTAATAATATTTGGTGACCAAGCAGCATAGCTATCAGAAACTGAACCAGGCTGACGGCGGTCAACACTTGACAAAAATGGAGATTTATTTATTGTAGTGTTTTAATTTATAAAACAACCGATTATAATTTCAGTGCTACCACACATGTGGCATACTGATAGAAAATTTTAGTCTGAGATTAACATTAAAAGTCAGTCACATGTCTGTCTGTGGAGAATAGAAACATGGTATTCCTAATTTTTTCCAGTGGACAAATTCAGGTACAGGGGGACAAAATTAAGGGGACAAAATTAACCTGCTTATCCTGGATGTTCATGACCCCAAAGTAGATTACTGTGAGGATGTATCTGCACGGATACCAAAACATGAAGATGAAAAGCGAGAAATTTTGTCAATCACTTGGATGGTAAGGGTTACTGGATGCCAAAACACCTTCCCTAAGCATTTGAGAACAGCAGTGTTTTAATCATCTTTAATTACTTTTCATTGAAATTGTTGACATCATAAACAAAATCTTAGTCTTCTCTGACTGCTTGCCTATTTCTTCCAGAAATAGGCTGGAGGAATCAGAAACTCATTCACTCATTGTGAAGAAAGCTAGCCTCCTATTGCTTTGGTGGAAGCTACAACAACTCATCAGTTTTGTTCAAAAATCATTTGAACCAGGGATGAAGTACCATTAAACCAAAAGAACTATCTGATTAATGAAATTTATAGTTTTCAACTGGCTGTTGTGACATCTTGTGGACTTTGCCTTCCTAGTTATTCTAGGACATTCTTCTCTGTTCTGTGTAAGAGAACATGTGGTATCTAGGCATAACATCTTTACAAATTATCTCTCTACCTCATTATGTACATATGACCCTGGTCAATTCTTAGTCTTGACTTTTCCTCCTTAACTCTTGCCCTTTTTCTGGATAGGGACAGGACACACTAGTTTGGCAGTTGAGAATTAATTAAATTCAACTGAACCAGTATTTATGAAACACCAACTACATTCAAAACATAGTGATAAGCACCTTATGAGACAATAAAACCAGCCCCTGCCCTCAAGGGGCTTATTCTTGATAGAATTGTTTGGTTTAGCTTTTTGTTGATTATTTTACTATTGTCGTGGTGAGTTCTTTTAAAATTTAAAGTTTTCCTTGGTGGTTGTTGCCATTTTTTATTTTTAAGAGGAAGCAAAGGTATCAGATTCTTATTATCATGCTCTCATACAAAATTTATTTCTTAAACAAAGCAAAGGCAAAGACATTGAATCTGAGACACCAGGAAGATCTCTCATTAAAACTGTTTTTTTCCCTTAACAACCTACAACTTTGGCTTAAGGTGTTATTTCTTGTTCATTAACAATGCTGCTTCTCATCAGGTAAACTTTTTGAAATATACAAGCGCTGGCAAAAACAAAAATGAGAAGTTTATTCCCTAGTTCTGGAGAAGGAACTCCTAGATTGGATGAATACTTTATAATCAGATATATCACCATCATTGGCAATACACATATGAACACACATACACACCACACCAACATTCTAAATGGGCACCCTGCTGAGAGATGGACAGTGGCGTCATTCTTGCATATGGACAGCACATGGAATGTATTCACTGGAATGAGATCCCATGTCTGGATTAAGTGGAAGCCATTAAAACAAGGTATAGTAATGAAAGGAGATTCCAATTTGCTGCATGAGAGCTCTCATATGTTATAATGGGCAAAAATACTCCTCTACAGGTTTAGTAAAGAATTTACAGGGTTAATGACTAAAGAATGAAGTTCTTGTAATCAATATAGTCCTCTGGCTTTATTGATTAGAATCACCTGCTTATTTTGCAGCTAAGATTTTTTTTATCCCATTCAAAACAAAGACACCCTAGGGGACCATTAAGTAAATAGGCATTTAAGACTTTTTCGTTGCTAAGAAAGTAGTTAATTATTATTAGTGCCTAAAAGTCTCAATTTAGACAGAACACCTGAATGACCAGGCTGTCTAAATGTTTGCAATATGTTTTCTATGAATGGATGCTGATTTACAATTTACTCTAAAAATGTTCTTATCTTCTCTTAGAATTTGATATTTAAAGGGCAGAGGCATGGATAATACATGCAAAAATGGAGATGGTCTGTGTTCCCATTGGAAGCCATTGAACTAAATCTCTTTTTCCAGGCTTTGTTTCTGGAAACTGATTATGTCACTCATGGAGTTTGTTCAAACTAATGGGTTGTTGGCACAGAATCCCTCAAAGATACCACTCTGATTTTATTTTAATTCAAGCACGAATTAGTGTGTGTTTGCAGAAAGGCATTTCCTCTTGGTTTTGAAAGGAAGAAATGTGATTATCAGTAGTGATTTGTGATTTTCCCAAAGCTTACTGGGTAATGTTTCTACAATTAGTTCTTGCTCAAAGCAGTTAATGTTTCCTCATGAAGATAAAAAAAAGAATGACTAATTTATCAAATAAAATCTACTTAAACTTGATAGTTTATAACAATCCCTCAAATCTTCATTAAGCACTATTTTATACATGGTGTTGGATGCTTGATCCTTCCAAAAAGATTTATTTCAGAGGAAATCCTGGATTAACTCTACCCAGACTTAACAGATCCTATGAAGGCCTCACCAGAGCTTTTAGTGACCTGTAAATGGTTAGAATGTAAATTTTTGGTTTATTTTAAAAAATATTTTGTTGATTTGTTTTTATATCATTTATTTATTTTTTTCATCCCCAATGAACTTTTCCTTGTAACAGGAAAAACAACAAGAGCAAACCAACTAGGATAGCAAATACACCTGACATTTTATGTGGCAGTCTATGCCCAGGTCTCTAAGGGGATAGTTAGTTAGCTAGGTGAAACATTTATGGAGTGCTTTCTTTGTGTTGGGTATTGTGCAAAGTATTGAGGTAACAAGTGAACAAATCAGCCTCTACTCTCAAGGACCTTAAATTCTAATGGAGGAATAAAATTTAATTAATCAATTAATTTAATTTAAATACTGTGCTATGTTGTGGAAATGCTTTTTTTATTTCATGAATTAAAAACAAAATAAATTTAAACAGTCCTAAAGGGGGAAGATAACACATAAAGGGAAGCTGGAAGGAAGGGTTTTAGGGAGTACTGGGCAATGGTGGGGTATGGAGGCTATGACCCAAAGGACAAGGTAAGCTTACTAATGAGAGTCCAGCATTCCAGGGACTGTAGTCAAAGGCAGAAGGGAGGGGAGGGGGATGAAGGCCAGAGTATTGGTGGGATGGTGTGGAGATGGCCTGAAGAGAAGGGAGGTGTGTTTTATCATCTCTTCTCTAGGACTGATATAGGTCATTGCAATTAATAAGGGTTCTATTGACAGGTAGTATGATTTATTGCAATTATTGTGTTCTCCTGGTTCTGCTTAATTCATTCTTCTCAAGTTCATATAAGTCTCCCCATGTTTCTCCACATTCCTCATATTCATTGTTTATTTATTTTTTTTAATTTAAATTTTTTTTTATTTACTCATTTACTTTTAATTTACAAGATTCAGTTCCACAATCACTTGAGTTTCAGATTTTCTCCCCTCCCTTCCCCCCCCTCCCCCATGGTGGCGTGCAATCATGTATAGGATCTGCAAATACTTTC
>CM053582.1:446284745-446319776 GCA_028627135.1 Pseudochirops cupreus
TTCACAACTCCACCAACAATGCATTAGTGTTCCAATTTTTCCACATCCTCTCCAGCATTTGTCATTTTCCTGTTTTGTCATCTTAGCCAATCTGACTGGTGAGATGTGGTACCTCAAAGTTGTTTTGATTTGCATTTCTCGATACTCATTGTTTAAATGACACAGTGGTATTTCATTATGTTCCTGTACCACAATTTATTTAGCCATTGCCTGATTGGTGGGCACCCACTTTTTTCTCTAGTTTTTTTTTTTTTTACCACTTTGGTTTCCTTTTGATACAGAAGTATAGAATCACATATAAGAAAGTAAACTTATTTAGGTCAGGGACTCTTGTTTAGTCTTTGCATTGTAACACAGTGACATGTACAGAGTAGGCACTTAATAATTTTTAATTTTGAATTGATGATGTCGAGGCTGGAAAGGATCTGGGAGATCATGTGTCTGATTTTAGAGGTGAGAAAAATGAGTCCCAGAGAGGGGAAGCCTAGGCATAATAGCCTATTAATAGGTGGTAGAGCCACGGCAAGACCCAGGAAGTTGTGATTTCTTTCACTGACAAGCCCTTGAAAGTTCCGGTTCATTTCATCATGGATCCAGTAATAGTACATCACATGCAAATGTTTACTAGATGGCTAGATGGCGCAGTGGATAGAGTGTTGGCTTGTAGTCAAGAAGACTCCTTTCCCTGGGTTTAAAACTGGCTTCAGACACTTACGAGCTGTGCGACCTTGGGAAAGTCACTTAACCCTGTTTGCCTCTGTTTCCTCATCTGTAAAATTAACTGGAGAAGGAAATGACAAAACATTCCAGCACCCTTGCCAAGAAAATCCCAAGTGGGATCACAAAGAATCAGACATGACTGAAACAACTGAACAACAGTAACAATAAACAGAATCTCAATGTTTTTCCATTTTAATGGAACATTTCCCCAAGGATTAGCATAGACATGACCTTGAAGAAGTGTTTTAGAGCTACACACTTCTTACTTCTGCCCCTTCCTCTGCGTTGATTTGATTACATGTATTCTTCCTTTAGATGGGAAATTATAGCTTAAAATTCAGAGAGACTTCATGATTGCAGTATAATTTGGAGAAAATTGAAAAATTCAGTCAATTATTTTATTTCTCTTCTACCTCTTCCTCCGCCACATATGCATGGTACCCCCAAATGACTTGATTTTTTACCGAAAGTGAGGGTTTCCCCTAAGTTCACTAATTTCACACAGAGAGAAAGATAAGGAAGAATATATTGAAGAAGTCACTTATCTCTTCAAACAGTTGATATTCCTGTCAATCACAATTGATTGAATTAAGGTGAATGATAAACATGTAGTGTCTGCCTACCTCCTGGGAGTATTTTCAGGACAAATTTTATCTGCTCTTCTGGTCTCAGGCTGACTTTGGCTTTGTCCCTCCTACCCTCATTCCCAGCTCACACTAGCCCTTCCCCTCCCCTCTAGGCTGAAGATGTGCTCTTATGTGACACCCTTGATCTCTACACTGCCTAAGCTTAGAAGGCAGTAATAGCTACAGGTCCCCTCTGCCTTCAGCTTCCTCATTAGGCTACCAGTCAAAGTTCCAGGGGTCTGCTGGGGTAGTTTATAATCCTATAAACAAATCACATGAAGAAATAAAGCACAAATCTGCTGCTCTGACCTATGGATTAGACAATGCACTTTTTAAACCTTCAGAGAGAAACTCTGTAGGCTTTTGTTAAAGAAGCCTGGGGAGAAAGCCTGGATCTCTAGCAGTCAGTCAACAAACATGTAGTAACGGATTACTGTGTGTAGCACCATGTAAGGATGCAAAGAAAAGCAGAGCGACTATCCCTACCCTCAAGAAGTCCCATTCTGATGGGGTAGACAACCCATAAGTAAATAGCTACCAACAAGATAGGGCAGCTATATGGATAGATTGCCAACCCTGAAGTCAGGACAACCTGAGTTAAAATCTGGCCTTAGATATGTCCTCATGGTGTGACCCTGGGTAAGTCACTTCACCCTGTTTGCTTCAGTTTCCTCGCCTGTAAAATGAGTTGGAGAAGCGCATTGAAAAACCACTTCAGGATCTTTGCCAATAGAACCCCAAATGAGGTCATGAACAGTCAGATGTGACTGACTACACAATAACAATCTCCTGGAAAGTCAGAGGGGTGATGGGGGAGGATATAGGAGAGAGCAGATTGGGGGAGGGGCTATACAGTGGGATTGCTGTTTTGGGGTGGTGGGTATGGGAAAGACAGGGCGAAAATTTGTAACTCAAAATCTTGTGGAAATGAATGATATAAACTAAAAAAATTAAATAAGTAAATTTAAAAGATTAAAAAAATAATCTATAATATGTATATGTATATATATATTATATAGTGTTTATGAAAGGTAGTCTAAAAAGAAAGACACTAACATTTTGGGATGGGGGAAGAAGGAGGGTTTCCTGTAGAAGGATATATAGTGGCATTGTGTGTATGTCTACTTTGCTTCCACTTTAAAAAAAAATACAAGCTCATTGTCATTTTCTTGGGAGGTTAGGAATGTCCCCTATGTATTTGCTATAACTTTTTTCCCTAATCGTTGTTCAAACTCTTAAACTGCACTGACACATTTGCAGAGTACGTATTCTTTCTTGTTGTTGGTTCTTCATTTTCAAAGAGGACCAATGACATCACCAGGTAATGTTTTGACTTATGTGGGAATTGGATTTAAGTGAGGCAGAGTTGCACAAAGCCTCACTCTCTCTTCCAGAGTCAATGAAGTTCAATGGCAGGACAAAAGGCAAAGAGGAATGGCCCAGGATGCAGTGGATGACCTTGGTATCTTTGATATCTGATCAAGCTCTAGGCACTCCACAACCCCTTCTTCAGCCGTCTTCATGGTCAGTGGAACAAATTATTCTCATCTACCCGTTCTGCTGTGGGAAGTCTTCATGTGCTTGAGGTAGAACTCACTGATGGGTTTGAGGCCTCTGTTGGTTACCTGGTTGCCTCTTTTAGTCCATCTGCTGAAGCAATTTTTACTGGAATGTGGCCACTATGCATGCTACAGCTTCTTGGAGTCACAGGTAAGGGTTGGGTGAGAAGTGAACAACAAAGGTGGATGGGCAGCCTTGAATAGGGCTCAGCAAGCCCTCACACCAAAGGTGCTAGTCCTCCATGAACACTCCATACATTCTTCCTTACAATAATATTTTAGGAAGGGAGTTCATGTAAGATCATCCTCAATGTGCAGATGAAGAAACTAGGCTTTAGAAAGGTTAAGTGAAGAGTCTGAGCTGGAATACAGACACAGGGCTTCAGAGTTCTTGTTGAATAGCATAGCAACATATGGCCCACCACTATAATTCACTGTTAGTTACAACACAATGCTATCATATATTCTAATAGCCTAGCCAATGCATAGAACATGGGAGGTAAATGGAAGAGACTCTTTTTGGTGTGCTTAGGGAATGCAGGTTCCATAACATAGAGGGAAGAAGCAAAGCAAGATATTTTGTGTCTTAAAGTGGTTATAGTAAAGCAGCTAGGTGACTCAGTGAATAGAGGGCTGAACCTGAGTTCAAATACAGCTTCAGACATTTACTAGCTCTGAGACCCTGGGCACATCCCTTAACCTCTCTTTGTCTCTGTTTCCTCATCTTAAAATAGGATAATAATAGCACCTGCCTTCCAGGAGAATTGTGAGGATAAAATGAGGCAATATTTGTAAGGCACTTTATAAACCTTAAAGTGTTACATAAATACCAGTTATTATTATTGTTTCCATTAGATGATTGCCTAGAAATGACAATTTAAATGAATTCAAAAGTTGGCATGGGGTTTTTGTATGTGTAATATTCTTTTATTGACTGCTAGATTGCTTTCTCTAAAGTGGCAGTAGTAAAACCAAATTCTTTGCAAACTGTAAAAAGCTAGGTGCTATTCAAGGTTTTTTGTTTTTTTTTTTTTAAATGCATGTAACCTGTGGCCTAGTCTTTCAAGTTCTGGACTTACACTGAATTGGATCGATCTTAGGGGGAGGGTAATTTTCTCTTTGACGTATGTTACTCATACACAAAAATGCCTCTGAATAATCTCATAGTTTAGTTAAAATATAGTTTTTTTCCCCAAGTATCTACAGCTATGGGTGAAAGGTTACTTACAGAGCTCCTGATTAAGTGTTCAAAGTAATAATATGTATCAGGGACACAACACAAAACCAAATGAAATCAAAACATGATAGGCTCTATTAATCCATTGGTAGTATTCCCTTCCCTCTGGCTAATTTCCTCCCCCACACATCCATAGAGACATCCAACCTGATAATGCTATCATGAGGACTTAGACTTCTTTGAGAAGGGGAAAAAACAACTGGGGATTGCTAGATAAGTAACCACCATACTGTTCTGGTCAATCCTTTCAACCCAGAGAACCATCCAGGTATCCAACCTCATATTACAACCCTAACGGCTTAGAATTTCCTTGGAAGGAAATCACACATGAATTGAAAGACAGAAAACCTTTGTCCCATCCAATCTGCACTGTGGTAACAGAGGAAGGGGAAAGTTTGTTTTTTCTCTCCATATCATTGCTTTGGAATCATGTTTTCTTCCCAAGAGCTGCATATTGCCCAGGAATTTTTCCAGAAGTCCAGACATGGAACTCTCAGACATGGTGCTGCTAACAATGCAAACCCCAAACTTCTATTACCCGGGAACTCTCTTTCTCTGACAAGAAGCTGGATTCTGGGATTACATGCACAGGAAATCCTCATTTCTCTATCCAGAAAGTTGGAGTTCAGGAAATATTAACACACCTCCAGAAATCAGGAGTTCAGGCAATCCTGCTATTTACACCATGTCGTTTTCCTATCCACATCTGTCATCTCTTGGGATGAGAGGTTATCCTGCTATTCCAAGTCCAGGACCAGAAAAATGCTGTCCAAGAACTCTCCTATCAAGCCATATTTTTTGAGAGCTCATATAATAGTCACGTGTTTTTCCCTCAGGACAGCCATTAGCAGTTCCTCCCAGGAGGGGTTGTCTTCTTCTTTCTTCTTCCACTCCATCCCCAGGATAGAAAATTCCCTCCTTTACCAAAACTCTGTGTGTTCTCTTGAGATTTCTTTGGAAATGTGGGGAAAAGGGCATAAAAATTTAACTCTGAAAGTGACTTTCTTTTTCATAGGCCCAGAACAAAGGGGAGACTCTTCCCACAACAAGCCTCCTAACAGTCCGAGCCTTGCAATCCACCTCAGCTGATTCCTATTATATCTGAAAAGGTCAAATTGGCATGTCCACACCCTTCACAACCAATTGTAATCAAAGTGCATAGAAAGGCATATCTCTCTGCAACTTCATCAAGCTGGTCAGGGAATTCCCTTGATCAATCCTCTCTATTCTTTCTCTAGTTAAAAATTTTTAGTTACTGCAAATCAAATTAGATGCACTTTGGTGTACACTCTAGTTCTGGAAAGCTCTTTGAGGAAGTGTCTACAGTGACTCATTTAATCCAGCAATGGCCCTCTTTTCTGAAAACTTTTCCAGTGCCTTATCCAAATCTCAAGAAGTCTATAGAACTATCCAGGATTCCATTTTCAAATGTGTAATCTTTTATGAAAGCCAAGATCTCTTATAGCTGAATTGGCCTGATGATTGCATTCACTCTCATATCATTTCTATAGCTGCTCTAGCCTCAACTATGCTTTGGTGTCTGCAAGAGTCTTCCAATCTTTACTGCCCACCCCCTCACCACAGAAAAAAATAAAAATAAAACAAGAATAGCCAAAAAAAAACCCACCTCAAAAAGCTACCTCCCAAAAAGCAATAAAGTACTAGAGTTTTTTTTTGTTTGTTTTTTTTTTAACAATCACCCTCTCACCCTCCTTTCAGTGTAGGAATTAGGAGAACTTCATGACTTTATATACGTAGATTTGCAGAAACTAGTCTATTTGCATATGGGCACATGTGTCTTCAAAAGGGCCAACAGTCTTAACCAGATACCACAAAATGATAAAAGCCACTGAAAACCATCTAAGATGTCAATACACTTTGAAAGAGAATTATTAGAAGTCAGTCAGTCAACAAGCATTTATGTAGGGGATTACTATATGGCAGGCATTGTATTAAACCCCAAGGAAGTGAAGAATGGTGTGTGTGGGGGGGAATTCTGTTCTTTTAGTTCCAAGTGTTTCCTGAACCCATATTTCTCATGGAAAACAGTTTGGAGTCCATGGAGCTTTTCATCTGTCTTGGTCTGTGCTACAAGAGCTCTGAACTGTTTAGCAAATGGCTGAAACTGTGAACGACTATGAATTACACTCAGCTTGATTTTAGATGAAGATTATGAGGATCTTTTTTTGTCTATCAAGGATTTGAAACTTGGGATCTGGGGTCTTTTAAAAAAATACTCTGATCATCATGTTTTAGCGTAATTGATTTCATTTGTAATCCTGTTTATTTTATGTGGAGTCTGAATCCAGACTGAAGCATACTATTCTTCACTTTCTTTTTTTTCTCTGAGTCGTCTTGTACAAAATGAATAATATGGAAATGTTTTACATTATTGCACATGTATGACATAGATTAGATTTCTTATCATCTCAGGAGGGAGGGAGGGGAAAGAAAGAGGGATAGAATTTGAAATTTAAAACTTAAAAAAAATGTTAAAATGAGTTTTAATGTATAATTGGGGGAAAATAAAATGTTACTTTAAAAAAAAGATGAAAAAAAACCAAGTAAGTAAAAAAAAAAATTCCCTTCTTTTCCCTTCTTTCATGGGGCACATAGGTAGGAGGGAGAATAAATAAGTGCTCATTAACAAGAAAAATAAAACTCACTCAAAATTTTAAAATTGATCAAGTTTTGGTTAAGAGATGGAAACAAGAAATGAGAAACAAAACATTAATTTTTTTGAGATAAGTTGTTCTTGGGCATGCGTATCTGGTATGCCCTGTGTGTGTACCTGTGGGCTGTCTACACCTTTAAAATATTCTGTAATATAAAGTCTCAGAGAATTGTCTGGGGATGGAAAGTGGAGTGGGGAGGTTAAATAACCTTGCTCAGGGTTACATAGCCAGTATGTGTCCAAAATATGACCTGGACCCTCGTCTTTACTCTGAGGCCAGTTCTCTACTACATTACTCTGATCTTTATATGATGCCTTATAGCTATTTATACTTTATATAATCTCATCTGATCCTTACCATAACCTGATGAAGGTAGTGAAAGTGCATTATTCTCCATTTTCCAATTGAGGAAACTGAGGCCCGATTAAACAATTAACTTGTTCAACATTGTGGGTGGCATTGTTGGGGCCTAGAACTGAAGTCTTCTGACCCCAGATACAATATTTTTTTCCCCTCACTACGTTTAGCTGCTTGTTATGAAC
The DNA here is from genome assembly GCA_028627135.1 of Pseudochirops cupreus. Lineage (NCBI taxonomy): Eukaryota > Metazoa > Chordata > Mammalia > Diprotodontia > Pseudocheiridae > Pseudochirops > Pseudochirops cupreus. The sequence goes on from CM053582.1 coordinate 446,292,105, forward strand.
ATTTTTGCATGCTAAAATATTAAGCTTTGTTTGATATCCAGGGGCTAGGAACCAAACAAATTCATTAAAGTTATAGTTGTGTTTCTATTGTCAACTCAAATTATTTCTGTGTTCATTGTCGTCATTGCTGCCTGTCAGTCATGGGTAATGTGCTTGAGTTTCACAGGTCTGAGTGAATTGCATAGTCTAGCTTTTCTTAGTTGAGGCTGATCCTCAGTCAATATTTTTATAGAATAACACTTCTCCAGAAGGCATGGGGTCTTACTTAAGCTAATAAAAAGGCTGTCCTTCAAAATAGAGCTACAAACAGGATCCTAATTAATGAATTTGGTAATAGCTGCTTCATGTTTAGTCTTCTAAGTTAGGCCCATAGTGGGAACATCTATATCCCCTGTGATTTACTAATCCAAAGGAAAGCTAAGAAAACATAAAATTTATTTTTCCACAATTTGAGACATGAGCTTCTGGAATATTTTAAAGCCCCACATTTCTGTGATGGGCTTTGATTCAATCTAGCCTGAATGAAAGACATTTCATCACCCCCAGAATGCATTTCTTCATTTGCCTTGGATCTATGATTCTGTCAGTATTAAGAGAAAAGAAAAATCAATGCTGCACTATAAACCCTGGGCCGCCTCTAGCCAACGTGGTCAGCATGGTGTGAGCAAAGGAAATGGTAGGGGGAAAAATTGACCGCTCAGCAATAGTGTGGCACAGTAACAGACACAGCTCAGGGCTAATAACAACTTGCAATTACATATGGAAAGCCAAAGCACGTTGGGCATTCAGTACGAGGGGGATGTAATACAATTTATTGAACCACCAGTTAGAGTTCTGCAGCTTCTCAATAAAAAAGAAAAAAAAAAGAGCTATGGACCTATGCTACTTAACAGACAGACTTAGCGCCAACAGGTGAAGGAAACTTGGAGAGAGAAAGCTTATCTTCTCAATGTCTAAGGCAGAGAGGAAGAGGAAATATTCAGTTTGTGCTTCAAAAAAATCAGCAGATCATTTAAATATTGAAGGGCAGAATGGCGTCATCAAAAGAGGGCTACCCTTGGAATCAGAAGGACTTGTGTTCAAATGCCACCACTGCCACATGCTAGGTATGTGAATAGAAAGCAGTGTGGAGTGGCAAGAGAACAGGCTTTGGAGTTGGAAAATGTGGATTAAAAATCACACTTTTCATGTTTCCTACTCAGGTAACTTTGAACAAGTTTCTTAATGCCCTTGGACCTCAGTTTCTCCTTGTTTAGAATGAGGGAGTTAGACTAGATGACCTCTCAAATCTCTTCCAGTTCTAAATCTATGATACTAAGTCTCATAACCTCTCAGGTATTCTGTAGGACTATAAATTGCAGAAGGGTTTGTTAATTTTCATTAGTGGAGGCAGTTTCCATACTTCTTGCTGTTGCTCAATTGTGTCTGACTCTTCTTGACCCCATTTGGGGTTTTCTTGCCAAAGATATTGGAGTGGTTTGCCATTTTCTTCTCCAGCTCATTTTACAGAGGAGAAACTGAGGCAAACAGGATTAAATGACTTGCCCAGGGTCACAGGGTTAGTAAGTGTCCAAGGCCAGATTTGAACTCACAAAGATGTGTCTTCCTGACTTCAAGCCCAGCATTCTATCTAACATGCCACCTGGTTGCTCCCAGCTTCCATACTGGAAATTTCCTATATTAGAATATGCAATCACAGGTCTGAAGCAATAACAAACAAACAACCGTGAAATTAAACACATTGACAATACGACATCTGCCAAAAGATAGACTCTTCAAGCTTAGAGATTTCTCCTACCACATATAAACCACATTCCCAGCAATTAATTGAACAGATACATTTTGTAGGGGAAGATGCTAGCTTCTCATTCTATGCTAAGTACTCAACTAGTAGAATTATTAATGCATCCTTTCCATGTCATTTATCTGCTTCATTCTTCAACAAAAGGACCCTTTCTTGACACTCTTTAACACAGAGAAGATCACAGAAATAGAACTAATAGTAATCAGCACATTCTGATTAGCCATTAAGGTTCGCTGAGAAAGCCAGAGGGAAGTGGCTTTGTTTACTGAGACTGCCATTTTCTCTCTCATTGGGCTTTGGATGGATTTCACATCAATTACATGCCAAGTTCCTACTTCTTGGTGAAGGAATGTCTCTGTCAGATGAAGCTTTTTCTCTCTGACTGGAAAAGGATTTGATAAGCTTGTGCCTTCTCACTAACCTCCTCAGACTTCTCTCTTTAAAAACTTCTGCTGGAATCCTAAAGGCTCTTTAAATTTCTCATTGTGGAATCGTTTGAAATATGTAACTGAATTTGAACAGGATAAATTCTTGTTTTCCAGCTTTTCTAAACTTCTTTTTTCTTTGAATGTATCTCAGGAACAGAGACTTAGAATTAGAATGGATTCTAAAGTTTAGCTAGTCTAAACCCCTCCTTTTTACAGGTGAAGAAACTGAGGCTTCATAGAGGTTAAATGACTTGCCTGGGGTAATGCAGGTAAGAAATGACAAATTTTCAACCCAGATTCTCTGACCCCAAATATAGCTCTCTTTTCTCTATATCACACCTATTAGTTGTAGGTCTAGTGGAATAAAGAAGGTAAGATATGCAAGAAAATTCAAAAGTGATTGCAAATTCTTTTCCTGAATATTTTTTGCTATGACTTTTATTTTTTTTTAAGCAAAATTCCAGAGTCAACCTCTTTCCCTTTTCATTCCATGACTGACAACTCATACCTACAAATACAATCTAGATTCTGGACCTTGCCAGGAAAGCTAGTTACTTTTCAATGAAGAGAGGGCTATTTCTGAACTTTTTGACTGAGGAGATTTAGATTCATCCCAGAGTTGGATTGATACAGCAGTAACCCCCAAAATACTGATTGAATTTTTTAAAGTTTGTGCACGTGCAAGTTTGTTTGGCACATCAGTACAGAAGATACTATTGGCCAACATGCTTGCCAGACTGGCAAGATTTGAAGAAGGAAGCAGTGCCCACTAACCAATCAAACCCACAGAGAATCAGTAATGTGTTTAGAAATTAGACTTTATTCTTAAATGCTAAATGAAATGAATCAAACAAACAAAAAAAACCACATGACCTTTGAGCTCTCTGTCTGCCTTCCAGCAAAGTCAAATGTGAGTGAGGAGAGCTGGAAGGGAGATGGGAAATGGAACATTGCCTGCAGTCCCTGGAAGTGGCCTCAAATGGCATCCTATTGTGTACTGACACACATAAAAGCCATTGCTGACCTCCTCTAAAACACATCTAATTCTTCCTTTCCTAGATTTTTTTTACAATGTCCCCACTTCAACAATTACACACGTAACACTCTCAATTCTCTCTCTCTTCCCTATTTCTCTGTCTCACTCATTCCTTTCAGCTCCACATACACGTGTGTGCTCGCTCACACACACATACACACACAGCTGCTGACCTAGAGGTGTTAGCCACTCCACAGCTGCTGTTCTTCTCACATTAATCTATAGGAATCAATGGACATTTCATTAGAGTAATCAAGTGCAGATGCATCCTGCATTTATATTCTGCACCCTCCCCCCCCAACTGCTTTCACAGACTAATTGGTCCTACAGCAAAGAGTACATGGATATTTTTCCCTATAGATGAGTGTCAAGAATGGTTTTTTACTGCTGGTTGAAATACCTATCAATAGAGTGTCTGTATAAAAGCCTTCACCCATCAAAGCTGCATAGCTGATGATAATACATTATGCACTTTCATTTCTAATGCATCTGACTTCCTCTTTTACACCTTATTCCATATTAAGACATCGTTTGTGTTTGTCTCATTCAAAGAATTAACCACCACCTTTGTGCCACCTTCATTTTAATATCCATTTCCACTTATCCTCTTCCCTTTGCTTTCCCTGTGAACCATAGTAATCTGCTGTTGAGAACTGCCTTGGAAGTGATAAGTGATGCCCCCCTCCCCCAACACCTTTTTTGGGGGTTTGCTTTTGGTTAAATTTAAGCTATGCTCCCTGCCCCCCATGATAAATATCCATTTCCTTGCCACGTCCAGTTGTCCAGATGAAGGGTATAGAGAACATCTTTGTTGTTAAAATTCTTTTGTGGCTAAAGTTTGCTAAAAACCAACCAGCTAAATAAACAAAAAACATGTTTCTGTTTCCCTCCTCACTAAAGGTGAGAGGAGGCATAGTAATGGTTAGAGGCAAATGGGAAAGGTCAAATGGATAAAAGCTGCCGCTTCTAAAATATGTGCACAACTGGAGGCTGGTGACTGAGCTGTGTAATGGGAATTGGAATGATGATGGCTGGACCAGCTAAGCCCAGGTCACTATTAGAAAGAAGCTGAAGAAAAAAGGTTTTTCCATTTTTACCTATTCAAAAGCATTTCTGGCAAAAAGAATACTTCAAACATGAGAAGAATATGAACTGGTCAAATTTGGAAGCGTTCGTGGACTTCTAGAAATTTAGCTGAATCCACAGTCTTTCCCTTTCTCACAGCTTCAGCTTGTGTGGCTAAGGAAAGAATGGTCATAGTTATTCAGGCAGTAGTTGGACTGGTCTTTGTAGGGAAAGCAGGAGCAAACAAGTGAGAGGTAGCATTTGAGAACTCAGTCAGCCCTTGTGGTAAATATGCCTTGGCTTAGAGGAAGAGAAATGGGTACATGGCTCTATTTTCCTTACTGGTGAGGGAAGGAGGATGGTGTCATGGAGTCTTCTCAGGCTGGACAAGTGCAATCTAGTTGTCCTCTGCCCCTACAAAGGAAGGTGTGGTTCAAAGGAGAAGAGTGTTGGATACAAAGAAGAGGTTTTAAAAACCAGAGGTATGAATTCTAATGGATTCATTTTTGAGAGCTCATAACAAATCTTACTGGCATCTCCATGTCAGAGGAAGGCTTTTGTGGAACTCCAGAAAATGCTGATTATATTCTTCTTCCCAGTGAATAGAATATTAAGTATGAAGGTGGTTAAGCTCATAGCAATGCACTCCTATTTTTTCTGCTTCTCTCTACTAACTTTGTTCAGATTCTGCTTCATTCAATTCAACAAACATTTTCTGAGTGCCTATTACATTCATTGTAATGTGTTGTGGGGGTTACAAGGATGAACAAGCCTCAGTCCTTGACCTCTAGGAACTGATAAGTCTGATAAGAGGCTAAAAACATGTCCATATAAGTAAGTAGATATAACACAGTATAATAAATATAATATAAGGTAAAGTGTAATAAATGTTTTAGAGATGTAAGCAAAATACTGTGGAGACTAAAAGACGGAGAGAGAGCTTGTGACTGGGAGAATCAGAAAATATATTATAAAGAAGGCAGCATCTGATCTGGACCTTGAAGGATGGGTAGGATTGTATCAACTGGAAATGTGTGGTAGTGGCAGAAGAAATAATACACGCAAAGATATGAAAAGAGGAAAGTGAGTTTGGAGAATGGTGACAAGTTTAGATTGGCTAGAATGTAGTATGTTGATGGTTTCCATGTAGTGGCTCACAAACTGCTCAGGAGTTCACAACGATGGTCTAAAGAGTTTCATGCTAAAAATTCATTAATGGAGCCTTAAGCAGTAAAAATTGCCCAATTACGTTACAAAAATATTTTTCCTCTGTGACAATGAGCATGTACATGTCTGAAGCATAGGTTTGTTTCTGAAGCAATTCAAAACTGTCATGATCATGTGCACAATAATCTTGGCGTTTGTGCTTTGATTATATCAAACACTGACCATTTCTGACCAAGTGCAACATGTTCTTGCAGTTTGTTAACCTATCATCAAATTGTTTCCAAACTGCCAGGATGATTCAAGAGTTGAGCTCAAATGGATTCCCAAGAGATTTTCAGATGCACGTGCATACCCTCAGTTGCATTCTGTACATTGGGCCAGAGTAGCTTCTTTATTCCCCTGTATTCCCTTGTAATGATACCACAGCAACTGTGTAACCAATCACATGATCTAGGTGCTACGAATGTTTACATTCTTGTAGTATAAATGTCAGTTTTTTTTAAAACAACTTTGATCACTGGGCACTACAAGCTATCTTGAAACCATGATAGAACATGACGAATATTCTACAGAAGCAAATCCTATATTGCCTCTCGTTGTAGTAGTAAGACTGATTTTTGGTCAGTCATCCAGTAGAGTTTCTGTGGGAATGTAAATGTTGTTCCAGTATAAGATGAGAAGAAAGTTATATTTGATTTCTTATGTATTTCTTATATCTGATCTATGTATGATTTATTAGGTCTTCTAATAATTCCGGAATATGTAATTTTGTCAGTGCGGACATTCTTACCTCTGACATGGTTCTCCATCTATGAATAACATAACAAATGATCCTTCAGAGTGGTTCTTGTAAAAAAAAAATATACTCAGTGGCCATTTTAGTGATGAATCCCTTTGAACTTAGGCTGGTCCTAAGAAAATAGACATAGTCTGTCAATGGCAGTATTTGAATAATTTCCAATTTGGTGGGACCTACCAGAAGTTATACTTTATGCCATGATGAGATATTGGAGAAGTATGTAAATGGAAAAAACTTTCTAGCATTATAGATATATGAATATAATATTATATATCATATAATATGTACAGATATTAATAAACTATATTAACATAATATATATAACATACAATATGTACAAAGATATTCATATTTAAATACTAAAATGGGCAAGTACTCATGAATGTTTTACTTATAAATAATCCAGAAATAAAAGTAGTCACATTCCATGCTGCTGGACCCCTTTGCTGGTATCACCAGAATCCTCTGTTTTTCACCAGTTCCTTCCTAACTCTTCAAGCCTCCCTATGGGAATTGCTCTTAGCAGATCTAAGCCTACCACCATAACGCTCATCTCATCACTTTCAGGGCTACTGCTGACATAGAGTTGGGAGGGCTCCCACTTCTACATCCAGCTACTGGGTGGATAATTGATGGGGGAAGGGAAAGGAAGAGAAGAATCCCTGCTTCCTATGAGGTTCTGGAAATGGTGGTAGATTGGGGGTAAAAGGGACTACATTTTCCAAGCTTCTTTTCACCGGCTTCAGATCCAGAAAACAAAATACGAAAGATTTAAGCCTTTGATGTCCTAAAGTTCCCCCACCTGATGATTCCCCTCCCCCTCTTACCCACACTTCTTTGGTGGTTGCCTCAGCTATTTCAGTCCCTAGGCTTTTCCTTTACCAGCCACCATGTCACAACCCATACCTCCTTTGCTTTTTCCTCTTTAGTTCTGGAACCATAATCAAATAAACTCTGTCATTGTTCCTGGAAAGTATATATGTCAATGTTCTACCCTATGGCTCTACTTCCACATAATATTCCAAATCAAAATATCCTTCCCTGTCTATTCCATACCTATATATTCTCTCTCCTTATTAAGATTGAAGCTCCTTGAGGTTATGGACTATCTTTGCTTTTTTCTTTAAATCTCCAGGGCTTAGCAAAGAGTTTGGCATATAAAATAAATACTTTTTACTTAATAATACTTCTTATTTATTCATTGTTTTTTTCATTTACTCATTCATTCATGAAGTTGAGAAATGTATTCTGTTCATCCAGGGTTGCAACTCAGAATATTTTTTTCATAAAAACACTGTTGGGAGGCTCAGTTGAGTTATATAGTCTAAGTAGGCTTTTTGCCTTTGGTCTTAGAAACCAACCACTATTTATAACATCATTCCTATGAGAACACATACTTCACATTCCAGACAACAGTAACACATAAATACTTTGGGATGGCAGCACAACCTATTCATAAGTTAGAGGCTGCCTACCTCCCTATTATCCAATCATAAACTAGAGAGGGCTTGAACAAGACAAGAGGACCAGGGAGTGACGATCACCACCAACGTCACTGATGTAGAACGGATCAGCAAAGACTTCCTAAAACTCCCAAACATACTTTGTTGAAACACTTTAGAGAATTAAAGTGGGCTTGTTCTTTCTTTAATTGTTTGTAACAACCTCCATTCCAAATAATAATGCAGCTTGCTGCTGTCTTCCACTGGTTTCTTTCCTCTGTTCTGTTATACATGACTCTCTCTCAATTGGAAGAAGGGGAAAGGGAGTCTGGGGCACTTAGAGCAGCAACATCTCAAGCCAAAAAAGGGAGGCAGGATCAGCTTGTAAAGCTATAAGCTATGAGTGATCAAGTGGACTGGACAAGTCACTTAATTTCCATGTACCTCAAATAATTCCCTGTGATTTATCTCCAGTGTCATAGCTAGGATACAGAAGAAATGATTCAAGAGCTTAAAATGAGTTTTCAAATAGAGAGCACTTCTTACTATGGGAACTTTCCACAAGTTTGAAATCCTGGTTCCTTTATTTAACCTTTGCTAATTGACCTATGTGCCCCACTGTTGTCTTTTCGTAGCAAGCTCCTCAAGGGTAAAGACTTCTTATACAGAATGCTAGGCATAAAATAAGTTCTCAGTAAATATTTTTTTTTGCTTTTTTTTTTTTTTAGGAGGGAAGGCAGGGCAATTGGAGTTAAGTGACTTGTTCTAGGTCACACAGCTAGTAAGTGTTAAGTGTCTGAGGCTGGATTTGAACTCAGGTCCCCCTGACTCCAGGGTTGGTGCTCTATTCATTGTGCCACCTACTCGCCCCTCAGTAAATACTTTTTGAATGAAATTGAAATGGAACAGAGATCCAATTCAATAATAATTCTACAAGCCATTATTAAGTGCCTATTATGTACAAGTTAATGAAGATTTTTGTTGTAATTCAGAGCCGTAATTTCATTGGTTATGGGAGTTCCAGGAATGCAGAAATGCAAAACAGCAGCTTTTTCCAACTTATACACTTGGAGTATATACCTTGGAGCCACTGAGAAATTAAGTGAGTTGCTTAGGATCACACAGCTGACCTATAGTAGTACTGCTGGGATATCCATTTGAAATCTACACCTAGGTGGCTTTTTTGATAGAAATTCCACTAAGCAACTAACTTAATGGCTGAACTTGATGTGTCATTTTCTTGTTTCTCCCCTAGAGCAAAAGCCAAAATGCTCAGATCATGAATCCTTAAGTCTTTTGCATGCCGGATGGTCACGTCTTTATTGTACTGGTGAAACTTCCAGATTTCTTGCTGTTGTTGTTTTGGGGGGCTTGTGATGAGGAACTAAAAGGAATAGACACTATTCCTCCCTATTTCAACACTGGGGAAAATGGAAACAAGTCTTTGGGGAAAACCAAATCGTTGCTTTTCGTTTTCACCCCCTTACAAATATCTGTGAGAAATGAGATGGATTGAAGCCTTGGACATGGATGAGGATGAACTAGCACGCACGCCCTCTTCCCCTTGCCTCCTCTGCCATATTTGTTGAGTCTGTGTGCCTACACTCTGACCTGAAGGGCATCACCTTTTACAGTGAGCAGGTAGCAAAGGTTCCATATCCATTAACTCCTTGGCTTCTCTTTTGAGATGGCCAATGAGGTGACACAGACAGCCGTCCACTTGGGACAGGACAGAGACCATCAACTTATTCTGCTTAGGCCACAAGAAAGCCGCCAAGAGGTAATAACATTCTGTCAAAAGTGACCCGAGGTGGATTCAAATCAGTGATTTGAGGGCAAAAGGCTCTGGATCCTGTTATCAAATATCCTGAGCTACACAGGGACAGGGGGAAAAGTTTTTTTTCTGTCATTGATGAAAGGACTAACAGGGGAAAGTGTTCACCCCCCTACATTTTGTTTGCTTGGTTTTTTTTGGAAAGGGAAGAATATTTGAAATTGTGGATTAGTTTTGTTGTTTCAATGGTGCAATTGTTCTTAATATTTTTGTACCCTGGATCCTTTTGGCAGTCTGATGAAGCCTTGTAGGCCCCTTCTCAAAATAATGCTTTTAAATGCAGAAAATAAAATACATAGGATTTGAAAGGAAACCAATTAAGTAAAAACACAGTTATCAAAATATTTTTTAAAAGTTCATGTCCCCCAGGTTAAGAATCCCTGCTCTAAATTATCAGTATATTCTCAATTACTAAATCCAGTAAACTTTTCTCAGTTCTTATACTCCTTAACCTCTGTGCAGAGACTGACACCATATAGCAGTGGTATCAAACTCAAATAGAAATAGGCCACTAAACTATACATAAGGATCCCTGTTGGTTGTATATTGACTTAGGTTTAAAATATAATATCTATATTTAATTGTATTTTAATTCATTTTGTTACATATTTCCAAATTACATTTTTATCTGTTTTAGGTAACACTTGGGCTTTTGTGGGCCACCTTTAGGCTGTGTTTGACACCTCTGCTGTAGTGCACCTATCCCCTTCCAGAATACTTTATTAAAAACAGGGGCAGCTGGGTGGTACAGTGAATAGAGCACAGGCCTTGGAGTCAGAAGGACCTGAGTTCAAATTTGGCCTCCAACGCTTGACCATACTAGCTGTGTGACCTTGGGCAAGTCACTTAACCCCAACTGCCTTACCTTCCCCCTTCCAAAAAATATTAAAAACAAGAACAACAGTTCATAGACCCTAAGATAAGAACCCTTGCACTGGAGGGATAATATTTGTTTTTCCTACAAAACAAAAAACAATGAAAAGTACAGTGAAAAGAATACTGGATTTGAAGCCAGGGACCTGGGTTCAAATCCTAGTCAATACTACCTACAGGACCTTGGGTAAATTCATTTACCCTTTTTAGGCCTCAGCATCTCATTTGTAAGTGAGGGGATTGCATTAGAAGGTCCCTTCCAGCTCCAGCTATGATTCTATGAACTCATATGGTATTCATTATTTAGGAGAGACAAGCCAAATTAGTTCAAGATACACCAGTGAGTTATCCAAGTCTTAGTCTTGGGTCATAACTCCCCCAACGTTTCTTGTAGATTTTTCTAGCTGAACATATTCTGCTTCTTCGGCCCTCTCCCCCCTCCCCCCCCAGCCATACCAATCAAGGCTGATTGTTCCTTTTGGCCAAATTCATGAAACCACAATGAAGCGAGCCTAATCCATTCTCAGGGGTTTGTCAGAGACTGTCCAAGAGCAGGGCATTCTCCATGTAGAGACTAATGAGAAAGGGAGCTCTCCAGGAATGGTGCCCTGAAGGGGTTCTTCACAGAATATAGGGAATTGGTTGAGCCCAATCTGATGGGATTGTGTGGCCACTATAAAATGGAAGAGCCCATTCTTAACATTTGTTTGTCTTAACCATTAGATGAAATGAAACTCGTGCTTTGCAGACAAAATAGTTGCCAAAGGTCAAAGGACACTTTTTTTTTTCATGTAACCTTTACGTATGGGTCCAGTTTGAATTTTAACCTTATAACCGGCAGCATGATCTTGGAAATAAATAAGCAGTTAAGCTATAGCTCCTAGCAAATAGAGGTAAAAAAAAATTTTTTTCTTAAAAAAGCATATAGTTCCTTTTCTTAACAACCAGGGCAATGGATGACAATGATTTTTTAAAAAAAATTCTGAATAAGCTTTGTATCCCTTTGTCCTTAAACTTCACATAATTTTATTTTATTAATATATTTTGGTTTTATATTAATTTCACCTCCAAATATAACTCTTAGAGAAGCATTTTTAATAATAAATAATAAAAAAGAGAAAGCGGGGAAAGCAATTCAACGAAACTTCCTTACACCAACCAAGAATGACAGTGCATGGAATGCTGCACATCCGTAGCCCCAAACCTCTGGAAAAAAAGAGGGTTACACATTTTCTTTTTTTGTAAACTTTATTTATTTTTAGTTTTCAACATTCACTTTTATGAGATTTTGAGTTCCAAAATTTTCCTCCTCTCTCTTCCTTCCCCTCCCGAAGATGGCATGCAATCTGGTGGATACAGGTTTTCTTAGCCCTTCTGGAGAATGACAGTGATTGGTCATTTTGATTATCTACTCTTTAGTCTTGGGTTTTTTTTTCCCATTCTTTCCATTTCCATTTTTGTTTTTTCATTTGGGAAACTTCTTTAATCTGAGAATTTCAGAGCTTTTCTTAAGTGTTTTCTTTTCCTTCCCTCTCACTTCTCTCTACCTCACTACTTGAGGTAAACAGATAATAAATAATATCATTCACCTTCCAGATAGGTTCCATGTCTTATATATTATAGTAGGTACTCATATACTCACATAATAACTCATATTTCTATAGCACTCACATTTATCAAGTGTTTTCCTCCTCCAAACTCTGAGTTAAGTAGTGCAAGAATTGTTATTCCCATTTTAGAGATGAGGAAACTGTGTCTTGGAGAAGTGAAGTGTTTCATAGTTCCCAGCCAGTAAATGTCAAAAATGGGATTTGAACTCAGAGCCCCTAACCTCAAACGCAGTGATCTTTTTCATGTACCTTTATATGTTACCCAGTCAACATTCCTTCATTCCTTCCTTTCCTTTGATTACTGCTCTTTGGCCTTACTCAAGGGATGTATCCACCTTAAGGCAACTTTGCTTAGCATTCTAGGCAGTGTCTTAGGCTGAATTTGAACTCAGGTCTTCCTGATTCTAGGCCTTGGTTCTCTACCTACTGCACTACTTGGCTTCCCTGAGGAGTGCCAGCATAAGTTGCTGCCCAGGGTATGGTGGCCCCAGGTGAATTTCAGAGCTTTTCTTAAATGTTTTCATAAATTTCTTAAATGCTACAGCACTTGGGTATTTGAAGAGAAGAAGTTAGACGTTTGCAAACAACATGATGCTCTGAAAACAATGGGGAATATGTCATGCAAGCTTTGGCCATTCTGCAAACAGCAATCACCTGGACAAAGAGCTGTGGAGGAAGAGCATGGAGAAAACGCTGGTGTTGGGGGTTGTTTGTTGCTTGATATTCACAGTTAGCAGTCAGTAGATCCAGGAGACAAGAGTTATTATGGGGCCATCCATTGCTTGTGATTGATATAACCCAGTTTCCAACAAACTCCTCTGCAAGTATACCCATCTAAGCTAATTTCTTCTCCATACCTTTCAGAAGGAACAAAAATGATGTAGTGGAAAGAGTACTGAATCTGGAATCAAAAGACCTGGGTTCAAATCTTGAACTGGTCACTTATCTGTGTGACCTGAGGCAAGTCATTTACTCTGGCACTTACTAGTTTATCACTTTGGTCTCTTTTAGCTCTAAATCTATGATTCCATAAAATAACATAAAGATGGATTTACAAGATCACAGATTTAGAGATGAGAGGGGCCTTAGGGACCATTGAATCTACTCTCACCATTTTAGCGATGAGAAAGAAAAGGCAGATAAAAATTAAGTGTCTTGCCCAGGGTCACTCAGCTAGGAAGTCTCTGACAGTTGGCTCTGCACCCAGGCAGGTCTTCCTGACTCCAAGTGCAGCACCCTACTCACTATGTCACCTCCTTCATAACTGTTCTCATTTCCCTTTCTCACTTTCCTCTGGAGCTCCATTTCTATCTCTACTTCTACAGTCCTCCAAGAAGAGGACAGCTTGTTCTATTTTTCTTTAGCTGTTGGTCTCCATGCTAATGCTGTCTCTGACATTTTGCTTCTTGATACTATACTGAAAACGTATTATTAAGAGATTTGCAGATCTCCTTTAGCCTGTGAACTCCTTGAGAACAGAGGCTGCTTCTTCCCCACCCCCCTTTTTGTAACCCCAGAATTTAGCACATAGTAATCCTTAATTATTGATTATTGATTGATTGACTGACTCCTAGATGAAAATCCTGACAGTCTGCATGTTCTCACATCCCTGGAACCTGGTGGGAGAGGACTATATTTTAGAGAAGATGAGTATCCTTAATTTATCCTCTCCTTCCCACAAGGTGAGCTGAATTTTGGTGTCAATCCTCCACCCTGACCCCCCACCCCCCAAATGGAGCAGAATTGTGGTTGACAGCATGACAACATCATGCTATAGGAGCTTCCCTCAGGTCTCTGTAAGCTTGTGGTCTGTTAGGGTGGGTAGGTGACTTACCCTCATTATCCTGAATAATTATAGCTGATGGTAATTTCTCTTTTCAGACAATGCTACTGTAATCTAAAAGAAACAAAGAGAAAGCTCTTTTTCCCTTCTTTTGTTTTCATAAAAGAGATCTGCAATATCTTTTCTGAGCCAAATGGATATAATTAGGTAAAAAAAATCCCTTTCACTTCACATCAGAGCAAATATGTTTCACAGTGTACCAATTTCTCAAAGGCAGTGGGCTGGGACAGTCAGAGTGACTGCTGGGAGATGGCTGCTGACCTTCAGGCCAGGCCGACTTTAATTTGCAGAACACTGCAGGTCCCTGGAGTCTCTTCAGGACAGGTCATACAATCAACCTGAAGCAGCAGACTGCTACTGTCCAGCTGCACCCACCTCCCTGCAGGACATGAGGACATGGTTAACTAGGCATATCTGCAGCACAGGTTTTGGAATTATGCATTGGAAAACTGAGCCTTGTGAGAATTGCTCCTGTGTGTTGGAGCCAAAAATCCTTGTTTTCTTGGTGGTGTTTCTTTGCACTTGCATTATTTAAAAGGAAAGACTCTGGAAATAGCATATACACTCAGAGTTTCGATTGCATATCCTGTATGCTCATTTTGAAAAGTGATTCCTTAAATGAACTTGGTAATTAGCTCCTGATATATGGGATGTGATTGCCCTGAAGAAAAAAAAGAGCATTTGTGGGTTAAAGCAATACAATTAGTTCCGAGTCACAAAAATTAGCACCTGACATAAAAGACTACTCTGCTGTCTATGTGGCCAAAATAACTGGTCAGTGAGGTTGATCTGAGTAGCTCAGAGGTCTTAATGACCTGAGGCGATTGCCACATGATCAATCCAGTTGATTGCTGCACAATCGATTGCAGAGATGGAAAACAAAACAAAACCTTGGATTGGATGAGCTGCGGCTGACTTGGTTATATTGTAAAGACATGATGTGCGTGTGCTCAAGTGTGTACATGTACACATTATGTTCTCTCTTATGATGCTAGTCCTTCTTAACTGAGAGAAAACCAAAAGCAGATTGCAATTGATGATGTTTATAATTTGTGGGCCCAGAGCAAGCAATGAATAATATACCAAACACTATAATTGTTGCTATATATAAGGATAAGAAGATTAAACCTCAATGAAGTGTTAACTCGCATATGTTATTCATGTGGAGTTGGAATGTTCTTCTGTATCATGCACTAGAAAGCGATGGAACATAGCACTAAAAACCCTACAATGACAATTCTATGGCTATGTTGGCTTGGTCTGTACCCCCCCCCCCCCAAGAATCAGTTGTGATGAAGAGTTGATGAATCCTGTTTTCTGGGACTTGTTATCATGACCCGTTTTTCCAGTTGTCTCCTTGTGGATTGTGTTGATGGATTGTGGCGAATTTTAATGAATTTTAATCTTTGAGCTATGATCAATTTTACATGGCTCTTAAACAACTAGCAAAATGTCCTATACAAAGATACTCAACAAATATTTGTTGATAATGGTCACTTGGCTCTTGGTTCCAATTTAGAACAAAACAATTAGGCTAGGGCTACGTTAAATCTCAGACGATAATTTAGGAGCAAAATCTCCTTTTAGTTATTTTTGCATGGCTATAACAAAACTATTTTCAGGGAGAACTTAAAAAAGTGTCAGTAGATTAATTTGTGCCCTGAAAGCTTTCAATTAAGTCCTTCCTCACATCCTCCCTTCCACCTCTTAGACTTCCCAGTGTCCTTTAAGACTTATCCAAGGTGCCATCTATTATATAGGACTTTTCTAATTTCACCTGACTGAAACAGTAACTGCTCTTTCTCTACTGAAATTATTTTTCATTTATTCATTTGTTTACAGGTATCTACCCTACGAGAATATAAACTCCTTGAGATTAGGAACTCTTTCATTTTTGTCTTTGTAACTGTAGCATCTAGCAAAGTGTTGGCATATAGTAACCACTTAATGACTGTTGAACTGAATTCATATATCATTCTACACAAGGCAGCTAGGTGGCACAAGGGATAGATTTCTGGACCTGGAGTCAGGAAGATTCCTCTTCTTGAGTTCAAATCCAGTCTCAGATAATTACTTGTTGTGTGACTCTGGGCAAGTCACTTAACCCTGTTTGCCTCAGTTTCCTCATATGTAAAATGAGCAGAGAAGGAAATGGCAACCATTTGTTATTTTTACCAAGAAAGCCCCGAAAGGGGTCATGAAGAGTCAGATACAACTGAAAAATGACTAAACAACAATAACATCTTATACCCAGGATGATTATAATAATATTAATGTAATTAATTAAATTAATATAACAACATGATTAATTTAATATAATATATTTAATTGTTGTAATTAATTAAATTAATATAATAATGCTCTTAAAATGAAGCACTTAGAACCAATTATAAACGCTATACGAAAAATATTTTCAGTCAATAAGCATATATTTTTCTCTCTTTTACCCCTCCAATTTAAAAGAAAAAAATATTCTTGAAACAAATGTGCATAGTCAAGTATAACAAAGTCCCATATCATCTGTGTCCAAAGTCTCGTCTCTCATTCTGAAATGCTGTATTCCAGAGTTCTTAATTCTCTTTGTTAAAAGGTGTTGGGGATGAGGTTGTGATGTTGGCATTGGTGGTTACCGTCATTGGCAATCATCTACAGCTACCATTCAGTCAACTATCAAACATGAACAATAAAGTCATAGGATCACAGACACAGCATGGAAAGGTAGCCAAGACACCACCTGCCAGGTTTGCTGTAGAGACGATATTTGTGAAGCGTTTTGCAAACCTTAAGGTGCTATATAAATAACAGCTCTCGTCATTTCTTTTTTATTACTGCAAACTGGAGAAACATCAACAAACAGTACCTTGTCTTTATATCAAGAAGATTGCATGTGGCATAATGAATCTCCATTGTATATGAAACATATATATACAACTATACAATTTGTGTGTATAAGTACACAGAAATATATGTGTATGTATAATGTGTATTATCCACAAATGTATGAACGACATGTGTATCTACACATGTATATATAGAAATATAAGCTAAAATGAGAATATGTTTGTAGTTTCTATTTCAGAGTTGTAATGTGTCTTAAATAATAGAATGTATATAATGGGCTGAACACACTTTAAAGTGTTATATGTCAGCTGTTGTTATTATTTATTGATTGGCTGGGCCTTCAATTTCAGTGATACAGGGAGCTTCAATTGAGGAACTTCGTCCATCAGTACAAATTGGCACCCCCTCTCACTTTGCAGGCTAAGAGATTATTTTTCCAGGATCACAGACCCATTATGTGGCAGGGACGGGATTTGAATTCATGTCTTTGTGACCCTGAGGCTGGTGCCTCTGGTAATTGTTTTTTGGGGGGGAGGAGTTAATTTTCCTATTAACAGTGTAAGAAGGTAGTCAGATGAAAGAAGTCTGTGTCTGGATATGTAAACACAGAAAATAGCAATCACCTAGGAATCAAGAGGTTCTAATTCTAGACCTTCACTTATTCTGTGACCTTGAGCAAGTCAATGATTTCCTTGGGTCTCAGTTTGCTCATTTATTAAATGAGGGAATTGATTATACTAGATGATCTAAGGCTTTTCCTAACTCAAGCATTCTATGATCTCCAAATACTACAAAAATCTTCCAAATCATAGTGTATCAGGCTTCCCCCACAGCGTATTTTAAAGACTGAATATCTATCATCTGATCTATGACGTCCAAAAAAAAAAAAACCCCAAACCAACGCACCCCAGTGGTTAACTATATCAAAGGATTTTTTAAAATAAAATTTGTTCAAGTTAGTTCATTAATGCTCATTAAATCAGTCAATCCCTTTCATATATTTGTGCCAAGAATTCTCATTGCTCAAACTACTTGAATGACCAAGTTTCAATCTTGAGATGTTCACAACTGTGAACTTCATCTTTCTTTTCTCCTCTGCCACCTACCCAACTCTACATCTTTCCCTCTCACTTTTTGCCCACTGCCCAATATTATTTTCTCTCCCCTGATCTGCTTTCCCCCCCAAGTGTCCCCTTACACATCTCTAGCTTCCTTACTTTCATGCTTTCCCTTCGATATATTTAAGAGGTTAGACACGCAGGGGCGATATTGCATGTGGTTACATGAAACATCTGGGACATCGTGATCATTAATGCCACTCCCCTGTCGTTGACCCCTGACAAATGTGGGGTCATTGAATTCCATTCTTTGGGCCTTGTGAATACCTGTGGATAACGTGGATCATTTTACTCTGAATAAATATGGTTTATATGTAAATTCTGTTCAGGCAAGGTCCAGAGCATCCTGGCACTCAAGAGAAGGGAAAGTGAATGAGAAGAAAGGACCACAGGGAGGGCTTCCGTGTTCTATCAGCCAAGATATGCCCATCCCTGAAGGCAGCTGTTCAGGCCTGAGTGAAAGCCCTGCTAGTCAAAGTTATTCAAATGAAGCCTGAATCCCATGACTGGAGTAAACAACAACAACAACAAACAGTTTGATATCTGGCATTGTTCTAGAGAACTCAATTGAAAGATGAGCTTGGCCTGATTATTAGGCTTTTTTACAGTCACTGGTAGAAATACATTTCTAGGCCCAGAAGAATTAGATTAGTCACATGGGGTATGGCCTGAAAGAAGGACTAAAAATGAAAATAAAAAGAATAAGATGGACAAATAAATGTTTCATTATGGTTTGAGCATGGGAGATCCAAATCTTGTTCTTTTTATGATTTACCAAAAAACAATAAATATCAGTCAATAAATGCTATGTACTATTTGCCAAAAAGATGTATTGGCACAAGTCTTGAATGACTCCAGAACTCATCAGTACTCCAGGTTCTGATTTGGGTGATCATGGTTATGTAAGTGTGGCTCTAGTCTTCATCCAGTGCATTTTCTAACAAAATACTCAGAGTTGTAAATCAAATAGCAAAGTTCTTAATTGGGTGAGAGTAGAAAAATAAATAGGGAGAGAAAATTCTCTACATCGTTCCCCACCTACCCCCAATAAAAAAGGCTATCACACATTCATGAGCTACCAATGGGAAAAGGATCTCTCCCTAGGTAACTCAAGCTCCATAGGGTTACATTCCAGTTGGAGAGCCCTAAATGACTCTGTCCTCTTCCATAAGTAGCTGTGACTCACTGTTATTTCACCGAACCTCCACAACTGTTTACTTCTGTAGCTCCCACTTGCTTTTCATCAGAGCTGCTGCTACCATCAACTTTTGTGAAGTCCTATTGCCATCTCTTGCTGGGCTTCTTTATATAGCTGCTACTATGTGTAGGGACCCCTGGCCTACTGACCCTAAAGTACCTGGAGTGGAGGCCATAGCAGCTCTGCTCTGGGAATAGGGAGAATATTTCCTTGCCAATTTAGGCTTCTCAAATGAGTGTATCAAGGCCCTGTCTCTTCCAGTCTATTTAACCACATCCCCCAGGTACCTTTGTTGCCGCCCCAGCAATTTAACGGAAAGTGCTAATTGACATCTGAAGGGGAAAGCCTTCTCTTTAAGCTTCTCTCAACCTAAGCCCAGGTGTAATCACTTTCAGCCAGAGGATGGCTGCTCTGGTTATTCCATGCTCTTTTCCCTTGCCAAGTCCCTCTTGGCTTTGAGAATGTGCTGAGTAAACCAAGTTGCTTGGTAGAACTATATCCTGCATTTGTGGTCCTCTTGCCAGAGGCCCCTGCCATAGCCACTTCTCTAGCCCTACTCAGGGATTCCCATAAAAGTTCCTTCCTCCCTTCCTCCCTCCCTCCCTCCTTCCTTCCTTTTCCTTCCTTCCTTCCTTCCTTCCTTCTTTCCTTCCTTCCTTCCTTCCTTCTTTCCTTCCTTCCTTCCTTTTCCTTCCTTCTTTCCTTTTCCTTCCTTCCTTCCTTTTTCTCCCTTCCCTCTGTCAGACAGATACCCTTACCTGTGAGTCCTCTGTTTGGGTCCAGATTGGTTTATAGTGAATATAGATAGCAATTGTTTCTGTTTTGGCCAGAAACCCCTCCCAGCTTGATTTTTTTTCTAACTAGGTCAAAGAAGCCATTCTCTGCCTTATTTCTTACCTACTCTTAATCATGGAATGGGTGTTGCCTGAGTCAAACTGAGAGCTGTTAAAGACCTTAGCTTAAAAATGGTCAAGGTCTGCATCCAGGACCATCTCCAGTCCTCCTGATCTGTATCTTGCCACTGGACCCAGATGGCTTTGGAGGAGAAAGTGAGGCTGGTGACTTTGCACAGTCCTTTCTCCCTTAAATCCAATTCAAGTCATGGCTTCACCTCCCTTGATGCCATGATCCTCTTTGAGAATGAAGGACAAACAACAACAAACAATGGAGTCTCCTTTGTGTCAGGAAATGCCTTAAGCAATGATTTGAAGATCAGGGCTAAACCGGGGACCATTCCCTCTCCCTCCCAAGGTCTGTGGATGTAAGTCTTGTGTCCCAACCAGAGGGAGATCCTTCTAGTCATACAGCTAGCATGTGTCAGAGAGGATTTGAAACCAAGTCTTCTTGACTTCAAGCCTGGCTTTCTTATCTACAATGCCATTCTTAAATATTGCTAGTCTAGAATAGCCCTAATATAAACCCATATGTTCTCAGTACCCATTTCTACATGTGCACATTAAAAGAAAAAGTCCCTTGAGAAATTGTTTCTAGAACTAGTTTTATGTTGGACATGAGAAATTCCATTTATAATCCTCAGAGTAAATATTTCAATTAAGATGACTGCAAAGATAGTCCTGAAAATTCTGTGCCGTCAAAATGCATCTTAAATAAATTGATACTCTTTCCCAACCTACTGTTGAACTCATGCCAGAAAATGAATTTTTTACACTTATTTATTTATTTAGACTCATTTTCAAAAGTAAATATTTGACCAAAAATATTTCTTGTGAAAAAGAACAAAGTAATATTGCTGGAAAATTACAAATGCCTCATTTATCTAGGATCCAAGCAGTGGCACATGATGAAAAATGTATTCTGTTGTAAGACACATATTCAGTCATGTTCAAGGTCCAATAGCCAAGGTTATAGAATATTTATCAATTTTAAAGGCCCAGCTTCCTTGACCACAGCAAGATTATAACTATTTCCATTGAAGGTTACATAGCAGCTTCATCTTTCACAGTGCAGCTGAGGTCTTTTATCCACTCTCAGAGCCACAGTGAGTGCATAGCTGATGTGATCACACTTGGCCTTGCCCTGTATGTTGCATCACCAAGATTCAGGAAAAGAAAAGGGAGATGCCATACATGTGGTTGTTATGGGACCTAGTAGTTTTCAATGGTCAATACAAAAACAAACTTTTGTTTAATTATACGTAGGATGATGAAGTACTGGTTTCTTGCTGGCTACTGCCATTGCTGCCTTACTGGCCCTATCTCCCTTTCCTCACAAGACCATAAAGCTATTTCCTATCCAAATCTTTCTATGTGCCAATCAGTAACATCCTTAGGACTTGTTTGGGTTTGATAATGGAGCTTCAGACCTAAAAGACAGGATACTACTTTTTCCAGTGAATTTTGCTTCAATAAAATAGTATCAGAAGGGCCATCTGCAATCGGCATAGTCAGATGGCTCTAGGTAGCCTGGTAGCTTATGGACAAAGGTATTCTTTGGGAAATGTTCTGGAAGGAGCAGCAGGAAAGGTAACATTAATCTTTGTCTCATTTGTAGACATAGCCTTGCCCTCACAAAGGTATTTTTGAATGGAAAAGATGAAAATATTTGATGCCCAGGACCCAATAAGAGGCTCTTAAGTGAGCTGGTTAGGAGAAAATGCATCCTTTTCCTTTCATCTATTTTGATTTCCTTTCTGCCTTTGTAAATGTAAGGGGCTGGGGAATGTATTAATAGCAAAAGGGCAAGGTTCTAGGAGAGGAAAGGAACAGACTGCTTCTTAATGCAGATACATTTAGGGTTGGAACTATGGCTAAAAATGTGCCTTAAACAATAAAACCCTTTTCATAGAAGGTTTCCACAGGGAGTACACAATAGAGGATGGAACACATAGCTTTTTTCTTTCACAAATCCTCTTAAGAATCCAGGACAAATGTCCCATTTTAGCTCTGAAGTGGTCAGAACTCTTTAAAAATGTTTTGATGGAAGCAATGGGCAAAGAAACAGTTAGACTCTTCCAGATCTGTTATTCAAAGAGTGACCACTATGTTTCTTTACATGGTCACACAGACAGAGCAGCGGATTATGAGGTGATAGTGACTCTATTCACAGTATCATCATTTGACACTTTGGGCATAAATTATTCTTGTAAATTACTTGTCTTTTCCAGACTGTGGTTCTCCATTTGTAAAATGGGCATGTTGATCTAGACAAAAAGATAGGCTTTAAATACCACATTTTCTGCCTTATTCCATATTAGGAGTAGAATGAGATAGCTCATGATATGGTAGATGAATTTGTCTATATATTTCACATAGAAGGGAGGAAATATTTCCCCAAACCCTGCTTTTTCTTTTTCTTTTTGTGGGATCTATCAGTCTTCTGGGGAAGTAGGGGGTAGAGGAACATGTTTCACAGTGGGGGAGGGGGGAAGGTTATCACTTCAGTCAGAACAAAAGAAGCATAAGCAGAAGAATATATAAACATATTGTTTACTGCTCCAGAAAGCAGAATTAGGATGATTGGGTCCTAGAATCTCCAGGAATATGAAGATTTTTGACTACACTGGAAACACTTTCTATCACTTAAAGTGGTATAATAATATAGACTATGGTATCTAAGTGAAACAATAAGGTTTGTTTGTTTGTAACTGAAGAACTCAATCAATAGATAAACATTTATTAAGTGCTTAAAAAGAAGAAGCATTTCTGATCAGGCGGCACAGATAGACATGTCATGGCGCTTCTTTCTGTTGTCTTTTATCACTCGTCTGCCGTCTAGTTGGGCCTCCTGTTCCTTGAAGCCCTCCTAGCACCAGTCCCTCCCCTGATTCCCAAAATGCAGCATCTTCAGAAGGCAAGAAGTATAACTTTTGCAGAGAATTGATTTGATGGCCAATCTGATACTGTTTAATTGGACCAAAATCTAATGGAAGAAATTATATCATTCTCTATCATGGCTTCTTAAACTAGTTGTATCACAGACATCTTTGGCAGTTTGGCGTAATACTACTGTGGTTTGTTGCCTGTGTCCACAATAGAAGGAAATGATATACTTTAGTTGGACTCTAACTAAAGAGCTTAGAGGTTGATGAAAAAATGAAAATGATGAAAAAAATCACATTCAAGATTATAGACCTCCATGAAATTTATCCACAGACTCTGGCATTGAAGATTTGTCATCTGAAGGATCACTTAAAAATAATAGAAGAGGTTAAATGATTGGTTCATGGTCACATTGCTGGTAACTTTCAGAGGACAAATTTGAACCAAGAGCACTGATTCCAACTGCAGTACCATTCAATGTACCATGAATTCTCATGTTGATAGATTCTAAACAGAAGAATTTGTGTACTGTTTGCTAAAAGTTAAAGCAACTACATTAGGATTGTACATCATGAGAGAAGTGTTGACTTTTATTCTGCGGACAATGGGGCAACTCAGCAGAGGTTTTTGAGTAGCCTAATGATGTGATCAAACTGGTGTTTTAGGAAAATTAATCCTGTGGAAATATGTAAAACTGATTGGTAAGGGTAGATAAACTGAAGGTGGGGAGACCAATTATCATGCTTTTATATGAATCTGAATATGAGCTGTTGACTTGGACTAGCATAGTGACCATGGGAATAGAGAGGAAGGGGTAGGTGCTTATCCAATTCAACAGACATCATGTAGAAACAATTGACAGGCCTTGATGCCTGACTTGATATAAGGGATAAGTGAGAGGAAAGAGTCAAAACTGAGCAAGCCTTGTTCATTTTGATAATGAGGGTGCCATTGGCAGGAACAGTGAAGTTGGGAGAAGACTATGAGGGAATGACAACTTTGAATTGATGGTGGGATGTTCAGTGATTATGCATGTGAGATTATATTTTTAAGTTTTATACTTGTATCCTCCAATAAAATTGTTAGTCAGACCCTATTCATTGACATTTGCTTCTTTCATAGACAGAAAGAACTCACATCTAAGCCCACACAGACAAAAGACTCCTCATCCCACAGTAAACCACTCTCTCTCTTAGGGTCCTATGAATTCTAATGACTTACAATATTATAATGCGTGAGTCTCTAGCAAGGAGAAAAGTTGTATTTCTCTAATAATCATCAATGCGATGCCCCTCATTCCTCTTTTTCTACTTCCTCTCCTCCCATTGGCACTCCATTACCATTGGTGCTTCATTGCTACTGTTGCCCAATCTTGGTGATGGAGTCCTTCTTTGTCCTAATGTTTTCATTATCTACACTTTTTTCATACACACACACACACACACACATACATATGTATGTATACATATGGTTTTGGATTAGATGACTTCTGAGTCACTTTCCAGTTCTAAATCTATTATCTGGAAAAAAAAATCAGACAATTATCTATTTTCAAATAGCCCAATATTTGGTATAATACATTAAAAGAGTCTTGCTCTGGATAATGTAAGAAAAGATTCTGCTTTAATTTATGCCCTTTCATTTTTCTTTTTGCACTTTATGAAAGCAATTATCTGTTTTATTCTCTATTTTTAATAAGGAAGTAACTGATCTGTGTGAAGAGCTCAGTCATATTACTTGTAGGGAATGCTAACATTCAGTGCCTCAATGTTTAATCTGCATAATTCCTATTCATGTTATTAATATTCCTCAGAGATATTGAGGGCATTGTTAATTGCATAGTTTCTTCATTCAAATATGTTTGTTCCAAAGTGAAACTTGTTTAAATTTTTTTTAGCTTTTCAGTTTAGATTCTTGTCTTAGTATTAGAATCTAGGTCCATTAGGTACCATTCATCTGTGAGATGAATTCCGTATTCCAGTTATTGATTCCATCATGAGTGAACATCTATAGAATTTAGGCAAGCATCGCTAGTGTTTTACCATGTCCTAAATAGGACTTACATTATTCTTTCAATATGGGAAGAACATGGAGGGAAATATCTTTATTTGAACATGTTGGGGGAATGTTTCACACATTAGGGACTACTATATATAATACATCTTTTCCTGATACATGAAATCAAAACAGTATTCTAAGCTATAATGATATAATGGCATATATTTCATAATTCCTGTCCATTTGCCTTTGAATGTTACCTCCTTTCTAAGTTATCAAATATGTTTTCACACTGGCGATTTTTACATGATTATAAATGTTAGAGATTTATTTATTCTGTAGTAGGCTAAACAGAGATGTCCAAAATGGTGCTAAGAATAGATTGTTCTTTTAATCTTGATCCAGGGGTTTTAATATTGACTCTACTTTTTGCTAGCAAATATTAAAACTTATGAGGCCTCTGTTTCCTCATCTGACAAATGGTAGAATTAGATTGGATAATCCCTAAAGTCCCTTCTGGCTACATGATCCTATTATACCATACTTTTAAAAGAAGTTGCTTGTATGGGAGTATTAAGGGAGGACTAGCACCTCTGATGTGAGGGCTTGCTAAGCCCTTTCCAGGGCTGCTTATACAATTAAACAGCATCAGAGAGGTGTTCAACTGGTCACCCAATTCTCACCTGTGCCTCCAAGAAGCTGTAACAGGGACAGTGACCACACCCTGGTAAAACCAACTTGACAAATGTGTTAAACCAGGTTAAGGATAACTGACAGGCCTTAAACCCGCTGGTGAGTTAGGGGGATGTCTACCCTAAGCATATCAAGACTTCTGGCAGAATGGGTGGACGAGAACAATCTGTTACAATGGTCATGATGGTGGCTGAAGTAAGCATTGTGAAGTATTTAGAGCTTGGTCAGACATCAAAGATGCCAAGGTCATCCACTGCATCCTGAGCCATCACCAGTCATCTTGATTTTTGTCCTTCCACTGAACTTGGATGACTCTGAAAGAGAGCATGAGGCTGCCAACTTTGTGCAACTCCGTCTCACTTAAATCCAATTGAGCAAGTCAAGATATCACCCCTGATGTAGCTGGTCATCCTCAAAAACAGAGGACAAAAACATCAAATGGAGTGCCTTTTTCTATCACATCACAATTATAATAAGAATTATTACGTATTATAGTATACATCATGAAGCTGTGTTGTACTTGTGTCATGTTATTTATAGTTTTCAAAGCAATTTTATGTGATATCTGTTCTTCAAGACATATGAAACTTTATATTTCTTAAAGTAATTTCATATGATATTCATTTATTCAGTACTATCATTTCTCCTCTACAGATGAGGCTCACTAAAATAAAAAAAAGAATAGATTGTTACCCCCCCCCTTTCCCTTTTGCTTTGAAAAGAACCTCACACAGCTATTTATTTCAAACTCCTGTTGCTAGCCATAACTTTGTTTACTCATTTCATCTTGCCTTAATTCAATGATGTGAGGCTTTTTCACATGCAAATTACAGCTCTTTTCTGGCTTAGTAAAGGGCCTTTGAGAATTGTTAGTGGTAGGACTCTACCGACAACCTGGTGAGGGGCTTCTGAGTCCAGCTAGGATAATTCTTGGTTAATTGCTATACTGTCTGTTGCAAGGTCTATAACTGAAGACTTTCTTAGTAGGACTGTCCAGAGCTTGTGCTCCATTGACTATGCCTTTTAGAACCCAGTCTCACTTACATGTTACAAGGAGACCTCAGAGTAGGGCTTTAGTGGGAGGGTATCTATATTATTTTAAATTAAGTACTCAGAGATCAATAACCTCCCTATTGCCAAACTCAATGGTTTTTGATCAGGTCTCATTCTCTCTAAAGCATTTGGCACTATGGACTGCTCCTGCTTCATGAAACTCATCCTGGCTTCTGTGCATAAGCCTCACTACTTTCTGTTGCTCAGTGATCCTTCTGCTCTTTCTTATTGACTTTATATCCTATTTTCCCACAGTAACTCTTATAAACCTTTTCCTTTGTCTGTACATCTTCAGGTAAACGCCTAACCTAAGATAGACAACGTAGGGCTTAAGGTCCTGTTTCACTGAGATTGCAGTCATCTATTGGGAGATGCCTTTTTTTATCCATCAAAACTTTTCAGTAACCTTACTCATTCTTTTCAACCTTCTAGTCTCAAGGAAAGATGTGATATTATCGAGCCCTGTTAGGAAAGGCTCCAGCCCTAGAAAGAATTCTGACTTTCCTGGGGAAAGGCTAGAACCTTGAAACATCCTAGGAACCCTAAGATAGTCAAGACAATAGTTTGTCTGAAAAAGATCTGGGGGTTGAGTGGATTGAAAACTAGAAATGAATCATCAGTTAATATATAAATATGAAAAGGAGCTCTGATTTTATCAGCACAGAGGTAAAGAGGTGCTGAATGGCCTATGTAATATATTTTGGGGTAACTTTATGATTTTATTCAGTTTTGTGTTAAGTTGTAAAAGCCACATTTCTTAACTGTTTCTCCCCTTCCCCCAGCTGTACTTGCCTTTCCCTGCCCCAGCCTAGAGGTATTTCCTCTCAAACCATTAACTCTTCATTCAAGGTACTACCTCCTTTTGTTCTAGCAAACCAAACCCGTCCACTTGCAAATCTGGATGGGTACATCTTATTTGACCTGTGACCTGACCTCAAATCTGACCGCTGGTCGACCTTATGACGTTTCAGGGCTCAAACCACACCCTCCACCCCTTCCCTCCCGCTGTTTGTCCTAGTGTATTATGGGTAAAACACATGCACAGTTGATGTCAAGGGTGCATGTCCCTTTAAGTATTAACCACTCCCTGG